>CM032449.1:191772336-191805089 GCA_019049505.1 Pachyrhynchus sulphureomaculatus
TAAAAGGCAATGTCTCTCTGCCTGTCTGTCTGTACATTAGTGCGTTTATCACGCGAGAACCACTTATCCGATTTACGTGTCTTTTTTGTAAATTCATGCATATATTCTTTGGCCAGGTTATATAATAATAATCAATATCTATAATATATATATATATATATATATATATATATATATATATATATATATATATAAAATGCAATGTCTCTCTGTCTGACTGTCTGTCTATCCATTAGTGTGTTTATCATGCTAGAACCACTTAGCAGATTTACGTGTTTTTTTTTTAATTCATATATATATTCTTTGGCCAGGTTATATAATAATAATAATAATCTATATCTATAATATATATAAAATGCAACATCTCTCTGTCTGTCCTTTAGTACGCTTATCACTGGAGAACCACTTATCCGATTTACGTGCTTTTTTTTTAAACATACATATGTTCTCTGGCCAAGTTATAGGCTATATTTTATTACGTTAGGTAACGTGAGGAATAAGCAGAAAAGTTTGCCGCTAGCGCGTTCTCTTGCAATACACTGCCTAAAGCATTAAATATGGAACAATATCATGTAACAAAGAATATAATATATATAATATGCAACGTCTATCTGTCTGTCTGTCTGCCTATCTGTCCGTTAGTGCGTTTATCACTCGAGACTCACTTATCCGATTTACGTGTTTTTTTTTTTAATTGATACATTTGTTCTCTGGCCAGGTTATCTATAATCTTCTATCTATAATATATATAAAATGCAAATTCTCTCTGTCTGTCTGTCTGCCTGTCTCTCTGCCTGTCTGTCTGTCTGTCCGTTAGTGCGCTTATCACTGGAGAGCCACTTATCCGATTTACGTGCTTTTTTTAAAAACATACATATGTTCTCTGGCCATGATATAGGATATATTTTATTGCGTTAGGTAACATAAAGAATAAGCAGTGACGATAATAGCGAATCGAGTCGAAACGGTTAGCGTGTTCTCTTGCAATACACTGCCTAAACCATTAAATATGGAACAATATCATGTTGGAAAGAAATATAATATATATAAAATGCAACGTCTCTCTGTCTGTCTGTGTGTCCGTTAGTCCGCTTATCACTTGAGAACCACCTATCTGAATTACATGTTTTTATAAATTTATACATATGTTCTATATAATTCGATATAAGCCTAGATAACGGAAGATAAGGTGAGATAATGGGAGATAAGTATACATAATGGGAGATAAGGAGAAATAATGGGAGATAAGTAGAAATAAGTCTAGATAATGGGAATTATCGTGACATAATTGGAGATAAGGAGAAATAATAGGAGATAAGGAGAAATATTGCGAGGTAAGTCGAGATAAGCCTAGATAATGGGAGATAAGGTGAAATAATGGGAGATAAGGAGAAATAATGGGAGATAAGGAAAAATAATGGGAGATGAGCAGATATAAGCCTAGATAATGGAAATTATATAGAGATAATGGGAGATAAGGAGAAATAATGGGAGATAATGGCAACTAATGGCAGATATTTTATTACGTTAGGTAACATAAGGAATAAGCAGTGACGATAGTAGTGAATCAAGTCCACGCGAGCGGAGCCGCGGGCACGGCTAGTATTAACATAAAATGTAAACTACATTTGGCTTAACATATCCTCTCTTCTGTAATTATTTGCCTAAAAATAATTATTATTATTATCATTTTCTTAATTAAGAGGGTACTTTTTAATGTGAGGAAAGAAAATTCACGGAACTTCAAAAAAATACACTAATCTACATTAATTCCATGCTTCATTCCAGGAAGAGAGACTAGAGAACTAATTCTCAACATACGCCAGACAACAGAAAAAGTCAGACAATTCCAAATAACAACACCATCTGTTTTATAGACTACTCTAAAGCTTCCGACTGCATACAATGGAACAAACTCTGGTCGATTCTAATCAGCATGAGAATACCTATACTTCTTATAAACCTTATCTACTCCCTATATGAGAACACAAATGGCAGAATTCAAGTGAATAATTCTTTTTTCGATCCCTTTAACGTAGAAGCCGGCGTAAGACAGGGCTATATTCTGTCACCCTTACTTTTTAAACATACGTAGTGAACATATAATGAAGTCTGTGTTAGATGGCTGGAGTGAGGGTGTGATAATAGGTGGAAAAAAAGCTATTTAACCTTAGATATGCGGATGATACTGTTATACTTGCAATATCAATACAAGACCTAGAATCATTTATGGAGCGCCTTGAAATCACTAGCAAAAACAATGACTATTTCAGCTATTTAGAGTCCCTCATAACTAACAATGGTGTCTATAAACGGAAGTAAAAAGACGTTTGGCTATGACTAGAAAGTCATCACAAAAAAACATAAAGTTAAAATTGCTATCCAGCCTTATATTCCCCATAGAACTTAGGCATTGGAAACATAGACCATTAAATAAGCTGACAAAAGACGAATCTATGCGTTTAAGATGAGGGCATATCAAAGAATCCTCAGAATTTTATATACCGAACCCCGTATTAATGTATCTATTTTTGAAGAACTTAGTATAAATGACCGACTTTCAAATAGAATTAATAGACAGTAAAGTAAATCCCAAGATATAAGATCCTGCCTTTTTGTATTTTCAATGGAGCAATAAACGACCCTATTATGGTTTTGTGCATAGTTGCCAGGTATTACGATAAACGTATTTTTATTTTACCTGCTTTGTATACCTGCCTCACTTGCACATGCAATCATATTGGATCTATTTTTACCTATATATTTTACTACCTGGCAACCCGGTTTGGAGCCCTTTAAGTATTTGATAATATAGGCCTAATGACCACAGGTCCCCATTAGGATTCGAAAGATACTTTTTATTATTTTTAGTTCTACTTGCAACTTACAACGTAACGGTTGCAGTAATGGCTATCGCAAGAGAAAACATTTTTCACTTGACGATAAACAAATAGTGAAAAATGTTTACGATAGTTTGGTAAAAAGAAATTTGAATAAACAAAGTGCTTTGCAAGAAAACCAGTGAACTAACGAAAACCCCAATTTCTACGATTAAGTGTATTGTAGGAAAACTATCACTAAGGAACAGAAAAAAACGGAAAGATTTTCAAATGCATCATGTAGATGATTGTGAAAAAGACGGCATCAGGAGAAAAATATATTCTATGTATGAAGAGGAATTGGTGCCGACACTAGACAAAATAAAATTAAGACTGGTGCAGGACAGGACCAATATACATTGTGGCCGATCAACCCTTCACAGAATTCTCTTAAGAATGGGATTCACGTTCCGAAGAATCAACAAAAGGCAAGTAGTGATGAAGTCATAAAGATTACGAATATTGCGACATACTTATTTACAATAAATCAGAGAATTGGTCAATAATAATTTACCTTGACGAAACATGGTTCGATACCCATGACACTGTGCAAAAAGGGTGGGTTGACAGCAGTACAAAATGTCAGACTAACGTACCTTCAAATAAAAGTAAACGAATAACCATTTTGCATGCTGGATCTGAAAAGGGCTGGGTTTCAAATTGTCTACTATTATCTGCAAAAAATATAAAAGATTCTAGTTTGGACTATCACAAAGACACGACGTAGAACTTTTTGAAAATTGGTTTCAAAATTCCCTTTTGCCAAATGTTCTCCAACAGAGTGTTATAGTTATGGACAATGCAAGTTACTATAGTCGCTACTCAATAAGGTTCCTAACGCAGCCAATACCAAATCGGAAATACAGGAATATACGTTAGAAAATGACATTTATTTTGACTTTAATTATAAAAAAAGTGATCTTTTGGGAGTTTTGAAAGACTATAAATTGAAAAAGAAATATGGCTGAGAAAATTTGACACACTGTTTTGCAGCTTCCTCCGTATTATTGTGTGTTTAATCCAAATGAACATATTTGGCATCAAGTTAAAGCAAAAATAAGGGCACAAAATGTTTCTCCTACTTTAAGCGTGTCAGTCGTTGAGTTAGTAAAAAAAGTTATAAATGATATACCTTGTGAAAGCTGGAAGAATTCCATTCAGCACGTTGTTAAAGTTGAAGATTCATACATTTATGTAAATAATATAAAACCACTGATAATTACCTCAACTGATGACCGAATTAGGCTTAAGTTAAAATATATTTTTATTTATACAATATGTCCCCTCTTGTAAACTCCATTCATTCAAACTATACATTTGTAATTCTTATCCATTTGTTTTTACATGCATCTATAAATAAACATCTCCAAAAACACTTATAATTTTATTTATTTACATTAATGAATAAAATTCTTAAGTTCATCTCTGCAACCTATCATAAACAAAAGGTCAGAATTTTTATATTCCGACTTAAAACGGCAAAAAAACAGGATCTTATATTTTGGGACAGGTTATACCTGACATATTTTAATCACATTATGAGGAAAGTTGATCCTATGGAAAAGCTTTTACTAACGGTGAAGGTAGAAGAATAAAATGACGTTCTCCAACAAGATGGTACGACCAAATAAAATCTCTTCTTAGTATGGGTATGCACGAGTCAACTCAGGTCGCGCAGGATCGAGATACCTGGAGAATGACTATTGAGACAGCAACTGTCACCTATACTCCTATTTGGGTAAAAGGATTGAGAGAGACACTTATATACTTCATTTTGCGAGTTGTTTTATTCCCTCCGAAAAAAATTATTTTGCATACACGACAAAATAACGATGCTTTCAACTCATTATCGGTGAAAAATTTTCATCCCTTAGGGTCTTTCTTCAAATGCTCGAACCAGAAGATGTCACGGGGAGTAAATCAATACTATAGAGTGTATGTTGGAACTTGGTGAATTCACAGCGTTTGATAATGGCTTGAATTGTGCGAATGTCACAGATACTCATGTTGACTTCATAAATTCAGACACTTTCCACTATTCTGTACTCTTTTTTTTTTCATATATTTAACAATTACAAAATCGGTCACCATCAACTCTGCAAAAGATGAATAAATTTTCACCTTCTTTGGAGGTTGAAAGGCCTTATGAACATATTTCATCGACTTCCCTTTCTTGAAAGGATCCCACTTAAATCTCGTCACCTGTAAAAATTGGCGAAAAATGACTCGAAACTGTAACTTCGGATTCTCCTCCAGCTTATTTAGCAAGCACAGATCTTCGTTCGTCGATTTGACAGCGGCAAACCCTCGACAAGCTCGATAGTTTTCCCAGTTTTTGCTTTAGCCGGTGTTCCTGTTCAAAGATCACCCTGAATTCAGTCTCGGCCACATTGAAACTATTTAGGCCAAATTTTCACTTGAAATTAAAACGGGTCGTCATTGCTGTATATCTGGGACATTCTTTTATCAATAACTTTTGGTCCATTTTCTTCTTTTATTACCGCCCGAAACTTCAAATTGCTTTCATTTATTTTTGGAAGAAAAAAAATTGTAAGAACTGCAAAACGCAACGAACTCATACAAAATTTTGCTAAAGTATTTAGAACAGCGACAGTATTTTGATAATCAAACAAATTTTTTATGTTATGGCCCACTAAATTTAAAAACCGATAAAACCAAAAAAACCTTTCGTAATGTAGGCATATAAATGTCGCGCTTTTTAAAAAATCCATATGATTTTTAGGAAGTATCAACCTTCAAAGGATACTTGTCAAAATTTCATGACACTTCGACGATTAGTTTACAAGTTACAGTGGTTTTAGTGACGCTACTTTTGATATTTTCGAAACAATGGAAAAAAGTCGAATTTCGTGTGTTGATTAAACACCGTTTTTTGATGGAAGAAAATAGGGTTCAAGCAAAGCAATGGCTTGATAAGTGTTACGGGGACTCAGTCCCTGGAAAATCACTCATCATTTACTGGTATGCTGAATTTAAACGCGGTCCTGCTGATACAAAGGATGTTGAACGCTCTGGACGCCTAAATAAGGTGGTTTCACTGGAAAACATCAAAAAAATACACAAAAGTGTTTTAGTTGACCGTAAAGTGAAATTGCATGAGATAGCCGACACCCTAAAGATATCAAAAGAACGTGTTGGTCATATTTTGCATGAACATTTGGGCATGAGAAAGCTCTGTTCGAAATGGGTACCGCGTTAGCTCACAGTGGACCAAAAACAACAACGTGTTGTTGATTCTGAGCGCTGTTTGGACCTGTTTAAGCGCAATAAAAAGGATTTTTTCATACAATATGTGACAAACGGATGAAACCTGGATCCACCACTACACACCGAAATCAAATCGGCAATCAGCTGAATAGCCGGTGGAAAGCCGTCCGAAGCAACCAAAGACACAACAGTCGGCTGGGAAGGTCTTGGCATCTGTATTTTGGGATGCGCATGGAATAATTTTCATCGACGAAGGGAAAAACCATCAATAGCGAATATTGTATAAAGTTATTGGTGCGTTTGAAGGCAGAAATCGCAAAAAACGGCCCTAAAAGAACAAGAAAAAAGTGTTTTTTCATCAAGACAATGCACTGAGTCACAAGTCAATGGTTATGATGGCAAAATTGCATGAATTGAGGTTCGAATTGCTTCCTAATCCACCGTATTCTCCAGATTTGGCCCCCAGCGACTATTATCTATTCGCAGACCTCAAAAAAATGCTCGCGGGAAAGAGATTTGGCTCCAATGAAGAAGTTATCGTCGAAACTGAGACCTATTGTGAAGGCAAAGACAAATCCTTCTACAAGAGAGATACAGAAATGTTAGAAAAACGTTGGACTGATTGAGTCGCTTTTGAAGGAGACTATATTGATGAATAAAGTCGAATTTTGCAAAAAAAAATGTGTTTTAAGCAGCTAGACCAAAAGCTTTTCAGCCTACGTGTTAATTGCTATTCTTTTGTATTATTCAGCAGTTTTGCAGTGCCCAAGTGTATGTAACCCCTGGCATCTTTAGATGTTTCAATAAAAAAAGTCACAGGGTACTAAATCAGGGGTACAGGGTGGATGTTATAACTTTGTCTCCACAGCTGTCATTATTGGCTGGGACTCTTGTGAACCCTGCGGCTGTCGTGCATCACCAAAGTTTTCTTCCTGAATTGGGATGTGTACCTTCTTATTAATTGTGGAGCTTTATTCAATAAGATAAATTTCTTCGCATTCTCAAATCACCATAGAATTCTCTTCGTGTAACAAATATATATCATCATTCTAAAGTGGCCCGAGGTTCTTCAGAAATTTCTTTCCTCACCAGTTTCTGCACTGGCCTAAGGGGTTGGGGGATCTATAAAGCAGAATCTTTTTCGTTCTCTAAACAATCGTGTACAATCTCAAAAACGATGGTTTAAGATTCTCCAGCTTTTTTAGCAAACACTGGAATCTTCAAAAGCCTAATGGTTTTATTACTATTTGCCTCAATTGGTCTTTTCGATCTAGTCATCCTGAATTAACAGTCGGCTCTATCAGAACTGCTTGAAGATTAACCATCATTATCCTGGTATATTCTTGTATTAATAACTTTGCGCTCTTTAGAAAGAAATTTTATCACTGCGCGACCCTCTAAATTACTTATTTTTGGCTCTGTATTTTGGGATGCACATGAAATAATTTTCATCGACTATGCTGAGAAGGGAAAAACCATCAACAGCGAATGTTATATGAAGTTACTGGTGCGTTTGAAGGCAGAAATCGCAAAAAACGGCCCTAAATGAACAAGAAAATAGTACTCTTTCATCAAGACAATGCACCAACCACAAGTCAATGGTTACGATGGCAAAAATTGCATGAATTGAAGTTCAAATTGGTTCATCATCTACCGTATTTTCCAGATTTGGCCCCCAGCGACTATTATTTATTCGCAGACCTCAAAAAAATGCTCGTGTGAAAGAGATTCGACTCCAACGAAGAAGTTATCGCCGAAACTGAGTCCTATTTTGAAGGCAAATACAAATCCTTCTACAAGAAAGGTATAGAAAAGTTAGAAAATCGTTGGACTGATTGTATCGCTCTTGAAGGAAATTATATTGATGAATAAAGTCGAAATTTGTAAAAAAATGTGTTAAGTATGTTAGCTAGACCAAAATCTTTTCACGTGTTATATTAAACCCAATTTACAAAAACTCTCTCTTGTAGTGAATCTATAAAATCTTAAACCTAATTTAAAAGTCAAGGACCGCGAGTGGAGATTTTTCACAAAAAAAAACCCTTCATACAATGGAACTTTAAAAGCTTTCTCCAATAAAAAATTCTGTTTCTAATAGAGAGCTATTTTCTACATCTATAGGAAGGGAAAGGGGATACGTTCCCTGGCTACGTCACTATGCGTCATCCCTCTTCTTCGACTAACAGGTCCCAAAGTTTTCAACATTGTTCTATTATGTTACCGACAAAATTTTTACTCTTTTGAATTTCCCTGTTATTTTTATTCTACATAAGTTAGTCGTTCTTTAAATTACAAACAGTTTGTTGCGTCATTTCGTTCAAACCTGAAATATACTGCAGAATATATGACATTTTAAATCGTTTAATGCACCATTAGAGCAATTTCTTAGCAAAGTCTTTTACCCTCGTTTCCACAATGTGGTTTCTCTTATTTCTCAGTAAAGCACCAACGTAACTAGCTAGTTTTGTTTCAAAATATATCGTCAAAGTTAAAAAATAAATTTTGAAAGTGTAGTTTTGCCGCAGGGTGACGGTAATGACGATCAATTTGAACAAGTTAAGCTGCTGCTGCTGCTTTCTACTTCCGACTATGGAGGAAAAAAATGGAAAACTCTGGAAAAGTTGGTTACATCGGTATGAAATCGAGAGATATTTGAAAAAGTTGGGTCTTAGTTTAATCGAAATTTGTTGGAAAGGACGTTTCAGTACGGGCGAATATGTTTTTAAAAACTAAATACAAAATGGACTACACGAAAGTCTAGAAAAGGAGATATTTTACAGGGTAGTATGGAAACAATTTACATTTTTTTTTTACGGGTCTAGCACACGAGCTGCAGGGAAGCCCCTAAAGCGCTCTAGGAGTGGCATGTATGCGGAAAAAGCGATTCACGTTGTTCTGGAATCACTAAAAATTGTACTCGGTGGGAAACACAGCGCTGGGCAAATTATTCCAAAGGGATGATGTTCTCCATATAAAAGACTGCTTAAAAGCGTTGTACGCGGAATAACAAGCTGAACCTCATACGGGTGTAAAGGACCAGCGCAACGTGTATTTCTAACATGCACCGCTTTGGGAGGAATTAAGCGGGCTACATCCTTCGAACTCTTTCCATGAAAATACTTGTAAAAGAGTAGACTCAAGTCGCCAACCGTTCTTCGATGTTCCAGCGAATCAAGGCCGCCGATCAGTTCCGGGTCTCCAATCAGACGAACAGCTCTCCTCTGAACAGAATCCATGAGAGCAGTATTCCATAATTGGTCGAATTTGAGCTTTGCAAAGAATTAACAGTTGTTGTGGAGTGTAAAGCTTTCTGGTTCGAAATAATATTCCCAACTTTTGAGAAGCTCTCCTTCCTATGCCTGCAACATGTTCATGCCAGGACATATTTGCTCCCAAACTAGCGCCCAAGAACTTGAATGACGATGCTAGAGGAATGGAGTGCCCCGACATAACTATGTCGGGTTCAGCAACGTTAACTTTTTTAGAAAAAACTGCCGCCTGTGTTTTTGTTGCGTTAAATTGCACTTGGTTACTGTCATCCTAAGATAGAATTTCTTCCAGGTCTTTATTAAGTTGAACAACCTCCTGCTGTCTGCGGATATTCGCCTGAGCAGCCGACGTCAGAATCGACCATAGTAGATTTGTCAACAAAGGTCGATTCATAACGATTTGTCAGAAACGACCATAGTGGATTTGTCAACAAAGGTCGATTCATAACGATTTGTCAGAAACCGAGCGTTCGAGATTGGATTCCCGGTCTTTTCCAGCAGATCGTTAATGTAAATGAGAAAGAGAGTAGGAGACAGTATGGAGCCATGGGGCACACCGGCGTTGATTGTAAAGGTGTTAGAAAGAAATCCGCCGACCGCCACTCGTAAAGAACGCTCTCTGAGGAAACATGAGAACCACAAACAGAACTTTTCAGACATAACACAAGAGCGTAGCTTAGCCAACAGTCCATCGTGCCAAACACGGTCGAATGCCTTGGATACGTCAAGAGCAACCGCTCGAGATTCTCCAAAGTGTTCAATTGCGTTGTTTCAAACATGTGTTACATAAGTCAGAAGATCTCCTGTTGATCTTTGTTTACGAAAGCCATATTGGTGGTCGCTAATAATATTGACTCGTTCAAGATATTTTAGAAGATACTGATTGATAACCTTTTCCATGACTTTTGATATTATTGAAAGCAGTGCGACTGGTCGGTAGTTATAAGGTCTTTTTGCCTTTTTTAGGTATCGGCTGAACCCTGGGACATTTCCAGCAGGACGGAAATATTCCCTTTCTGTAGGATAGGTTGAAAAGTCTACAGAGATATTTTAGAGATATTTGCGAAAAATCGAATTTTTCATTTTATTTTCGATTTTGGCTTAACGTACACTTTAGAGCAGCTAACTTTTTTTTATCGTATTCTATGTCCAAACAAATACAGCTGTTAACATTTAATAAGAGTTATTCATTAAAATTTGCCTCTAACGACTGGGCTATAAATCTTTATAAGTTAAATAGTGCAGAAACGCACCTTTCTTGAGCTTACTGCTCTAAGGCATAGATGGCAGTATTGGTATAATAACTAGTGGTGTTAGTTCTCTTGCATTTTTTCTGGTTAATCTCTACCTGTTCTAAACAATTGAGTAATTTTCCTTTCTTTTCATTGGGCAAAATTCTGAAATCTTCATTGAAAATATGATTTTCATCTGTTAAATCTTTAGCGTAGTGAGGTATGTTATTTTTCATTCTATAACGTTGTTTATGTTCCTTTATTCTTTTATCAAAGGCTCTACCTGTTTGTCCTATATAGGTTTTATTAGCAGTGCCGCAGCATAATTCGTAAATTCCTGTTTTATTTACTTTTTCTGATTTACTTTTATTATTCTTAATATGTCGACCTAACGTGTTTTTGGTACGGAAGGCAATGTTTACATGATTTTTATCAAATTTTATTTATTTATTTATTTACTGCATTTTACGGCTTGATCACAGAGATCTTTCCAATTACAAAGTACCAGAACTAATTAACTGAATTTAAATAATATTACATAATAATCTACATGCACTTAAAACAACTTACGCAATTTAGTTTTGAAAAGACTGCACTCATCATTAAATATATCTACACTATTCTGGATTCCATAGTATAGCATGCAAGCATTATACAATAAGATCCCAGGTGATGGGTATTATGGGCTGCATCTGGTATATAGAAATGGCTATGATTTCTTGTGGTGTGCGTTGGCACACTGAAATATAAGTTGGACAGAAATACCGGGTCATCAATGAGACCATTCACTACTCTGTACAAGTAGAGCATGCAATATTGTTTTCTACGCTTCTCTAAGGTTACCATCCCATAGTGTTCATGCAGTGTAGAACAGATCATAGAGTTATATGAACCGGTTTGTTTATAATGCATGTAACGCAGGATTTTATTCTGTATCAATTGAAGTGTTCGCTTATAAAAGGGTGACCATACTATACTCGCTTATTTTAATATACTTTTAACATAGGATATGTATAGCTGTTGTGTACTTCTAAAATCTTTTGTGCTTCTGACAATTAGACCATACATTTTGTTCGCTTTGCTTGCTGTATAACTTACATGATAGTTAAACGTCAATTTGGAATCAAGAATCACCCCTAGGTCCTTTATCTTATCCTCATACAAGAATGGGGCATTCTCAATAATATATGTAAATTTTATCGGATTCAGTTTTCTAGTATAAGAAACAACACTAAAGTAAATCTTATTGTCAATTACCCATTTTGCAATGTTGTCTATATCATTCTGCAATATTCGGCATTCAGTAGGCGATCTGATTTCATAATAAAGTTTTAAGTCGTCAGCAAATAACAGGCAGGATTTAATGAAGATTTCAGAATTTTGCACACTTAGAAGAAAGGGAAATTACTGAATTGTTTAGTAGAGGTAGACCACAGACACGATGGACGGCATTAAAAGATTAACAGGACACGATTGGAAGCAAAAAGCAAACAACAGAGCAAAAGAGCAGACATATGATTTCTAGGTAATTAACCAAAGAGTCCAGTATCCTTTAGAAAGTTTACAATACCTTGAAAAACTGACAAATATCTATATTAGCTTTTTCTTCAATAAATTAAAAAATGAACTAGACAATGACAGCCAGATGACTTCTATTACGAAGTGTGTTCAAGTTCTAAAGTCTCCTAATATTTTTCTGTTAAAGTACTCACAGCTCTCAAGAGAAAAAAACACAAGTGAGTAAAATAAAGGACGTAAACATCATAGCCCGCTTAATTCCTCCCAGAGCGGTGCATGCTAGACATACACGTCGCCCTAATACTTCACATCCGTATGAGGTTCAGCTTGTTACTCCACGTACGCTTTTCAAGCAGTCTTTTATATGGAGAACATCATCACTTTGGAATAATTTGCCAGAACTATGTTTCCCACCGAGTACAATTTACAGCGATTCAAGAACAACGTGAATCGCTTTTTTCGCATACATGTCGCTCCTGTAGCGCTATAGGGACTTCCCTGCAGACCCATAAAAAAATAATAATAATAATTTGGGGACCCAGAACCATGAAGAAATTCAACACATCCCGGAACGTGATTTTTTCACGAATTTAATAGTCCCTTAACAAGGAAAGTAAACATGGCGTTCACCCTCTTTTTTTGTACTTCTAAATACTGCTTTTTTAGTGTTCTGTACGGAACACTTATAAGATCACTTCGGTGTCTGTCCGTCTGTCACACTTGATTTTCTCCGAAACTATTTGTCATAGAAAGTTGAAATTTGGTAATAATATAAGAATTGATGGCCTCATCAGAGCCATGTAGTTTTGAAAGTTAAATTTTTACTTAAGGGGTTAGTTTTGGGGGGTGAAATCGGAAGTGAAAAAAAATTTTTACTAGGTTATCGAGTGTGGTGTCAAATGAAAGCTTGTGAAAACACGAGTAAAAAATATATATATAATGTAATACTTGCGCGCACTTTTCTTTGTATTATTTTTAAAAAATCGCGAAAAATCGCTGTCCACCAGCCTTCTCTGGAAAAGTACTTATCAAAGAATTTTGAAAAAATTCTGGAATATTCTCCACGGGGTGTAGATTGAACGAAAATTATCACGAGTGCATTACCTGTAATAATTTATCTGGTATATAAAAAAAAACAGAAATTTCAAGGGCATCAATTTTCAGTAAAGATTGGAAATAAACTTTGTTGAAAACTCATTTGGGTTATGTTTTGTGAAGTCACTGATCATTTTATACTTCCGTTACATTTTTTATTTTAAAAGCAATCAACGTACGGAACACTAATTGCGCAAGTTCAACTTGCACTTGACCGGTTATTTATTGTTCACCTCCCCGCCGTGAGTATTCGGCATTCAGTAGGCGATCTGATTTCATAATAAAGTTTTAAGTCGTCAGCAAATAACAGGCAGGATTTAATGAAGATTTCAGAATTCTGCACACTTAGAAGAAAGGGATATTACTGAATTGTTTAGAGCAGGTAGAGATTAACGAGAAAAAGTCCTGAGGTTTTTTACTCAATGATCAATAGGATGTCGGTGAGTCTACTTTATTGAACTTATTTTAGGTATTATGGTTAATATTGTTAATTAATTTAGCACTTATACCCAGGTAACTTATATATTATGTAACATACTTTGTAGTTAATCTACATCTTGCTCCAGAAGAAGACACAATGTGTCGAAACAATTGTCAGCTCTAATATAATGGTAAGACAAATTGCCACTGAATCAAATAAAAAAAAAGTTACTGACGTTAAAGCACAAATATTTTTCCCTTTTGACTGTTGCAGAAAAATTTATTGTTTAGCACAGCATAATAATCGATTTTCTGTATGAGAAAGTGTTCGAAACTGACAAATTCGAAACAAATTTTGCATATATTCTTTTACTTTAATTAGGATAAACGAATATCCAAATTTTGCCGTATATAATACTAATTTTCTCCAACTACCCCAAGGGCTATTCGAGCCCTTCATTGCTTGTAACAAGTGCCATTTTAACACCCCTAGACCTTTGGGGCTAAAGGTCCAGGACTTGATTTTCATAATAATCGCACAAATAGGCATTGTATTTACTTACTCACGGTTATATCGTCACCCGAAAAGGGATTATTTTGGATCATTTTAGGGTTTAGTAGGAGATTTTTGGGGTTGAATTTGAGGATTATTATTTCTATTTTATTATTATAACAGATTAAGGTAGACCAGTTATGAAAGGTTAAAGTGGTATTAAGATGGGTAATGAGTTATTTTATTATAACGTCATTAAGGTTTTTTTAATTTAAGAAAAGTATTGTATTCTTGAAAAAATTGCATTCAGAGATTTTTGCATTTTTTCACGTTTTAATCAGCAAAAACAGTCACACATTTCCGTCGGTGTGTTGGCACAAGAACACTCTAATTAAATAATTGTTTTTAGTTCGAGAGTTCTCGTACCAAGAGAAGTAGAAGTGGAGCTGGATGGACGAGATGTAATAATTATTCGCAACATATATTGGATCCATAAAGGATACGTTTGCATCGAGAATGGCAATACAAATTATACCAATATAAAATGGGATGTCCGTCAAGGATCTTCACTCCTTTTTAACGTGTATGTGGAATATATAATTATAATTAAGTCATCGTTAGAAGAATTCTCAAAAGGCGCCAAAATCAGTGGAAGTATAGTCAACAATCTAAGATACACAGATGACACCGTGGTTCTGGCGAGTCTGAGGAAGATTTACAAACGCTGATAAATGTCCTGTTAGAATCAAGTGCCCGATTGGGATAAGAAATAAACACCACGAAGACCAAAACTCTTGTTTTTAACCGAGAAGAAAATGCACAGAACAATGTTCAAAGAGCCGTCGACGATGATATCATCCAAAACGTCCATAGTTACATATGCCTAGGTAGAGAAGTCAATACCCAGTTAGACCATTCAAAAGAAATTAGGAGATGCACTGAGATAGCCAGAGCCTGCCTCATCAACATGCGAAAGTTCTTGTGTCACCCGAAGTATCTATTCATACAAGATTACGAACATTAAAGTACTACATCTGACCACTACTACTATACGGGTGCGAAACGTGGACCCTTAAACAGGAGAGCATAAAAAAGCTCCAGGTGTTCGAAATGTGGCTGTACAGACGAATGCTAAGAATGCAGAACGACCAATCCAGAAGTGGTATGTAAGATGAATGCTTCAAAATGGCTAGTCCAGACAATTAAGATCAGAAAAACAGCCTACCTCGGACACATAATCTGCCACATAGAATATAAACAACTCCAACTTATATTATATCGGAAGGAAAAATAGACGGAAGACGAGGCTTGGGTAGAAAGAAGAAATCATAGCTAAGAAACATAAGAGATTGGAGGACCGCCAACGGGAAAATCTTGATATATATAGCACAGAATAGAGACGAATTTGCCATAGTGGTCGCTAACTTCAACAGAGAAGCACATAGGAGGAGGGATATATATGTATATATATATATATATATATATATATATATATATATATTATATAATATATATATATATATATATATATATATATAATTCGACCAACTATGGAATACCGCTCCCATGTTTGGGGCTCCGCTCCCAAACATACACATTGCATTTGTTGGATTCTATTCAGAGAAGAGCTGTTCGTCTGATTGGAGACCCGGAAACTGACGGCGGATTTGATTCGCTGGAATATCGAAGAGCGGTTGGCGACTTGAGCCTATTCTACGAGTATTTCCATGGAAAGTGGTCGAAGGATGTAGCCCGCTTAATTCCCCCAGAGCGGTGCATGTTAGAAATTCACGTCGTGCTAATTCTTCACATCCGTGTGAGGTTCTGCTTGTTACTCCTCGTACAACGCTTTTCAAGCAGTCTTTTATATCAAGAACATCATCCCTTTGGAATAATTTGCCCAGGACTGTGTTTCCACCAAGTACAATTTACAGCGATCCAAGAACGGAGTGAATCGCTTTTTCCGCACACGTGTTGCTCCTGTAGCGCTTTAGGGACTTCCCTGCAGCACGTGTGCCAGGCCCCCAATATATATATATATATATATATATATATATATATATATATATATATATATATATATATATATATACATATATATATATATATATATATACATATATAAATATATAAATATATATATATATATATATATATATATATATATATAAATATAAATATAAATATATAAATATATAAATATATAAATATATAAATATATATATATATATATATATATATATATATATATATATATATATATATATATATATATATATGTATATATGTATATATATATATATATATATATATATATATATATATATATATATATATATATTATATATACATATATATATATGTATATATATATAAATATATATATATATATATATATATATATATATATATATATATATATATATATATACATATATATATATATATATATATATATATATATATATATATATATATGTATATATATGTATATATATGTTATATATATATATATATATATATTATATATATATATATATATATATGTATATATGTATATATATATATATATATATATATATATATATATATGTATATATATATATATATATATATATGTATATATATAAATATATACATAAATATATTATATATATATATATATATATATATATATGTATATATATATATATATATATATATATATATATATATATATATATATACTACTGTTAGTTTCGAACAGCAGCAGCGGCAAGATCACAGTATCGAGCAGCAGCGGGAGCACTTGAAAATGCCAAATAAGATTTTTGCGAAACGTCGTGCAAATTCATTGTTAGACGAATGGATTGAAACCCGGAATTTTAATGTATTACATTCCACCATCCGTGATAACCTAACATATATGTATATATATGTATATATATATATATATATATATATTATATATATATATATATATATATATATATATATATATATATCTATATATATATATATTTATATATATATATATATATATATATATATATATATATATATATATATATATATATATAAATATATATATATATATATATATATATATATATATATATATATATATATATATATATATATATATATATACAGTCCCTGGTCAAATTATTAGACGCACTGTATTTTTTTTAGTAATTTTATGTTTCCTAAGAGTTTTTATGCAATAATGGTATATTTAAACTACAATATTTGATTTTTAGTTAAAAGAATTGTTGTAGACTACATATTTGTACTTTATTTTTAACATATGGCAACACTGTGTTGACAAAGTGATACATGAACGTAAATAAGTACAAAACCTGTATCAGTCGCGATCGGAATCGAGTCAGGTACGGACGTGTTTCTGCGGTTTTATGGACTGTGATTGTTTGTTTAACAGTTTTATACTACTCAGTTATTAGTTTATTTTGTATGCAGTGTTTTAAAAAAGTAATTGGACTATTTTCATTATGGGTAGAATAGGCGATCTTTCACCACGTAAAAAAGCTGAAGTGAAGGCCCTTGTGATTGCGAAAACATTTACAAACCGAGAAATATCACGAAGATTGGAGGTTTCTGAAGCTAGTTTACAACGCATAAAAAAGAAAATTGAGTCAGGGAAGGAATTAAGCCCGAAAAGAAAGAAAAGATGCGGTAGAAAACCAATTTTCACTCCACGGTCAGAGAGATGTTTGAAGAAAATTTGTGTAGAAAACAGATTTGCTACCACAAAGGTAATAAAATCACAACTCCAGGATGCTAGCGTAAATGTTTCTGAGCGCACTGTTCGAAGAAAATTGAAAGAATTAGATTTTAAGGCCTGTCGCCAGCCAGGAAGCCCAAGTTAACAGCTGCAATGAAAGCAAAGCGCCTGAAGTGGGCCAAACAATGGCAAGACAAAGATGTGGACTTCTGGAGATCGGTAAGATACAGCAATTTAATCAATAATTGATACATTATTATCATTTTCAGTTAAATAAAGCAAATAAACATGCAAGTTTATATATTTTTCCTATTTTTGACAGGTCTGCTTCAGTGACGAAAGCACATTCGAAATTTTGCAGAATAAAGCTCAGTATGTGCGTCGTCGTCATGGAGAAAAGTTTCATCCTGATTGTGTCGTCCCGACGGTTAAACATCCCACCAAAGTGATGATTTGGTCAGTCATCAGCGGCAAGGGCACTGGACGTCTGTACGTCGTCAAAGGAATAATGAGGCAAGATCAGTACAAAGAAGTATTACAAAATCGGTTGATTCCGCAGCTCAGAGAATGGTTTCCAAATGGGGAACCATTCACTTTCATGCAAGATGGAGCTCCCTGCCACACTGCTCGGTCTGTTAAAGCTTTTTTGGCAGAAAAAAATATCCCTCTGTTGGATTGGCCCTGATATGAACCCCATTGAAAATGTGTGGGAGCTGATGAAAAGAAAAGTGGCTAAAGATGTGATTACCAACAAAACCCAGCTCCTAGAAAAGATTATTCATGTGTGGAATCATCATCCTCAAATGCAGGAGACAGTACAATCTTGCGTTGATAGCATGCCGCGCAGAATTAAAGCTTTGATAGCGGCTAAAGGTGGCTCAACTAAATATTGACTTTTACTAACATTAATTTCACTTTTCTTCAAAACTTAATAAACTTATGCTTTTCTAAATTAATGCTGTTTTATTTATGTCAAATAAATAGGTAATTGATTGGATAATATAAAAATAAAAAACAAATCAATTTAAAATAATAAAACGGTACAATATCACTCGGTAATTAATATTTTACATGAAATCTTGCAGTGCGTCTAATAATTTGGCCAGGGACTGTACATATATATATAATATATATATATATATATATATATATATATATATATATATATATATATATATATATATATATATATATATACATATATGTTAGATTTATCACGGATGGTGGAATGTAATACATATATATATATATATATATACATATATATATATATATATATATATATATATATATATATATATATATATATATATATCACCTAATAAGGGGATGAAGCATATAGTTTTTGAACGATATCGCTTAAGGCGAAGGGATTAAAATGGGTGGGGGTATAGACATTTTGTAAACATTCTATAATTTTATTATTATATTTTATTATTTGAATCCCTGTTTTGTAGTGGGTTCTCATGGCAACAAACTGTCGTACATTTTTCGCTGTAAACGAACAAAATTTTGTTTTATAAGATGTATAAGATATACCTGAGGAGATAAATATGATATAAAAAAAAACTGGTGACCATGCAAAACATATATTTAATGATGTCCTTTCATTAAGACTTTAACGATTTCGCATATTTATGTAATGCATCTGCTTTTGAACGACTTATTTCCCTGAAAAAGGACGTCGCTATTATAATTGTCATTAATGATTGAGGGAAACATATGTTCTAAATTAATTCTGTAACGAAAACTATTTATTCCTTTAATATGAAATAATAGTATACAGGCGCCTATCATCGTCTTTTTTAACACCTTATAATTTTGGAGGAGAATGCTAAATATTAGACTTCAACATCGTATTCCTAACATCGAGATACCAAGAAGATCAAAAGTGACAGATATAATACAACGAATACGTAAATTAAGGTGGAGTTGGGCGAGGCATATCGCAAGGATAAGTGATAACAGATGCACACGCCGTATAGTTTAATGGAGGCCTAGAGAACATAAAAGATGTAGAGGTAGACCACATACACGATGGACGGACGGCATTAAAAGACTAGCAGGTCACGATTGGAAGCAAAGAGCTAACAACAGAGCAAAAGAGCATACATATATGATTTCTAGATAATGAACCAAAGAGTCCAGTGTCCTTTAGAAAGTTTACAATACATTAAAAATTGAAATTAAACATCTGTATTACCTTTTTCTTCAATAAATTAAAAAATGAACTAGACAATGACAGTCAGGTGACTTCCATTACGAAGTGCGTTCAAGTTCTAAAGTCTCCTAATTTTTTTCTATTAAAGTACTCACAGCTCTCAAGGGAACAAAAAAAAAACACAACTGAGTAAAATAAAGGACTTAAACGGCATAGCTCGCTTAATTCCTCCAGAGCGGTGCATGTTAGAAATACACGTAGCGCTATTAGTTCACATCCGTATGAGGTTCAGCTTTTTCTCCACGTATAAAGCTTTTCAAGCAGTCTTTTATATAGAGAACATCATCCCTTTGGAATAATTTGCCCAGGGCGTTGTTTCCCATCGAGTACGATTTACAGCGATTCAAGAACAACGTGAATCACTTTTTCCGCACACATGCCGCTCTTGGAGCACTTTAGGGACTTCCCTGCAGCACGTGTGCTAGACCCATAAAAAATAAAACCGGTCAAGTGCAAGTTGAACTTGCACAATTAGTGTTCCGTACGTTGATTGTTTTTAAAATAAAATTTTTTGTTGGGGTGGTATAAAATGATCAGTGACTTCACAAAACACACCCCAAATGAGTTTTCAACAAAGTTTGTTTCCAATCTTTACTGAAAACTGGTGACCTTGAAATTTTGTTTTTTTTTATATACCAAATAAATTATTAAAGGTAATGCACGCGTGATAATTTTCGTTCAATCTATACCCCGTGGAGAATATTCCAGAGTTTTTTCAAAGTTTTTTGATCAGTACTTTTCGAGATAAAGTAGGGGACAGCGATTTTTTAAAAGTAATACGAAAGAAAAGTGTGCGCAAGTATTACATTAAATATATATATATATATATATATATATATATATATATATATATATATATATATATTTTAGTTGTGTTTTCACAAGCTTTCATTTGTGAAAACCACCGTAACAATCTTTTTATTTTAAAAGCAATCAACGTACGGAACACTAATTGTGCAAGTTCAACTTGCACTTGACGGTTATTTTATTTAAGGTTATATCTAGAAAAACAACACATTTCTACTGAATTAAACTAATCTATAAGTACTAAAAGTTGGTAAACTAAAGTAAGAAAGATATATTTATACAATCTATTGAAATTATACATGTAAAACTGATAAAAGCAAAAATAAAGAGAAAAGCAAATTTAATGGGCAACCAATCAATATTACAGTCCCTGGCCAAATTATTAGACGCACTGTATTTTTTTTAGTAATTTTATGTTTCTTAAGAGTTTTTATGCAATAATGGTATATTTTTAAACTACAATATTATTGATTTTTATTTAAAAGAATTGTTGTAGACTACATATTTGTATTTATTTTTAACATATGGCAACACTGTGTTGACCAAGTGATACATGAACGTAAACAAGTACAAACCTGTATCAGTCGCGATCGGAATCGAGTCAGGTACGAACGTGTTTCTGTGGCTTTATGGACTGTGATTGTTTGTTTAACAGTTTTATACTACTCAGTTATTAGTTTATTTTGTATGCAGTGTTTTAAAAAAGTAATTGGACTATTTTCATTATGGGTAGAAAAGGCGATCTTTCACTACGTTCACGTTGACCTAGTAAAAAAAAATTTTTTTCACTTCCGATTTCACCCTTCAAAACGAACCCCTTAAGTCAAAATTTATGTTACGGTGGTATAAAATAATCAGTGACTTAACAAAACACACCCCAAATGAGTTTTCAACAAAATTTGTTTCCAATCTTTACTGAAATATGATGACCTTGAAATTTTTGTTTTTTTTTATATACCATATAAATTATTAAAGGTAATTGACTCGTGATAATTTTCGTTCAATCTACACCCCGTGGAGAATATTCCAGAATTTTTTCGAAATTTTTTGATAAGTACTTTTCGAGATAAGGCCCGGGACAGCGATTTTTCGCGAATTTTTAAAAATAATACAAAGAAAAGTGCGCGCAAGTATAATATTATATATACATTTTTTACTCGTGTTTTCACAAGCTTTCATTTGACACCACACTCGATGACCTAGTAAAAAAATTTTTTTTTCACTTCCGACTTCACCCCCCAAAACTAACCTTTAAGTCAAAATTTAATTCTCAAAAAACTACATGGCTCTGATGAGGCCATCAATTCCTATATTATCACCAAATTTCACCTTTCTATGTCAAATAGTTTCGGAGAAAATCGGGTGTGACAGACAGACAGACAGACAGACAGACAGACAGACAGACAGACAGACAGACAGACAGACAGACACCGAAGTGATCTTATAAGTGTTCCGGACGGAACACTAAAAAATGATAACCAATAAAAAAGAAATCGCTAAAGTAATAGAGAAATTCTATACTACTCTTTACTTATCAACAACGCCGAACCCGGGAGTAAGAACTGAGGTAATTTTGGATCAGAAGATATCCCATCAGGAGAATTACAGAAAGCCCTAAAACACATGATAAACGGCAAAAGCTCTGGCGAAGATAAAATTACAGCTGAAATGTTGAAGTCTGGAGGACCAACGCCTGAAAAATGTATCTGTATGCTCTTTAATAAATGCTTATAGGAAGGAAAAGTTAGGGAAAGCTGGTTAGATGCAGAAATCATTTTGGTGTTTAAGAAAGGAGACCCAGCAAACATAGAAAACTACAGACCGATAAGTTTATTGTCCCATTTGTACAAACTATTTACAAAAATTATTACGAATCGGCTAACATCAAAATTTGACACATACCAACCTGTGAAACAGGCTGGTTTCCGAAAGGGCTTCAGCACAAGTGACTATTTGCAAACCATATGATCCCTTATAGAGAAAACAACTGAATATAATATACAAATATATCTAGTCTTTATCGACTTCCAGTAAGCTTTTGACACAGTCGAAATTGGATACATATTAGTGGCCATGGACCGAGCAAGAATTGACACTCGATATACTACACTGATCAAAAATATCTACAAAAACGTTTCAACATTATTAAACTGTTTCTATATTACACCGTATATTATCAAAAAGTCTCATAAAACTATTTTTTTATATTCCCTAAATACTTCTAACAAGAGACCATTGAGTTGAAAAACACCTTTTCTATATATTTGTCTTAGGCGATGTTTAAAAATGTTCTTGTAAAACAAATCCCAATATAAAAGTTAACTAAAATAAATAAAAAACCAAAGTAGTATTACTTTATTGCCATAGGCATTGCAAAAGTCTCACAGGAGACAGAGTCGGCGGGCATAATACCCGAGCAGCTCTAAGAGATAAAGGAAGCCGCGACATTCATTTCCGAGCTCTATAGTAATTAATGCCGCTGCAGGACAAGCGCCTCTCCTGCGGTTTAGTTTTCCTGCTGCAATTGTTCCGCAACTTCCTGCTAGTGCTTGCTTTCTGCCTTTGAAACTTACGACCAGACAAAAATACGCAACTGCAAAGTGGTAAGTTCAAACGATATTTCTGACTTGATTTACTAAATTTCGGAAAGTATTTTAATACTTGAGCTTTTTTTGTAGTTCCTATGACACAAAACCACGCCGAACGAAGAGAGTATTAAGCATAAAAAAGAATGTTCTAGAAGCTTTGGGCTTGAAGCACAAGCAAAAATAAATACTAAATTTATTAAAGAAAATCCTGTTTTGTGTGTTACTGGCTGATTTTTACTTGTAGTGATAATTTGCTAAAAAAAAGGCAACTGGCTACAAATTATTATATATTTTGTTTAAATTTTTTTTATTAAATTTGAATATTGTTAAAAATTTTATAAATCGTCGAAATGTGCAATTTTAAAAAGTAATGCGCCGCTAGTGGCACAGCTCAAATGAACATTAGAATGCCTAAAAGTGAAAAAGGTGTGGAGTTTTAAAAGTGAATTGAGAAGAGATGATAGACACCCATGACATCTGTCGGTAAAGTATCAAAGACATCTTCGGAAATGTTTTGTAAAAATAAATTTTGTTTCGTAAAGTATTGCAAATTTGTAACGCAAAAGTTACTAAGTGGTTTATTGATGCTGATGAAGACCAATGACAATTAGTTTTTATAACAGTTTGTTTCTTCTTCTTCTTGATTGAGATCTACTAATCTGTTAGTTCCGATTTCGTAACAGTTCCTGTGAGATAGACTGCCAACTGTCCTTCCATCTTTTCGCTGGTCTTCCATGTGGACGCGTGCCTGCTGGCTTCCCTTCCAATACAATGCGGGGTAATCTGTCGTCTGGCATTCTCCTCACGTAATCATACCATTATCGTCTTCTCTGTCGTCCCCATCTTACTATATCCAATATTCCACATTAATCTCTGATGTCGGAGTTTCTTACTTGATATCTCAAGGTCTTTCCCATGACTGTCTGCATTGTTTTCATTTCAGCAGCTCGCAATTTTTGTTTAGTTCGGCTAGTGTCCTCTCTGTTTTCTATGCCGTGTATCATCAATTCTTAATTTGCTATCCGTTCTCATGTATTTGTTTGCCCACAAAATGGCTCTTAGGCAACCAGACAGTGCAGTTGCTTTATTAATTTGACTTTTAATGTCTCTAGTCGGATTGTGACTACTTGAGATATTCATACCAAGGTACTTGAATTAATTTACCTACTCTATCGATCTGCCGTCTATAATAGGTTTGCATCCTATTGGGTTTCTTGAGAAAGTCATGCATTTTGTCTTTTCTATTGAGATGTTCATATAGTTTTCAACTAGTCTGGTAGAACTGGAATAGCTGCCTTTGAAGATCATCCTCTTTTTCTGCAATAATAACTGCATCATCCGCGTAACATGTCATGCCAATCCGTTTTCTGTTCATTCTGTATCCCATATTTAATTTCATGACTTTCTCTATTATTTCATCCATCAATAGATTAAACAGGAATGGACTAAAGCTATATCCTTGTCTTATCCCCCTTAGGGTTGGTATGCTTCCAGTAGTATGTGTTCCTGTCTTTATCCTTGTGGTGTTTCCGATGTTGAGATTTCGTATGACCCGTATTATATCAACTGGTGTTTTCTTTTGCCTGAGTATATTTATGATGTCTCCTAGTCTAACCCTATCAAAGGCCTTTGTCAGCTCTGTAAAGCAGATGTGCGCTGGTGTATTAAACTCTATTGCTTTTTCATTGATTTATTTAATATGAATATGGCATCTGTTGTCAATCTGCCTCTTCTAAACCCCTGTTGTTCGTTTCTGCTTGTTATTTGAGATTCTAGTTCTTCTTTTAGAATGCTTGTGAATAGCTTCATTGTCGTATTTAAAAGGGTTATTTCCCTGTAATTTTCTGGGCAAGACTTGTGTCCTTTTTTAAAAAATAGGTATTGTCACACTAGTGTGCCACTCATTTGGGATTTCCGCTGTTTTAAGGAACTTGTTGAATAATATGATCAACATTATTAGCGATTAGCGATCATCAATATGGCTTTCGTAAAAATAGATCAACAGGAGATCTTCTGACTTATGTAAGACACGTTTGGAACAACGAAATTGAACACTTTGGAGAATCTCTGCTCTTGACATATCCAAGGCCTTCGACCGTGTTTGGCACGATGGGCTGTTGGCTAAGCTACGCTCTTATGGTATGTCTGAAAAGTTCTGTTTGTGGCTCTCATGTTTCCTCAGAGAGCGTTCTTTACGAGTGGCGGTCGACGGATTTCTTTCTAACACCTTCACTATCAACGCCGGTGTACCTCAAGGCTCCATACTGTCTCCTACTCTTTTTCTCATTTACATTAACGATCTGCTGGAAAAGACCGAGAATCCAATCTACAACTTTGCAGATGACAGTACGCTTATCTCTTCATTCACTTTGAACGCTCGGACATCGGCTACTCAGACGAATATGCGCAGATATCAGGAAGTCATTCAACTTAACAAAGATCTGGAAGAAATTTTATCTTGGGGTGACAGTAACCAAGTAGAAATTTAACGCTACAAAAACTCAGGCGGCAGTTTTTTCTAAAAAAGTTAACGTTGCTGAATCCGACATAGTTATGTCGGGGCACTCCATTCCTCTAACATCGTCACTCAGTTTGTTGGGCGTTAATTTGGGAGCAAATATGTCCTGGCATGAACATGTTGCAGGCATAGCAAGGGGAGCTCCTCAAAAGTTGGGAATATTATTTCGAACCAGAAAGCTTTACACTCCACAACAACTGTTACTTCTTTACAAAGCTCAAATTCGACCAACTATGGAAATACTTCTCCCATGTTTGAGGCTCCGCTCGCAAATATACACTGCATTTGTTGGATTCTATTCAGAGAAGAGCTGTTCGTCTGATTGGAGACCCGGAACTGACCGGCGGCCTTGATTCGCTGGAACAACGGTTGGCGACTTGAGTCTGTTCTACAAGTATTTTCGTGGAAAGTGTTCGAAGGATGTGGCCGCTTAATTCCTCCCAGAGCAGTGCATGTTAGAAGTACACGTCGCACTATTACTTCACATCCGTATGAGGTTCAGCTTGTTACTCCTCGTACAACGTTTTTCAAGCAGTCTGTTATATGGAGAACATCATCCCTTTGGAATAATTTGCCCAGGACTGTGTTTCCCACCGAGTACAATTTACAGCGATTCAAGAAAAACGTGAATCGCTTTTTCCGCACACGTGTCGCTCTTGTAGCGCTTTAGAGACTTCTTCCCTACAGCACGTGTGCTAGACCCATAAAAAAACCTTCCTGCTAATCCAGAGCCGCCATATTTCAATAATTTGTTGGGTATGTTATCTGTGCCTGTGGCCTTCCTGTTCTTTAGTTTGTTTAGGCATTTTAGTATTTGTTCCTTTTGGATTATGGTCTTGACTGTGTCGTTATAGCTTTCTATTTGTACTTTCTCTTCAGTCCTGTAAAGCTGTTTGAAATATTTTGCCCATATTTCAGACGAGATGCACAAATTCATTCAAAAGCCTTTTCCTGTTTTTTAAAATCTTCCACACTTTTCTTTGTGCTCCATATATATCCTTGTCGATATCACTTGTGAATTTAATCCAGTGTTCTCTTTTTATTGCTTTGGTTCTAGTGTTGGTTGTGTTTCTAATTTCTTTGTACTTATTGTAAGTTTGTTTAATTATACAAAAAAAGTTATATTTTCTTAAGGTGAATTTTTAACCTGCATGTGCTGTTTATGCATTGTTTACTAGAAAGTTTTTAACTGTTAAAAAGAAGCAAGCTGTTTGTTACTTATTTAGAAGAATGCGAATTATAAAATAGTCAACTGATTGTAATGGTAAAATAGATATCAGTAAGGAGGTTCCAATTTACCGTGAGACAGACAAGGAAGCAAAATAAAAGTTTAAGACCTCTTTAAGTTAGTTTTACGTGTTATTGTCGAGGGGTGCTATTTATCAATATTTCTCTTTAATTGCTTTTGCTGCAAAGATACACCAGTTTAAATATACTGAGGAATTTTCGTAACATCCTGTATGTTTTTCATTATCCCTAATATCGGTAATTTATTCCAATTCTAAATTATGCTTTATTAACCTTAGGGACATAAAAGTAGCCTGGAACTAAACCGACTTCGGTGATTGGTTAGTTTTGCTCGAGTAGACCACAATTTTAGTATAAATAGTCTAGTTTTTAATCTTAGAAGTAGTCATTCATCACTCCTGATGATGCTAACGGCATAGCGTGTGTCTAAAAGCTCTTAATTGTGTATCAGAAGAAGCAGTCAGTATTTCTTGGAAAAATCTAAAAATAAAATGTCCATGGGTCCTGATAATATTCCCAGTTTCATCGTCAAAGACTGTGCATCCGCGTTCTCGAAGCCATTGAGCTTCATTTATAACATGGCACTCACAACACATTCATTACCTAAGGTATGGAAGGAAGCTAGGATAATTCCTCTCTTCAAAAAAGGCAATGTAAATAATATCTCTAATTATAGGCCCATGTCGATGCTATAGCCATTTGCGAAAGCATTAGAGGGGTTGATTCACGAAGATATGTTTAATCAAGTAAAACATTCTATATCTGAATCTCAGCATGGCTTCTATAAAAGTCGCAGTACGATCACGAATCTTGCCAGTTTCACTCATTTTGTAAGTCAGATCTTAGATGCTCGTGGTCAGGTTGACGCTGTTTATATGGATTTTTCAAAGGCGTTCGATCGAGTAGATCATTCTGTCTTCCTTCTTAAATTGAGGTGGCTTGGATTCGATGACAATCTCATTCGACTCTTTGCCTCCTATTTGAGTGACAGGTATCAATATGTCGATATTCGTGGTAATCACTCCTTCAGATTCAAAGCTACAAGTGGAGCTCCTCAGGGCAGTATATTGGCTCCACTGATATTCGTTCTGTTTATTAACGATATAGGCATAAATGTTTCTAGCAATGTTCTATTGTTTGCGGATGATTTAAAGATTTTCAGACAAATACATTGCGTTTCTGATTACATTGCACTGCAAGATGATATACGACTAGTTAGCAACTGGTGCACAGCTAACAACTTACCTCTAAATGCCGAAAAGTGCTATAAAATGTCCTACGCTAATAAAAAGACCCTAACTCAATCTGACTATTATATAAATCTTGAGATATTGAAGCTTTTAAAATCCATCAGGGACCTTGGCGTAGTTTTTGATGAGCGCCTATCGTTTTCGGAACACATAAATCAGGTTTACAAGAGCGCAATGCAAACGCTGAGACTCATATTTAGAAACTCTCGTGATTTCTCAAACATTGATACAATTAAATCTCTGTACTTTGCATATGTTCGATCAAAATTAGAATACGCAGCAATAGTGTGGCATCCTATACACTAAAAGTACACTTCCCAAATAGAAAGGGGTACAACGAAAATTTTTAAAAGTTCTCGTATATAAAATGGAGGGTGTTTTTCCCACCACGAGGCTCGCCACAGGAAACTCTGCTTCGCAGATTTCAGATATCGTCATTGGCCGATCGTCGCAATTTTATGCAGATTTGCAACTCAGCTATCGACTGTCCCTACTTATTGTCAAAACTAAACTTTAACGTACCGTCTCGTGCGTTAAGACATTATCCCGTGTTCAACTTACTGTTCCATGCTTCCAATTTTCAGTTAAAAGATCCCCTTTTTCAAGCTATGAAGATTTTTAATGTGAATTGCAACGACATTAATATTACCAATCTAACATATTCTCAGTTTTTGAAGGTTGCATGGGATCGTTGTCTTAGGAATATTATTAACTAATATTGTAGCGTATATTGTTAGAGCTGAAACCTAATATTGTAATGTGTTTATCCTAACGGACTCGTTTAGATTTAACTTAGCTTTAGTCACATTGTCTTGTTAATGGATGTATTTATCTGTTAGACAATAAAGATATTATTATTACTACAAAAAAGTTCTTCTTTCTCACATTTGGTCAATGTGGTTCCATGTTTGGCTGACGGGCGCAAACCAAGTCAGCACAAACGCATTACCATTGTGTATTAAGGAATGACCTGACAATGTTACATGTTTTCAAAATCACTGACTTCTGAATGTTTTTGTGTATGTTTGTGTTGAGTCCTAATTGTACTAAGTGTGGTGTGAATGTTGTTGGTATAAGGCCTGTGGCTGATATAATGAGGGGGACAATGATGACTTTTTCTTGTTTCCCTAGCCGTTTTATTTCCGTTGCAAGGTCTGTGTATTTGGAAATTTTTTCTGTGTATTTCGTTTGGATGTTTGTGTCGTTGGGGACAGCTATGTCAATTAGATAGGTGACTTTTTCTGTTTTGCACTGAAAAGTAATATCGGGTCTCTTGGCGGAGACTGTTTTATCTGTATGGATACTGATGTCCCAGTAGAGTTTGTAATCTTTATTTTCAAGTACGGATGTTGGTGTGTATTTGTAGTAGGGATCTGTGTTTTCTATGAGCTTGTATGTTGTAGCTAGTGCTTGGTGAACTACTTTTGCCGCTGAGCCATGTCTGGCTGTGTATTCCGTTCCGGCTAATATTTTACATCTGCTTGTTATGTGTTCGATCGTTTCTTTCTGCTGGTGGCATTTTCTGCATCTGTCTTCTGTAATAGTTGGGTCTTGATGATATGCTTTTGGTAGTTTCTGGTTAATATGACTTTATCCTGGATGGCAAGTAAGAAGCCTTCTGTTTCCGGGAATAGCTGCCCATCCCGTAACCAGGTGTATGATTGTTTTTATTTACGTGGTCATGTTCTATGTGGTATCTGTGTTTTCCGTGGAGTGTTTTTTCTGACCAAGTTTTCATCTTTTCCTATTGTAATTGGGTGTGACTGTGTGTATCTGCTGGGTGGTCTACCCGGGATAAGTCAAGTGGGGTATAGTTTTTGTCTGCTTTGACTGTTGCTGTGTGGAGGCTGGTTTGCTTGGTGTGAAAGAATTTTCTAAGTGCTTGTATTTGTTTTGTGTGTAATGATCTGATGTCTATGATTCCTCTTCCTCCTGCCTTCCTCTCGATGGTAAGTCTTTCTTTGCATGCGTTGGGGTGTAATTTCCTGTATTTGGTGAATTGAGATCGTATAAGGATGTGAATATTTTCTATGTCTGTTTGTGACCCATTTGATGATACCAAATGAATATGTGAGTATAGATATAGCGAACGTGTTGATGGCTTTAGTGAGATTCTTAGAGTTGAGTTTTGTTTGCAAAAGTTTCGTCAGTCTGTTTTTGAATTCGGTTCTGAGCTCTGTTTTGATGTGAGTGTGGTTGAGTTTGGTGCTTTGTTGGAAGCCTAGATATTTGTATGTTTCTTTGTCGAACATGTTATCGAGCGTTTCATTGTTGATGGTTTCTGTCTCATGGTGGCACTTCCATTGGCCTTTGTTGATGTGGAGTACTTTGCATTTACTTATACCAAATTCCATATTGACATCTAAGGTGAATATTTCTGTGATTTTGAGGAGTTCTTTCAGCTGTGTTTGTGTGGCAGCGTAGAGTTTTATGTCATCCATATATAGGAGGTGGTTTATTTTATGTTGATTTACTTTTTGGTGTTGATATTGAAGCCATTATTATTATTATTATAAAGTCATCGCGTCAAAGGTTCCGAAATATCAACATATACTCTGGTGTTGTGTGTTATTACCGTATACTGCTTGGAAGAATACAACTGTAAAATTAGCGTGAACCATTTTGTTCTTGGTTCAGGCTGCTATGTGTATTAACTGTATTTCGGTATTTTTTTTGCAAACTATAACTACAAGTAAAAATAAGTCAGTAACAAATCATCACATGGAGTCTCAGTAATTTATTAGTATGTTTACTATATCTAATTATCCACAATGTTCAGCTCATAACAGCTGAATTAAAATAAACATAATTTATGTTTATATATCATTAAAGCGGAGATTTTATTTACCTATTAGGACTTTACTATCATAGAATAATGTTTTATGATCGACATATTACCAGAATATCGGTTTATATGCCTTTAATGTTACTTGCTAATAGAAAACCCAATAATAGATATTATACGTCATAATAATATAGCTAGTTTATTATTAAAACTCACCGAATCACTATAGTACACCAGCTGATTCTTTTTTTTGTGACGTTAACAAAAATAACATGTTCTAATAAAAATAACCTCTACTTGTGAAAAGTATACAGGGTGAGTCAACGATAGAGTAAAATACATTATCTCATTTGTTTCGGGAATGACGAAAAAATGTTAAACAGAATAGTTTTAGGGAATGTTAAGGTGCACAGTTTAAAATTATTTTTGAGTATAGAGAGTACTTCAAAAAAGTGTGGCCAATATAACATATGTTTTTTTAAATGGAACATCTTATTTTCTAAGTTATTTTTTAAATTCTACGTAAAATTTTACAAACTTTTTTATTAATAATATCATATACCTAAACCTAGTAGTTTTTCTAATTTTTCAATTTTTTTTTTAAAAATACTACTTTTCAGTTTTGTAAAAAATTGCCAGTAGCGCTATTGTTTCTGAAGGTATACCCATAATTGGTACGAGCGTTCTATAGAGATAAAAAAAAAAGATATATGTAAAGAAATTTGAGTTAGTTGCTACAGTGTGTTCAAAATAAATTTATGCATTTCGACTATTTTAAATTGAAAAATCTCAAATTTTTTAATGGCACACCCTATTTATCATTATTTTTTCTGATAGATTTTACAAAATCCTCCAACTTTTATTAAGTATGTCATTATACCTATTTCTAATAGTTTTCAATTTATTTTGAATTTTTCAATTTTAACCCTTGTTTCTCGTACAGTTAGGCTATAACATCATAGTTGCCAAGACAAAACAAAAATGTGGGCATTATCAAATTTTGTCTTACCTATTAAGCAAGTAAAAATAGTTTAATTTGCTGTAGTAAGTGACATATAAAGGTAATAGTTACGGAATTTAATTGATATGGTTTATATACTGAGCGAGGCGGGAAAAAATTTATTAAAAACAGAATTACTCTTAATGGCAAAGACTTTTAGAAAACCTAAAATATACGCAGTTGATAAAATTTTAAGGGAATAAGGTCATGAGGTTTTGCGTTTGCCACCTTACCATTGCCAATTTAATGCATAGAATTAATATGGGTAGGCGCAAAATCCTATTATAAAAAGCATATTACTGAAGGACCTACATCTCATGAACCTGAAATGCAGACTCTCTAGACCATATCACCGAAGAGTACTGAGAAAAAGTAGTAGAGCATACAAAAAAAATAATTTTGGAATACTAGGATAGAGAAAAAGTTTTGGATGTCCAAATAAACCCTGTAGTTATCTTAGTATCTAAAGATGACAGCGATA
>CM032449.1:191805189-191910189 GCA_019049505.1 Pachyrhynchus sulphureomaculatus
GTGTTTGTGGTAAACCTTTTTTATTTTTCGACATAGTCTCCTTTTAGGCTTATACACTTCGTCCAACGATGTTCTAGTTTGTTGATCCCTTCCGATTAATAGGATTTGTCCAAGTCTGCAAAATATCCATTAGTGTCTGTAATCACCTCCTCGTTTGAATAAAATCTTTGTCCCGCCAGCCATTTCTTCAAATTGGGGAACAAATAGTAGTCCGAGGGAGCCAAGTCTGGAGAATAGGGGGGATGTGAAACGAGTTGGAATCCTATTTCCATTAATTTTGTGACCACGACTGCTGAGGTGTGTGCTGGTGCGTTGTCGTGATGGAAAAGGACTTTCTTGTGGGCCAATCGCGGGCGTTTTTCTTGCAGCTCGGTTTTCAAACGGTCCAATAACGATGAATAATATTCACCTGTAATAGTTTTACCCTTTTCCAGATAGTCGATGAGGATTATCCCTTGTGAATTCCAAAAGACAGTCGCCATAACCTTTCCGGCCGAAGGAACGGTCTTCGCCTTTTTTGGTGCAGATTTGGTCTCAGGAGTATAGTAATGTATCCATGTTTCATCCACAGTGACGGAACAGCTACAAACCATCCTTGCAACACTTCACACGATTCCGTTTTTGGTCAAGCGTGAGCAATCGCGGCACCCATCTTGCGGATAGCTTTCTCATGTCCAAATGTTTATGCAAAATATTATGTACCCGTTCAGTCGAGATGCCCACAGCACTAGCAATCTCACGCACCTTAACTCTTCTGTCATCCATCACCATATCATGGATTTGATCAATGATTTCTGGAGTCGTAACCTCCACAGGCCGTCCAGAACGTTCAGCGTCACTTGTGCCCATATGACCCGTCCGAAAATTTTGAAACCACTTATAAACTGTTCTAATCGAAGGTGCAGAGTCACCATAATGTTTATCAAGCTTCTCTTTAGTCTCCTGAGGCGTTTTGCCTTTCATAAAGTAATGTTTAATCACCACACGAAATTCTTTTTCGTCCATTTCTTGAAAATCATTCGACTTCCTTGATTCACACGAATGCCAAACACAACGAAATAGACCAATATGGCTGAAACTTGGTGTGCGTTCATTCAAGAGATGCTACTAACTAAACATGACCTCGATACGCGCCGGTGGTGCCATCTCTCGGACTTTGCACGGACTTTTCAAACCAGCCTCGTAGAGTAACACAAACAGCCATTGAACGGATGGTGTTAGGAATCACACTTAGAGATCACATCACAAACACAGAGATAAGACAAAGAGCAAAATTCGAAGGCATAATAACTCGTATAGCTCAATCAAAATGGACCTGGGTAGGACATGTTGCTCGTCAAGACAGCGCTCGGAGGACAAGACACATATACTAAAGACAGCTAAACGGAAAGTTAGCTGGGCGACATTAACCAGAAAGTCGGAAAAAATTGGCACCAACTAGCTCAGAACAAGGAACTATGAAAGGAGTTGGGATAGATATATAACCAGTAGTGGACTATGAAGGGCTGCTAACAGAAGAAGAATTATAGATTGTCCAATGCTAATAATACTTCTTTATACATGTTTACCAGAATTTTTAAAAATCTCCCAAAAAGGCTTGCAGAAAATCAAAAACGATTTACCCAAATATCCAAACTAAAATATATAAACTTCTTATGTAGGTTAAATTCATACCACCTCCTCCTAAGTCTTTTTACCCTCGAGAGGGTATGGTGACTCTGTGCTCAAAAAATGGATTGAACTATCATCTGCTACTGTTCTCGGTTCTGTGCTTGCTCGGATGCTTGATGCAATAACTCGGTTAATTATTTCATCTAGTCCATTCAACCTGAAGGTGATCTACCCCTGCAGCGCTTGCCTTCAACCTTTCCCTATATGACGAGTGATTCCAGCTCATGTATTCTGCTGAAGTGGCCAAAATACCTCAAGTATGTCTGGTTTATAAGCAGGTTCAGTGTTTTTTTAGTATTTTTTAGTTCTTGTAAAATAGACTGATTAGTTCGATGATCCACCCGCCATATCCTGAGAATTCGACGATACACCCATATCTCAAATGCAGCAATTTCTATCAGCTTTCTTTATCGTCCATGTTTCCGATGCATATGTTGCAATTCTTACGAGCGATCAAGTCTTTCCATATTTTGACTAATTTTTTAGTTACAAAGGGAACAATTTAGAGTCTTCTACATATTTCTGAGTGACACTGGCCGGTATTCGTAATTAGAAACCCAAGGTATTGATAGAAGTCTACGATTTCATACTCTAGTAGATGTTGAGATTAATTATCATTCGTTCTACTAATGATCACTATTTTTGTTTTGTTTTGTTTACTTCCAGTCCGTAGCTTTTACTGATCCTTGTCAGTTTTTGCATAATGTCCTCTAATTCACTTTCATTTTGTGGCTCTAATCAAGGTGCCACCTGCATAGCGCAATTTCGCGCATACACGTTTTCCTCCAACGACGATACCACCATTCCAGTTATTGAAAACTTTGCGCATTATGTACTCCTTATAAAAACTGAACAGTAGTGGCGAAAGAATGCATCCTTGCCGGACACCAGTTTTCGTGGAGAAGCTTTCTGTGTACATGTTATTACCATGCACTTTGGCTATGTCGAGTTCGTAAAGCGTTTCAATTAGCTTTAATAAGTATGGCGGAGTTCCCATTTCTTTCAGAATCGACCACTGTTTCGGCCATCTCACCTTGTCAAACGCTTTCTGATTTTTTGATTTAATATTCTCTTCCTTTCTGTATCAGTTGGCGCACATTCAAAATTTGCTCCCGTGTTCCCATTCCTGGTATAGATCCTTTGTGTTCTTCTGATATTTGTGACAATAGATAAGACTTGAGACTCTCACTTAGTATGGTTAGAAAAACCTTGCTAGCGTGAGAGATCAAGGAAACAGTTCTACCTACATATGTACGTTCACCCTAGCCTAAAGAAAATAAACGTTTATTTATTTAATAAACAGATAATGTTGATTTCAAACTGACGACCTGTAAGAAATCCTTGATAAATCAAATATTAAATATATTTATCCCTATCTGTTAATAGACTTCATTAAAACAGCTGATTTGTTAAGCCAAATCATTGTGAAAATACAAACCCAAATTTATCCAGAACTTTACCAGATATATAATATAGTCCTTAAAAGTTTCTCCACGGATTTTGATTTTCCCTATATCAATATGTGCATCTCTATATTAATTTACCGAAGTATAGGAATTACAAGCATTGTAGTTTGTCAAAATTATCAAAACAAAACATGACTTACGAACAAGCTAAACTTTTCCCCTCATCATTGCAAAACTACGACAAACTTTATCTATTAATAAACATCCTCGATGTAAATAGAATGATTCCCTGCTATCCATCAAAATTCCATTTATAAACGGGAATTAGGTAATAAATTGATCCAAGCTTTCAATATGGTGACATTTTTGACCAAGTTGTTAGTGTCATTCGCGTCAGACATCTTTCATTCCAGAATGAAAGACGCGTCAGCTTGTCATCGCGACCGGGGGTGTCTTGAGTTGAGGGTTTAATGTTGATTTACAGGGGCGTAGATTCTCGCAATATATATTTACGAGGCTAGTCCATAAAATAGATAACGTTTATTACTTAATATAAGTATATTAGGCAATATGATATTAGCTTTTAATAGTTAATGGCACTTCCACACTCAGGTGCACTGTAAGCTCTTACATCAAGTGTTCTTATTTGTATTTCTTGTTTTATAATAAAGCAGTCGATGATCGATGTTAAGTTTCTTGATTCTTGTCGCCATGTGTATTTTTACGTATCTCTTTATGTACAAAAAACCGGTCAAGTGCAAGTTGAACTTGCACAATTAGTGTTCCGTACGTTGATTGTTTTTAAAATAAAAATTTTTGTTAGGGTGGTATAAAATGATCAGTGACTTCACAAAACACACCCCAGATGAGTTTTCAACAAAGTTTGTTTCCAATCTTTACTGAAAACTGGTGACCTCGAAATTTTGTTTTTTTTTATATACCAGATAAATTATTAAAGGTAATGCACTCGTGATAATTTTCGTTCAATCTATACACCGTGGAGAATATTCTAGAATTTTTTCAAAATTTTTTGATCAGTACTTTTCGAGATAAGGTAGGGGACAGCGATTTTTTAAAAGTAATACGAAGAAAAGTGTGCGCAAGTATTACATTATATATATTTTACTCGTGTTTTCACAAGCTTTCATTTGACACCACCACCACTACTAAAAAAAAATTTTTTTTACTTCCGATTTGACCCCTCAAAACGAACCCCCTTAAGTCAAAATTTATGTTACGGTTTTATGATCAGTGACTTCACAAAACACACCCCAAATGTGTTTCCAACAAAGTTTGTTTCCAATCTTTACTGAAATCTGATGACCTTGAAATTTTTGTTTTTTTTTTATATACCATATAAGTTATTAAAGGTAATGCACTCGTGATAATTTTCGTTCAATCTACACCCCGTTGAGAATATTCCAGAATTTTTTCGAAATTTTTTGATAAGTACTTTTCGAGATAAGGCCCGGGACAGCGATTTTTTCGCGAATTTTTAAAAATAATACAAAGAAAAGTGCGCGCAAGAATAATATTATATATATATTTTTTACTCGTGTTTTCACAAGCTTTCATTTGACACCACACTCGATGACCTAGTAAAAAATTTTTTTTTTCACTTTCCGACTTCACCCCCCAAAACTAACCCCTTAAGTCAAAATTTAATTCTCAAAACTACATGGCTCTGATGAGGCCATCAATTCCTATATTATTACCAATTTCACCTTTCTATATCAAATAGTTTCGGAGAAAAATCGGGTGTGACAGACAGACAGACAGACAGACAGACAGACAAACAGACAGACAGACACCGAAGTGATCTTATAAGTGTTCCGTACGGAACACTAAAAAATATTCATTATTTTTAATTTATGTTGTTCACAGAGGTTAATAAGGCGTCTTTCATTGCCATTTTCAGTAATTTCACTATGATTATCAACAATCAAGTGCCGTTCATGTCTTCTATCATAACAATCTCTCTATTGTCACCTACTTCTCTTAATGTTTGGCTAAGAACCTCCGAATATTGGTCTTTTAAGGACGCATCTTCATCATATGTTGGTCCATATGTTCTCAACACTCAGCCGGTATCCCAGATGATTAATATTGACTTTTAATAATCTTTCGTTTATTGCTGTCCGAACGGTTATGGACTTCTTAAGATTCTTTTTAATAAACAAGGAGACGTTTCTTTTTGCACGTTGGTCTTCTGGAATTCAGCTGTATATTTGGCTAATCTCCAACTTGTTCGATTCTTTGACCTTTCTTTTTTGTTTCACTTAAGGCACTGATGTCAATGTTCATCATTCCGAGTTCATTGGCCATTTCAACTTTGTATTATCGTTGTAATCAGAGTGATGGTATAACACGTTTGTGCACTAAAAACGCAACGGAAACCGCCCAATATTTACGACTGTTTCTTGAACGTCAAACTTGTGTTCTAGCGCAGCCTGTACAAGAAACGCTCTGTGGGCCAAGTATAGAGTTGTGTGCCTAGGACAGTTTTTGCAGTATTTCACCACTCTAAGATAAGCATGCACCAGCAAAATTATCTCTTATAAACCACTGCAGATGGTTGAGTAGAACCAGATTCTAGTGCTCTATTTCCAATTTCCAATCCCCGCAAGCAACCAACGTGACTTAGACGTACATATTTAATGCATAACGAAAAATCCAAATCAAGTGTTGATCACCGCTGCGCTTAGTTTTTCCTATTGAGATACTAAATTAGACTGTGTAAGCTCATTTTACTATTCAACAAAAGATCAACAAAATCTCAACTATTAAAACTAGACAACGTGAAAACAGGTTCTCTTGACCTGTAGTCTGAAAGCACCTTTCTAGGAATTACTTGGTACTTGGCTATATTAATATTAGGTTTATATTTGCTAAGACAATGTTTGTTTTTTGAATGCAGGAACCCGAGAACCCGAGGAAATTAAATTAAATTATTTTAATAACAACTTCCTTAAGGATTATGTATTCTTCACATTTTCAATTTTAGCTCTATAAAACAAAAGAAACTGTTGTTTTATTCTGTTGTCTTTATTGGATTTAAAAGTAAGGCTACGCCTCTTACTTACATTAATGAATGTACAAAAGAAACTTAATATGAATATTTGTTTATACTACCTTAACCTAAGCTCTTATACTAGTGGTCCTATACTAACTTAACCTAGGAGATGTGTTTGTTGATACATGATTTTCTTAATTCTAAGACTTAAACTACCTTAGCCTAAGACTCACGCAAACTTAACTTAGGACTTAGTGTTATCTTAAACTAGGACTTGTTATAACTTAATCTAGATTAACAATCTTCTGTCACGGCGGTCGAAGGAGGTCATCGTCTTCATCCGAAAGAGGGTCAGACGATCTAGGGAACTGGCGGTGGTCATGTGGCGGAAGTCGGAAGACGTGCCTGATGCATGGGTTGGAGGTTGTTTTATTAACATGATTATTTTAATTATTAAATAAAGGCTATAACTTTAGTAATTATAAGAAAACTCAATCAGAAGAATGTAATTTTTACGGTTATAACACGCACTGTAGTGACTAAAAGAGCGATATCTGGGCAAAAGTACCTTATTATGTTTACTTGTACTTAAAGTACCTGTTATTCTGAAACTTTCTGTCATTCTCCTATTATTAAGTCTAACAGGTTTAGGAGACATTTCGTAATTAAAAGAAAAATGTGGTCACCTAAACCAACATTGTTAAAATTACATAAGATGAATATCATTAGATCCAAAATTGTCGCAGCGCGTATAGTGTCGTTCCATTTCTCCTATAGTAAATACATCATTATGCTACTGACATGACTAATTTGTGAGTTCTTACTTCTCTAGAGAAAGAAAGTAGAGGTTTCTAATTAATCCACTTTAAGATATCGGTTTTTCGAAATGTCTCTAACCCTTGTACCGACCTCCGTTAATACTACGAAGTTAGTCAAAAATACATTGTTATCGAAATGTGGCGGGCCGTGGCTTCGTGGTGTAGTATTTGCTTGGGGTGCAGAAGGTCTTGCGTTCCAATCCCGGCAGGTTGGTATACTTTTATTTAAATATATATGGCCTGGCCATGTACATAGGTAGTAGTTGTTTGCAAAAGTGCAATAACGTCTGTGGAAGCACTACCGCGTTGTCTAAAAGGTGCCATGGAATACAGAAATGTATATTTCAGCACTTGGACAACGTTGACGGGTATTACGACATCCCCGCTGATATCCCTACTCAGGCGGAGAGGTGAACGACAAAAAAAATGACCTCGAAAAATTTTATTCATTTTAACATTTACTTAATTTAGTTCTCGAAGCTTAACCCGCTAATTTTTCTGCAGATTTTCATGAAATGTATCTCAGGAAAGAAGTGCGGATTTGGAAAAAATTAATCAATTAATTCTTAGGAAAACATGTTTTTTTTTTGTCAAAATGATCTTCTAGTCATTAACATATTTTACATCTTAAATGAAATCGGGGAACATTTTTTTCTATATTGATGTTTTGGATATCTTAGACCCAATGACACTTCATAACTGCTACCATGTTACTACCATCAGAAGCGATGACCGAGTATAAACTAAGATTAAAAACTAAAATATTTATACTAAACATATGATTTACTTAAGTGGATTCAACCAATCACAGACGACGATTTAATTCCATCCCAGCAACTAGTATTGAAAACTGTAAGAAATAAGTCTGTCCTTAGACCAGGGGTGCTCAAACTTGAACTGCTGGCGATCTACCTCAATATTGTTTGACTACGATCGATCGACTCTGAGAGGCTGCAAGTACTTGTGATGCAGGATTGTCGTCTAGGTAGGGTGTCTCGTAGCATAGATATTAGTTTTCCGCACAATATGTATTTTTTTTAGTCAAGGTAAGTGTAGGTCTGCTCTAAAATATCAATGAAAAAACTCATAATTATTCAAAATTGCGAGTTTATTGGTTCTTACAAAACAAACGAGTTCTAGTGTCTAAACTTAACTAAAGAGTGACTTTGGATGTTGAAGCGTGGCACTGCATGTCCTCAGCATACTTTTCATAAGATGGTACGTAATTACCGAGTGCTAATCGCAAGCATGATGACATATGTTCGTCAGTTAGTCGATTGCGATATTTTGACTTAATTATCTTCATTTCAGAAAATGCAGACTCGCATAAGTAAGTTGATCCAAACATTGCCGTCAGTTGAAGGGCGATTTGCCTTAGATTCGGATATTTATCTTCAGATATAAAACACCAGAATTTTGTATCAGATGCTGTGGCTTTGAGATGTATATCTGATATAATCTGCACTAACTCATTTTCAACAGAACATGAGTCCACGTTAAACTGACTTGCTATTTCAGTAGCTAATTCCTCAATGTTTTTACACGAAAAAGGATAACTCATAAATGATGCGATATTTGCCAATTTACTGAAATCATAAAAACGTATTTCGAATTGGCCCAAAATATTTGATAATTCTGCCTCATAAATATCATAATTCAACTGAGGAATCCTTGCTTTCAAAGACGGAAAATTTTTCAGATCCTTTCTTTTCAGTTGATCTATCATAAGTTGCAATTTACTTTTGAATGCGTTTATTGCGCTAATCATCTTAATAATAGTTTTTCCTTTACCTTGAAGCTCCAAATTAATGGTGTTTAAATGCATTGTGATGTCTGTCAAAAATGCCAAATCAGCTATTTTCCGTTTTTTTTTCAGCATCTGAGTGCCATCATCTCTTTCGTCCAGAAAAGCTGTTATTTCGGGCAATAATTCTTGAAACCTTTCTAGGAATTTTCCGCGACTCAACCACCTGACGTCCGTGTGAAGAACTAAATCAGTGTGTTCAGCTGACTCACTATCTTCCAACTGCAATTTAAAGAGCTGTCGTTGCAAGCTACGTGCACAGATAGAATTCACCATTTTTATTGCAATGCCCATAATCTCCTCCATGTTTAGAACTTTTGAACACAAAACTTGTTGATGTATAACGCAATGGAAGGAGAAAATGAAGGGAAATGATCATTAGCTCGACACAGTGCCACAAAACCGTTTTTGTTTCCAGTCATTGCTGGTGCTCCGTAGGTTGTAATGCACACTAGTTTATATATTGGTAGCTTGTAGTTTGTTACAAAATTGAAGCAAACGTCATATATATCTTCGCCACGGGTCTTTCCTTTCAGAGGAATCATTGTCAAAAACTCTTCCTTAGCCGACATGTCATTGAATACCATTCGAATAAAAATACACAGCTGGGCAGTGTCTGTCATATCGGTGGATTGGTCGAACTGTAAAGAAAAGTATGTACATTCCATGATATCATGTTTTAGTTTATCTGCCATGTCCTGACTCATGACTTCAACAGGCCTTGTGACAGTCGGACGAGATAACTGAAGTTCTCTAATAGCAGACATAATCTCTGTTTTATTTTTGAAATCTCCAAATAAAGTCTCACCCGCTTCAATAAATGCTTCCCTCTACAACCAATCCATCATCAAATGATTTCTTGTGTTTCGCCAATATATGAGATATTTTAAATGACGCGATCGTTGCAGTTTTTGATTGTTTGGCTGGTCTTGTGAACATGGAATGTTCTTTTGTCAAACAAGTTATCATATCACGTACTTTTCGTTTTCTTAATTCACTCTGTGACGGAAAATCCTTTTCATAGTTTTTATGAACCGTTTTATGATGCCTCTCTAAGTTCCCACGCTTAGGTATTGCAACTGACGCACGGCAAATGAGACAAATGCACTTATCCTTTACCATACAAAAGAAAAATTCTTCCTCCCAATCGTTATTAAAATGATAAGTTTTACTTTTCTTCGCCGCACTCATTTTGGACTATTTATTAATAAACTTTGTATCGATGTATCGCCTTCAAGTTACAACTCAGACTGACTCCTATTCCTGTAGGCGCAACATTTATATCGGCGCGAACGAAGTCTCGAATGTTCCCGTGAAACACGCCGCCCGAAGTTTCTAGAAAAATCGGCGGGAATCAAAAACGCGGCTTTTCTTTGACAAGTACCGCGCGTTCCTTTGATAAAGCCGCCTTTTGCCGCTAGCAGGGGGTTATTACGATAAAAGAAAGTGATGAGGGGGTTATTCTGGCCTAATTGTGGATCGAATAAATTTTAGTAGTTTATTCATTACATTTTGTTCTAGTTACCTAAAACAAAATCTGTGAATAGTTCTATATCGGAATTTTTTTCTCGAGATCGACTCAAAAAGCACTCGCGATCGACTTGCCGATCGCCATCGACCATTTGAGCACCCCTGCCTTAGACTATTCTTATATTTCATAATTTCAGTGCTTTCTTATGCATCTAATAATTTCCTATCGGACACATTTTAAATTATCTAATGTTACTGTATGAGCTAGATTTTAAAAATTATAGTAGATAAAATATTCACCGATTAAGATTTCCCAATTCAGTTCCGAAAATCATTGGAACGCGGTACCTGGTTCTCTATAAAAAAATATTATTTTTTTCTTCCCTTAAGGGGTTACATACACCTCGAATTTTCAAAAATTCGATTTTTTTTTCTCCATACTTCTGTGAACTATTAAAAAAAATTTAAGATAATTCTATTCCATTATAAAGTTACAGCATTAAATGAGACCTGGTCCCGAATCGAGATCGCTACCTGTTTTCAGACACTGTCTGAAATATTCCTCGGTCAGTTTTTAATATTTTTTTTTATTATTTTTTTAAACCTTAATAATTACTTTTGCTACAAAATATTGAAAGGTTTTTCTGATTTTTCCAATGGACAATTTTTTTTATAAACAACACAGTTATACAAAAAAAATTGTGTTTTTTAAGAGTGGCACGTGTTTTCGTAAGTAAAATCATAAAAAAAGACATCCACCATGAAGTCAAATTTGCCAGAAACCTATTAAAGGACCCCGCACAAATTAAGTGGATTCGTGCCCCCGGTGAAATTGGCTGAAATTCGGATATGTTGTTCGTTCCGCCATCCTGAGCAAAAGGCCCAATGGGCACAAAGCTCAATTTTGCGAATTTTTTGGCTTCTAGGGAGCTCCAAAGTTCCACGGATTTAACATTATTTACTACTTGAAATAAGGTATTCTTATCAAAAGTTTAGTATTTTTTGCCTTAAAAAAAAGTACTTTTTTATGATTTCGAGGTCGCTGAATTCAAATCAGATGTCAAATAGACGATATTGACAGTTGACAGCTGTCAACTAGCTGTCAAACAACAAGCAATAGTCAAAATCAATAAAATTCACATATATATATATATATATATATATATATATATATATATATATATATATATATTTATATATATATATATATATATATATATATATATATATATATATATATGTGTGTTTTTAAGGTTGCTGAGTTCAAAACTGATGTTAAAAAATCGATGACAGTTGACAGCTGTCAAAGTCAAATAACTGTTAAATAGCATTTAGCAATTGAAATTGATAAAATTAACATGTAAAACATATGTTTTTAAAGTTGCTTAATTCTGAGCTTCATTTAAGCCTGAGTTTATAAAGGGCCATAGGAAAGTATGCCGTACCTGCAAATCAAATATTTTCTCAACCTTCAACTCATTTATTTAACCGCTGTCATTAGCTACAACCAGGGAAAGCCACGTGGAGGCAGACAGTCGGATTTTTTCCCCTTTTTGTCTGGTGTTGTCATAGTATGTGTGTTCTTGTCTGTAATATAAAAGTATTTTAGTCATATACGTTACTATATATTATGCTGTAGATACGTCATGTCATAGTCATAGTAATTTTTTATTAAGGTCACAAAAAGTAGTCAAGTAGGTTTGTATTTGTATTTTATTTCATGGGCATTGTCACATCATGTCATAGTCACTGTATTCTTACGTCAAGTCAAAGTCAGTAATTTTTTATTAAGATCACAAAAAAATTAGTCTAATCAATTGTAAAAAGTGCGCCTCTGATTACAATATTATTAATATTTTTAAGCTTCATCAATTATTTCAATACCGTTGGCATCTTCTTGCCATCTATTTGCTGCATCACGTGAAGTATTTAAAAGGCTTTCATCTGGGTATCTTATGTTGTCTTGGTGCCTTGCATATCCTAGGTACCATAATATACTGGCAATATGAGCACAAGTTCCCAATGTCCGAGCACCGGATTGGCAAGTGCAATAATAGTCATTAATAAGTTCTTCTCCAGGGTTTAATTCATCCTCAGAAATGAAAGAAATGAACACTTGGTGACTGGTGCGATTTCGAAATCTTGAATATATTTGCAGTCTTATAACATTATTCATATCAAAATGTTCATCTATCTGAATCTCCTCTTCGTTATCTCTCTGAAGTATATCTTGAATATATGAACATCCAAGATTAATTTGATAAATCCCAAGGGTTAAATCTTTCAAAAATTCAATACTTAGCCTTGGAAACCTGGAAACTTGTTCATTGTTTAGGCGAATCCACTGAGCACGTCTATATTGCAACCTGTTACGCACCACAATATCCTGTAGGTTATTTCTTCTATTCCTTCGCTGCAACATTTGCCTTGCCATGTCAACAGTTGCCTTTTCCATAGTGATTAGTGGATGGTACCGATTAATCAAGGCTCCAGCAATTCTATAGTAATCACCAATGTATCGAGCATTTTGAATATTAAACACATTTTGAAACATTTTAAATATACTTCTTATGTGACCATTTCTGGCTTCAACTACCCATCTAACCTTAGTAATGATAAGATTTTCATTAGCTACTTCAGTTATAAACTGCCTTTGTCCCCGTTCAAGAAAGGCTGGCATTCTATGTTCGATACCTAATTGAGCCAATAATGGTATTATATCTCTATAACCCCTATCAACTATCATAATGTCGCCACCTCGAAACCAATCACGTAAGTTTTCAGTGTCCCTTTCAAATTCACTTCTTAATATATCGGCATCGTTATTTTGTGAATCTGAGAAATATGGTCCAAGAATAGACAAAATATAACCATCTGGAGCTACAATGAGTGTTGGTTTTAATAGATGTCTACCTTTATGCATAGAATAAGATTGACGAAGGATCCTGAAATTGCTACTTTTATGTATATAAGCATAAGTAGCGTCACATATTACAATAGCCACTGGAACATCAGGCTCATTATTGTACAATTCGTTTGCAAAAGGAGTAACATGGCTTGCGATGAAGTTTTCTCTTCTAATTGCTGAAGTACCAATATTATGTGGAACAAATCTTAACATTAGTGACAATCTTGCCATACTTACGGCTTGACGGGTGGGATAGTTAAATATAACACCTAAAAATGCATACGATAAACCTTGTCTCATCTTACAGAGAAACATCATAAGATCTTTAGGATGAACATATCTTAATCCTCCATCCGTAAGGACTGGATCACAAAACGTTAAAAGATCGTCAAATTGAGCTTTATTGACAGAAAGCATACAACCAAATTCTTCTTCACTCAGTTTATCAGGATTGAATAATTTATCTTGTTTTTGAGCAGCTTGACGCATATTCTCTAACAAATTCTGGAGATCAGTACCTGGAATAACGTAAGGGCGATTTACATAAGTTAACCCAAGAATTAATGGCTGAAAAATATATCTGAGATGGTTCGCGCAACACCTAATACCATCAGGTATATATATATTCGCTTCTACAAAAACATTACATCTACATTCAGATGATAATTTTGTAGCACCTTCAATAGCTCCACAGATAATACAAGCTCGATTTTGTCGCTGATTTACAACATTTAATCTTAAATGGGTAAGATCATTTTCGATGATTTCTAATTCAGTAATAATTGATTGGTTACAATTAAAGCAAATTCTGGTCTCTTCCACAACCTCAGCATCAGCAAAACCATTAGCAGCTCGTCTGAGAATTGCTATTTGATTTTTATCGATATTGTTACCCATCCAGGGCATTTGCTGTAAACGACCTAAGCGGTCACAAACAAAACAAGAGACTTGAGCATTTCGTGCGCGATTAGCCATATTAACAAAATCGCAAAGTAAGAATACACAATTCTCAGTAAAAAAATATAGGAAAGCTTATATGAGATTATGAAGTAGTTAATGATTTAATATCTATCAAGAAAAAATATTTAAAACTTTACAAAACGAAGGAAATAAAAATATTTATTTATTCCGTCTTATATGATCTTCAAGTTGATTAAATAAAAAACAATATTATTTTTATTAGTTTGTCCAGAAAAATGGATAGTTCTGAAAAGAACTGATTTGGAATTTAGTTCTGAGAAGAACTGTTTTGATTTTAGCTCTAAAAAGAACTGTTTATGCTTTAAGTTCAGAAAAACTATTATTTACGCTTTAGCTATGAAAAGAACTGATTGAATAATTTCAAAGATACTTCTTATAAAAAGATTCAATGATCATGACCGATATAAAGTTATTTCAAAGTACATATTATATGTGCAATTGAAAACGCATTTCATTGGCGAGAAAAGAAAAGTATATTATTTTATCAAGAATCAATATTTATCCTTTTTTATCCTTAATTATATTAGGTATTTTAAACTCTATTATATTAATATTTTATTTTTCTGCAAAAATTAAGTTTAATTTTGAAATCAGATTACTATAGAATTGTTGGAGCCTTGATTAATCGGTACCATGCACAAATCACTATGGAAAATGCAACTGTTGACCTGGCAAGTTCCCAGTGACACATATACGACTAAAATATTTTTATATTACAGACAAGAACACACATACTATGACAACACCAGACAAAAAAGGGAAAAAATCCGACTGTCTGCCTCCACGTGGCTTTCCCTGGTTGTAGCTAATGACAGCGGTTAAATAAATGAGTTGAAGGTTGAGAAAATATTTGATTTGCAGGTACGACATACTTTCCTATGGCCTTTATAAGCTCAGGCTTAAATGAAGCTCAGAATTAAGCAACTTTAAAAACATATGTTTACATGTTAATTTTATCAATTTCAATTGCTAAATGCTATTTAACAGTTATTTGACTTTGACAGCTGTCAACTGTCATCGATTTTTTAACATCAGTTTTGAACTCAGCAACCTTAAAAACACATATATACATGTGGATTTTATTGATTTTGACTATTGCTTGTTGTTTGACAGCTAGTTGACAGCTGTCAACTGTCAATATCGTCTATTTAACATCTGATTTGAATTCAGCGACCTCGAAGTCATAAAAAAGTACTTTTTTTTAAGGCAAAAAATACTAAACTTTTGATAAGAATACCTTATTTCAAGTAGTAAATAATGTTAAATCCGTGGAACTTTGGAGTTCCCTAGAAGCCAAAATTCGCAAAATTGAGCTTTGTGCCCATTGAGACTTTTGCTCAGGATGGCGGACCGAACAACATATCCGAATTTCAGCCAATTTCACCGGGGGCACGAATCCACTTAATTTGTGCGGGGTCCTTTAAAAAAAACATTTTAATAAAATAATGTAAAACTGTATAATCATTAAAATTATGGAATGAAGTTATTAATTCGGACATATTTAAATGTTCTGAACCTACATTTCTCATAAAAACTTAAAAATATTAGGTTTTAGTGTTCATATTTAACAAAAAAAACACGTATACACCACCTTTAACTAAGCTACGTAACAAAATGCTGTTTAAAATAAATATGTGCAACCGCTAAATTAATATTGAACAAAACTTTTCATTTACTTAAAAAAGCATTTTACCAACCACATAGCACCCTTGTGTTAAAAGGGAGTTTTTTGTTAAAACTGAACATAAAACTTTATTTTTTGATATCAAGTCAGAATTAAAAACTTCAGAAAACACTGGAAACAATAGTTTTGTTCAATAATAATAAAAATTAAAAACTATTTTTTAATTTAGCAGTTGAACATATTTATTTTAAGTAGCGTTTTGCTACATAGCTTAGTTAAAGATGGTGTATGCGTGTTTTTTTGTCAAACATGAACACTAAAAACCTAATATTTTAGTTTTTATCATAAATGTAGATTCAGAACATTTAAAGATGTCCGAAATAATAGTTTTGTTCCATAATTTTAATGATTCTACAGTTTTACATGTATTGTTTTATGTATTAATAGTTTTTTGGCAACCTTAAGTGTGTTTTCTACAAAAAATTCACTAAGGATTTCTTTTTTTATGATTTTTTTTGAATCTATAATATATATAAAATGCAAGGTCTCTCTGTCTGTCTGTCTGTCTGTCCGTTAGTGCGCTTATCACTGGAGAACCACTTATCCGATTTCCGTACTTTTTTTTTAAAACATATATATGTTCTCTGGCCAGGTTATAGGCTATATTTTATTACGATAGATAGCAGAAGGAATGAGCAGTGACGTAAAATGGTGAATGAAGTCGGAAAAAAGTTTGCCGCTAGCGCGTTCCCTTGCAATACACAATTAAATATGGAACAATATTATGTAGCAGAGAATATCTGTAATCTATAATATATATAAAATGGAATGTCTCTCTGTCTGTCTGTCTGTCCATTAGTGCGTTTATCACGCGCAAACCGCTTATCCGATTTACGTGTCTTTTTTTTAAATTCATACATATATTCTTTGGCCAGGTTATATAATAATAATAATAATAATCTATATCTATAATATATATAAAATGCAACGTCTTTCTGTCTGGCTGTTTATCCGTTAGTGCGCTTATCCCTCGAGAACCACTTATCCGATTTACGTGATTTTTTAAATTCATACATATGTTCTCTGACCAGGTTATAGATATATATTTTATTACATCTATAATATATATAAAATACAACGTAACTCTGTCTGTCTGTCCGTTAGTGCGCTTATCACTGGAGAACCACTTATCCGATTTACGTGCTTTTTTTTTAAATATGCTAAACCATTAAATATGGAACAATATCATGTAGCAAAGAATATCTATAATATATATAAAATGCAACGTCTCTGTTTGTCTGTCTGTCCGTTAGTACGCTTATCACTGGAGAACCACTTATTCGATTTACGTGCTTTTTTTTTAAAACATACATATGTGCTCTGGCCAGGTTATAGGATATATTTTATTACGTTAGGTGACATAAGGAATAAGCAGTGACGATAATAGTGAATCAAGTCGGAGAAAAGTTTGCTCGCGTTCTCTTGCCTAAAGCATTAAATATGGAACAATATCTTGTAACAAAGAGTATAATATATATAAAATGCAACGTCTCTCTGTCTGTCTGTCTGTCTGTTAGTGCGCTTATCACTCGAGAACCACTTATCCGATTTACGTGTTTTTTTTTTAATTCATACATTTGTTCTCTAGCCAGGTTATATATAATCTCCTATCTAGAATATATATATATATATATATATATATATATATATATATATATATATATATACAAGGCTGATTTGAAAAGTCCGTGCAAAAATAAAAACTACTTATGTGTTTGGGGTAAACCTTTTTTATTTTTCGACATAGTCTCCTTTTAGGCTTATACACTTCGTCCAACGATGTTCTAGTTTGTTGATCTCTTCCGAATAATAGGATTTGTCCAAGTCTGCAAAATATCCATTAGTGCCTGCAATCACTTCTTCGTTTGAATAAAATCTTTGTCCCGCCAGCCATTTCTTCAAATTGGGGAACAAATAGTAGTCCGAGGGAGCCAAGTCTGGAGAATAGGGGGGATGCGAAACGAGTTGGAATCCTATTTCCATTAATTTTGCGACCACAACTGCTGAGGTGTGTGCTGGTGCGTTGTCGTGATGGAAAAGGACTTTCTTGTGGGCCATTCGCGGGCGTTTTTCTTGCAGCTCGGTTTTCAAACGGTCCAATAACGATGAATAATATTCACCTGTAATAGTTTTACCCTTTTCCAGATAGTCGATGAGGATTATCCCTTGCGAATCCCAAAAGACAGTCGCCATAACCTTTCCGGCCGAAGGAACGGTCTTCGCCTTTTTTGGTGCAGATTCCCCCTTGGTAACCCATTGTTTAGATTATTGTTTGGTCTCAGGAGTATAGTAATGTATCCATGTTTCATCCACAGTGACGAAACGACGCTTAAAGTCCTCCGGATTCTTCTGGAACAGCTGCAAACTATCCTTGCAACACTTCACACGATTCCGTTTTTGGTCAAGCGTGAGCAATCGCGGCACCCATCTTGCGGATAGCTTTCTCATGTCCAAATGTTTATGCAAAATATTATCTACCCATTCAGTCGAGATGCCCACAGCACTAGCAATCTCACGCACCTTAACTCTTCTGTCATCCATAACCATATCATGGATTTGATCAATGATTTCTGGAGTCGTAACCTCCACAGGCCGTCCAGAACGTTCAGCGTCACTTGTGCCCATTGGAACCACTTATAAACTGTTCTAATCGAAGGTGCAGAGCCACCATAATGTTTATCAAGCTTCTCTTTAGTCTCCTGAGGCGTTTTGCCTTTCATAAAGTAATGTTTAATCACCACACGAAATTCTTTTTCGTCCATTTCTTGAAAATCACTCGACTTCCTTAATTCACACGAATGCCAAACACAAAAAAATAGACCAATATGGCTGAAACTTGGTGTGCGTTCATTCAAGAGATGCTACTAACTAAACATGACCTCGATACGCGCCGGTGGTGCCATCTCTCGGACTTTGCACGAACTTTTCAAACCAGCCTCGTATATATATAAAAATGCAACGTCTCTCTGCCTGTCTGTCTGTCTGTCCGTTAGTGCGCTTATCACTTGAGAACCACTTATCCGATTTACCTGTTTTTATAAATTTATACATATGTTCTATATAATTCAATATAAGCCTAGATAATGGGAGATAAGATGAGATAATAGGAGATAAGGAGAAATAATGCGAGATAAGTCGAGATCAGTCTCGATAATGGGAGATAAGGTGAGATAATGGGAGGTAAGTATAAATAATTGGAGATGAAGATAAATAATGGGATATAAGCAGAGATAAGTCTAGATAATGGGAGTTATGGCGAGATAATGGGGCATAAGGAGAAATAATGGGAGATAAGGAGAAATATTGCGAGATAAGTCGAGATAAGCCTAGATAAGTCGAGATAAGCCTAGATAAGTCGAGATAAGCCTAGATAATGGGAGGTAAGGTGAGATAATGGAAGATAAGGATAAATAATGGGAGATAAGGAGAAATACTGCGAGATAAGGAGAAATAATGGGAGATATTTTATTACGTTGGGTAACATAAGGAATAAGCAGTGACGATAGTAGTGAACCAAGTCCACGCGAGCGGAGCCGCGGGCCCGGCTAGTTCAGTATAAAATAAATAATTAAGAAAACACGTGTCTCACGTAAAAGACTGGTGAAGACTGCAAACTAAAGTTTGAAACAACGTAAATTTTTTACATTTGAAAAAACCTCTTACACAATTTTTAACTACTACATTACTTCACAAGATTAATTTTTATTTTTGCATATGGGATTATTTTTTTTGAAATTATCCTGCAAACAAGAAGGCGTCATAGTTTTCATCAGTTGTCCATTTAACCCGATAAAAAACATTTAAAACATATTTATAAAAAAAATTTCTTATAATTTAAAATACAATAAAAATATACAATTGCCATGCCATGTATATTACTTAATAATCTTTAAAATAATTTTTTAAAATATACATACTTTGTGCAGCGCTCAGGTATATGTAAGTATGCATGATTATTTGTTTCAGGTTCAGTGGCTTGCATCTTAAAAAAATGTTTTAACTTTTTGGTATTAAAAAACTGAATAGAAGTAGACTACAATGTTAACTCCGCTACTGGGATTTGTTCCCAGATCATGATCCCGTCTTCTCAAGCTGTCGTCGTCATTGATAATGATCCGATTTCAAGGAAGCTTATTAACATATAAGTGTAACCCGATGCGACAATCTTTTCCCGGAGGCATTGTTGGGAGTCCCGTGTTCTGATTAACGGATAAAATCTGGATAAAGTTCTGTTTAAGAATTTAATTTTATCTTGTGGTTAAGATGATTTATTGTCTTTTTGCAAAAAAATTATAGGAAGAGTGAACAAAAAGTGTTAAAAGAACGCAAAAACTGGTAGATATGGAAAATTAAAAAAAGTGATTGACCACAATGTCGCTCCAGTAAAACTGGAAGATTTTGACTACAAGAGTGTAATTTACGATTACCTAAATTAACCTTTAGCCAAGGTTCACCTAGTGAAAATAGCACTCACAGAGGTTAGTGTAAATTAATTTGAGTAAATTTTAGACAAAATAAATTTAATTGAACTAATTTTGGATAGTTGTAGCTTCTACTTGATGGAAATTCATTATAAATATATAATAAAAGACTGTTTTTAGTCAATTTCCACTGGTTTATTTAAATTGCGATGACGCGTTTCGCTGTCGCTGGAGCTTCTTCAGATCTACATTTTACACTGTCAAGTTAGGTTTAATGTTCACAATTTTATATAATTTCTTAATTATAATATTACACCTAATTAAATTACATTGATAGTATTGGAAAACCTACACAGATTTGGAATTAAGAAAATAAATTAAATAACGGTGAATTGCTTAAATCTACCTGGTAGTTGAGTAAAGTACCTGTAGTCCTTAATCGATTTATTTGCATTGTCTCTAAAACGTTTAGTTTTAAGCCTTTTTGTTGGGTGTGTAAAATTTTGAAATTCTTGTTAAATGTGTGATTTTCTGTTAAAAAATGATTAGCATATGTTGAATTAGACTTTCTATGGATGAAACTTTTTTCGTGTTCTGTAATTCTTTGTATAAATATACGTCCAGTTTCTCCTATGTATGTTTTAGGACATGACCCACATGTTAATTGATAAACCCCTGATTTATTGTCTTTATTGATTTGTAGTTTGTAGTTTTTAAGATATTTCCCTATAGTGTTGTTAGTCTTGTAAGCTATATTGATATTTTTTTGATTTAGAAATTTCCCCAGTTTTTCCGTTGGTTTGCCGAAATAGGTTAAGCATTTAAATGTGGTATTTCTCTCCTTAAAACGTGGGTATATTTCTGAGATTGCCTTGCTTCTAAGTTTTTTCCGTTGTTAACGGCTACTTGTTTTATGTAGTTTAATTCTTTAGTAAAATTTTCCTCTGATAAGGGGATATTAGTTAGTCTATGTATAAAACTATGATAAGCTGCGAGTTTATGATGGTTAGGGTGGTGAAAACTATTGTGAATTGTGGTATCTGTATGACAAGGTTTGTGATATATTGCGAATTCATGTTTTTTCATGGTTTTACTGATTGTTAAGTCTAGGAAGTTGACTTCGACATCTTCTTCCATTGTAAAATTGATATTTCTTTGTAAAGAATTAATATACTGTAAAAAGTGAGTTAATTGTCTATCCGTACCTGTAAAGCATATAATTATATCGTCTACGTATCGATACCAGTATAGACAATTATTACTATTGTTAATATGGTTGTTAAATATCATTGTTTCAATACTGTCCATGAAAATTTCGGCAAGTAATGGACTTAATGGACTCCCCATAATTAACCCTTCCTTACTATTATAGAATGTATTGTTCAATAAAAATAATTTTGTCTTAGGCAAGTTCTTAGTAAATTAATTATGTCCATTTTTATAACTTCATTTACTTTGTTTTTGGTTAATAGGTTCTCTATTAAAATTATTGTTTCGTCTGGGGGAACACTTGGAAATAATTTTTTGATATCGAAAGAGACTAATTTAGAATTATCTGGTATTGTTATATTCTTAACTTTATTCACGAGTTCGTTTGAGTTTTTGATACTATATTTAGGTTCAAATTTGGTATGATATTTGATTAAATCAATTAAAAAAAATGACGTCTTATATGCTGGAGCAGACATACAGGAAACAACTGGTCTGATTGGGTGGTCAAGTTTGTGTAGTTTTATGAGTGAATAAAGTTGTGGGATTTGGGGATTCATATTTATCAATTTAAATTTTAAGCTGAATTTTTAGTATGGTTGAGTGGATCTTGACTAATCGCAGGCAGAAGTTAGCTCAGGCTAATATAAATGACATTAAACTAATTACAGTTGAGAATAGTTCAGATAACTCAAAATTAAATCGCGGCTAAATTAACTCATTTTGTATTTACATAAACTAAAATCTGCCTACGTTATTTAAAAGATAGATTCTACTCAGTATATATCACCACTACACCAATCACTTTATTTTTGCACTCGACGCAGGTTTGGCTAACCATGTTAGCTTCATCAGGAGCGATGATTAACTAAAGCTAAATTACAAATTTACCCTATTTATACTTAACCTACCACCTGAATTACTCAGGCGGAACTAATGGCATAGGGGAGGTCCTCAGTTAGATATTTTAATTATTAAAAATAATAATAAGTTAGAATTTGATATCTATAGAAAAGACGCTGTATAGATAAATATATTCCTAATGATTCATTTCATTGTAAATAACACAAATTAGCCACATTACATTTTTTTAGTTCATCGTTTGGTCACTTTTCCTCTGAACAGAGTAAACGTCAATAACACAGCCCCACAAAAAAAAAAAAAAGTGGGGTATACTTTTGATGCGATATATCAGATCCGTAGTATTTTAGCCCGCTGATCACGAATCTGACGTCAGAATATCGCCATCACATCTCAATTTTTTTCTAATCTCAAAAAATAGGTAAAAATTAAGAAAAATATACTCCTAAAAAATTGATTCAAGCTTTTTCATGAATCCAAAGATGTATTAATATGTATTCGGACACGCTAAGCTAATATTCATCGGTTGGATTGAGCCATACAGTTCTGTTTTCTTTCTAACCTCAATAAATCAGACAGATATAGTGCTTCTCGAATACAAAAACGAATTCAAATTAAAATTCAACCGATCCTTCCAAATTTGGTACACGGGGATTTTTTGGGTCGCTGATCATGAATCTGAGGTTGGATTTGCAAAATTCAAGATGGCAGATGTTTTCGCGCCATTTTGAATGCCGAGAAAATTCATCGGTCGATTTTTATTCTTCTACCTGCATCCAGGGCACCTCCGCGTGGTGACGGTGGGCAACGATGTTACTCCACTAGCCGGCAGAGTCCCTGGATAACGGCTTAGATGCCGTCATGGCAGGTAGAAGAAAGAGAATTACGATACAGGGACTCGGAAACCCAGTATCGGCGGTTGGTCAGGGTGGGAAAGCAGGCCCGCAGCCGTCGTCATCCAGCGACCGTAGCTCTTCATGTGTGGGTGACTTGGCTCATGTAGAGTATAATGCTACAAGAAAACGGTCTCACGGTACAAGGACTTTTCATAAGTGCGATAAAAACAGTGATTCATTTTGTTATATTTAGCGTCAACACCTATTGAGTAAAATGGGGTCACCGATAACGGATAAGATTAAAACCTTATATAAGGATTGTTTTAACATTGAAATACAGCACCAGAATACAGATTGGGTTCCCCACATCATTTGCAGTTCTTGCAAAATAATGTTGTACATCAATAAGAAGGCGATTAAATATTCCAGATCAGCAATATGGAATAGACCATACAGTGAAAATGATTGCTACTTTTGTATGAATGTTGTATCTAGGCATAACCGAAAAAATAAAAGCACTATTACTTATAACGATGTTTCGACAGTAACAAGACCAACTAAACTAATTCCGCCTCCTGAACCACTTGATGCTGATGTTATGGAAACAAATGATTTCACCTTATCAGTTCATGCCGAAAACATTGAGACTGTCGAAAAAGATTCAAACACTGTTACTAATGAATGTTCTAGTGACAACCTATCATATACTAGTGACACAGATAAAGAATTTCTACCATACAACCGTAAACTAGAACCAATACTCGTATCACAGTCAGAACTTAGTGATCTAGTCAGAGATTTAGGCTTATCCAAAGATGGTTCAGAGCATCTTGCTTCCTTTTTAAAGAAAAGTCATTTACTTAAGCCAGAAGCTACGATTTCTTATTATAGAAACAGAGATGAAGAATTTCGAAAATATTTCACAATGGACGAGGAATTGTCACTTTCATATTGTACCGATGTAAAAGGTCTAATGGATGAATTTCAAAATAACTCATACGATCCTGAAGAATGGAGACTGTTCATTGATTCTTCTAAACGGAGCATTAAGGCAGTTTTGCTACATAATACCAACGTTTACGCTCCCATTCCGATTGCTCATTCCACAGTTATGGAAGAGCAATATGAAAAAATGAAGCAGCTTTTAATAAAAATAAAATACGCTGATCATAACTGGAAAATTTGTGGAGATCTGAAAATTGTAACAATATTGCTTGGCCAACAGTCAGGGTTTACACTTTATCCCTGTTATAAATGTTTGTGGAATAGCAGAGACAGGGAACGTCATTATAAGAAAAAAAATTTGGCCAACAAGAGAATCGTTCACTCCTGGTGAAAATAATGTATTGTTTCCACCATTGGTAGATCCAGGAAAAGTTCTTATTCCCCCGCTTCACATTAAGCTTGGACTTATGAAGCAATTCACGAGAGCATTAGATACAAAAGGCCCATGTTTCAAATATATGCATAAAAAATTTCCGAAATTTTCTGAAGCTAAAATTAAGGCAGGCATATTTGACGGGCCACAAATAAGAAAATTGTTTCAAGATTCATTATTTGTTACTAAAATGAATAAAGTTGAAAAAGCTGCTTGGCTTAGTTTTAAAGAAGTCGCAACAAACTTTTTGGGAAATAATAAAAGTCCTAAGTACAAAGAAATAGTCGAGAAAATGGTAAAAAATTTTCAAACATTAGGTTGCTTAATGAATCTAAAATTACATTTCCTGGACTCCCACATCGATGATTTCCCAGATAATCCTGGTGACTACAGTGAGGAGCAAGGGGAACGTTTTCACCAAGATCTGAAAATCATAGAAAATCGGTATCAAGGACGATGGGATGACCATATGCTAGCGGACTATTGCTGGTCGCTAAAAAGAGAAACAAGTCCTTAAAAGTGTTTGGGCAGAAAGCCTTTGAATAGGTCATTCGCGGAAAAAAGAACAAGATACAGCCAAAAAAAGGAAAGTTAGGCGCGGTCTAACCTTCGCAATTCTAGGGCTTAAGGGTCTACTATTTGAGAGTATACGAGGCTGGTTTGAAAAGTCCGTGCAAAAATAAAAACTACTTATGTGTTTGAGGTAAACCTTTTTTATTTTTCGACATAGTCTCCTTTTAGGCTTATACACTTCGTCCAACGATGTTCTAGTTTGTTGATCCCTTCCGAATAATAGGATTTGTCCAAGTCTGCAAAATATCCATTAGTGTCTGCAATCACCTCCCCGTTTGAATAAAATCTTTGTCCCGCCAGTCATTTCTTCAAATTGGGGAACAAATAGTAGTCCGAGGGAGCCAAGTCTGGAGAATAGGGGGGATGTGAAACGAGTTGGAATCCTATTTCCATTAATTTTGCGACCACAACTGCTGAGGTGTGTGCTGGTGCGTTGTCGTGATGGAAAAGGACTTTCTTGTGGGCCAATCGCGGGCGTTTTTCTTGCAGCTCGGTTTTCAAACGGTCCAATAACGATGAATAATATTCACCTGTAATAGTTTTACCCTTTTCCAGATAGTCGATGAGGATTATCCCTTGCGAATCCCAAAAGACAGTCGCCATAACCTTTCCGGCCGAAGGAACGGTCTTCGCCTTTTTTGGTGCAGATTCCCCCTTGGTAACCTATTGTTTAGATTGTTGTTTGGTCTCAGGAGTATAATAATGTATCCATGTTTCATCCACAGTGACGAAACGACGCTTAAAGTCCTCCGGATTCTTCTGGAACAGCTGCAAACCATCCTTGCAACACTTCACACGATTCCGTTTTTGGTCAAGCGTAAGCAATCGCGGCACCCATCTTGCGGATAGCTTTCTCATGTCCAAATGTTTATGCAAAATATTATGTACCCGTTCAGTCGAGATGCCCACAGCACTAGCAATCTCACGCACCTTAACTCTTCTGTCATCCATCACCATATCATGGATTTGATCAATGATTTCTGGAGTCGTAACCTCCACAGGCCGTCCAGAAAGTTCAGCTTCACTTGTGCGCATATGGCCAGTCCGAAAATTTTGAAACCACTTATAAACTGTTCTAATCGAAGGTGCAGAGTCACCATAATGTTTATCAAGCTTCTCTTTAGTCTCCTGAGGCGATTTGCCTTTCATAAAGTAATGTTTAATCACCACACCAAATTCTTTTTCGTCCATTTCTTGAAAATCACTCGACTTCCTTGATTCACACGAATGCCAAACACAAAGAAATAGACCAATATGGCTGAAACTTGGTGTGCGTTCATTCAAGAGATGCTACTAACTAAACATGACCTCGATACGCGCCGGTAGTGCCATCTATCGGACTTTGCACGGACTTTTCAAACCAGCCTCGTATGGTTTAAAAGTCCTGGTTTTGAGTTTATTGGGTCTCATTTTTAAAGTTACAGGGTTATTGAGGTCTATTTTTTGAGGTTACAGGATGTGGGAGTCTAAGGTTTCAGGGTTTAGGGTTTAAGAGTATCAGGTTTGAGGATTCCCCAACTGTATACCAAATTTGGTAGGAATCGGTTGGTTTTCCAAAATTTTGTCCGCCATCTTGGATCCGCCATTTTGAATTTTGCAAATCCGATTTCAGATTCATGATTAGCAACCCAAAAAACCCCCGTGTACCAAATTTGGTAAGAATCGGTTGAATTTTAATTTGAATTCGTTTTTGCATTCGAGAAGCACTATATCTGTCTGATTTATTGAGGTTAGAAAGAAAACAGAACTGTATGGCTTAATCCAACCGATGAATATTAGCTTAGCGTGTCCGAATACATATTAATACATCTTTGGATTCATGAAAAAGCTTGAATCAATTTTTTAGGAGTATATTTTTCTTAATTTTTACCTATTTTTTGAGGTTAGAAAAAAAATTGAGATGTGATATTCTGACGTCAGATTCGTGATCAGCGAGCAAAAATACTACGGATCTGATATATCGCATCAAAGGTATACCCCATTTTTTTTTTTTTGTGGGGCTGTGTAATCAAAAAGAGTCGTATTAGAAATAAACTCCTGGACAAAATTAACGCAACATTCTGAAAATTAATTTATCTTTTTCTTATGTCAGTTTTAAGTTTATCGAGTATTTAAAGAGTAGGCTATGCATATTTTGTTTCGTTGTTCATGACAGAAATCAAAACAATTCGTTTAGATTTACAGTTTTAATAAATTTTTTAGAAGATAAACAATTTTCTCTCTAATAATGCGATAGATTTTCTTTAAAAGTAAGCTTATAAATTGTTCCTTTTTTCAAAGGAATACGTTTTTGTGGTAGACTGTTTTATTTTTGACCCCGAAAAATTAGAGAAATGAATCGAACAAGGAATTTAACTGAACACGAGGTAGTGCGAGCCTCAGTTTTATTGGACGAGGGATATTGTCAGAGTTATGTTGCCAATTTGTTAGGCAAACATCGTTCCACAATAAGTCGTATGGTGAGACGCTTGAATGAAGTAGGAACTTATTCTAGAAGGCTAGGGCAAGGGCGAAAACGATGCACTAGCGACCTAGATGAACGTTTTATAAGACTTAAGAAACAGGACTGTCACTAGTTCTATAATAAGAAACGAACTCGAAGCTGTTCGCAATGTCACGATTTCTTCTAAAACAGTTAGAAGACGGTTAAATGAAGCTGGATTAAACAATAGGAGACCAGCCAGTGCGCCCTTGCTTACTAGAGAGAACAGAGTTGCCAGGTTACGTTTTGCTCGAAATTACGAAAACTGGTCTGTGGAGGATTGGAATCAAGTTTTCTTCACAGATGAAACTAGGGTTAGTCTAAAACATCCAGATGGTCGTGAGCGAGTATGGCGAAGACCAGGAGAGAGGTTTGCTCCTTGCAATATCTCTGCAAGGATTCCATTCGGCGGTGGCTCTGTTATGTTCTGGGGTGGCATCTGCTTTGATGCTCGCACAGAGTTATTTCCTGTCAGTATGAGATCCATGAATACTATCTTGAGAATATTGTAATAGAACATGTGATGCCTTTCGGTCATTTTGTGGGGCCCAATTTCCTGTTTATGGAAGACAACGCTCGACCTCACGTGGCTAGGGAGGTACTCGATTATCTTAATAAAGTTGATATACCGATTATGCAATGGCCACCAAAAAGCCCGGATCTGAATCCGATAGAACATGTATGGGATCACCTTAAGAAAAATGTGAAACGTCATATACCTGGACCTAGAAACCTGAGGGAACTTGAAAATGCAGTTATCACAGAATGGGAGCAAATTCCTCAAGATTTTATCCAAAATTTAATAAGAAGCATGCCTAGGCGCATAAACGCTGTCATCCGAAGTAGAGGAGGTAACACACGCTACTAGTGTCCCAGTTACACCATTAATTTTGCTACTAGTGTCCCAGTTTATTTTTTTTCATTATTACATAATTTCAACCACTTTGTTATTAGGTCTTAAGAATAATTTTAATTCGAATCTTATAGAGAAATTTGGTAGCTAATTCGCTTTTAAAGTATCCGAATAAGTTTTTTCTAACTTTTAGTGTAACCAATGTTCATAAAAGATTATTAAAATTATTTCATTATAGAGATTTGTTTGATTTAATATATTGTTGCGTTAATTTTGTCCAGGAGTGTATAACTAGAGTTAATGGTTATGATGATGACTTAGTAAACAAGTTAATAAATAGACATAAGTTCAGGTTAAATATTCAGAATTCCACCTTGTTTACACACGAAGAAAATAAGACCAAGTATGTCTCTATACCATATAATCCGAAATATAGCAGGGACCTCAATAAGATATTTAATAAGATAGGCCTCACCTTAGTCTATAAGTCATCAGACAATCTGAAAAATATCTTAGGAAATTCCAAAGATAGGATTCCTAATTGTGAGAAAAGTGGAATTTATGAAATTAGTTGTAATGTTTGCTACAAAAAGTATATTGGGCAAACTAAAAGGTCAATTAAAACACGATTTAAGTACATTTAAAACAAAATAGAACAGAAAAGTCTAACATTACCGAACATACCCTTGAAGCTGATCATACTCTAACATTGGATAATCTAAGATTAATTAGAAATGTATCTGACAGGTGATTGTCGAACGCACACGAAATTGTGGAAATTATAAAATGTAAAAATAGTTTAAATAAACACAGAGTACCTATTGCTTATAGTCTCCTTTACTGGTTACATCACCGGGCCCGATGGCCTCGCCTGTGCTACTAGTTATTTAGGTGTTAGGCTAAGTATAAATAGGGTAGATTTGTAGTTTGGCTTTAATCAATCATCGCTCCTTATGAAGCTAACATGGTTAGCGAAACGCGCGTCGAGTGCAAAAATAAAGTGTTTGGTGTAGTGGTGATATATACTGAGTAGTGTCGTTGTGCCAAAGATTCCACATTTCCAAACATAAGATAGATTCTGTAAAATGAAACTTGATTCAATAATGCTGTTTCGTTTTTTCTTTTCGACAGGTTGTTTTTCAAAGATTCGAAAATTTACTTTTGTTTTTTGAAAATTAAATTATTGGAAGACCATATTTTCATTAATTAGACGCTATGAAAATTATGGTTTATAAAGTTTTTATTTTAAAAAAAAATTCTTTTAAAATTTTATATATGTACAGGGTGGTCCAAATTGGACACTTTTAAAGGTAAACCCATTTATCTAAAGGAGATGGACGAAAACTCATGTCGGTGTCTGAGGCTCAATTTTTATGATAAATTCAATGGTCAAACTGTATATCGATGTCTAGTACCGTTTCAAATATACAGGGTGTTTTTTTTCAAAAATCTGCGTTTTGGAAATATGTTTGTAATTCTTTTCCTATTGAAAATATTTTATTTCTGTAAAAACATTCTCAAAGCACTTTCTCACGTGGATTTCAACAGTGTAAGTTACATTTTTTACAACTAATATTTTAATAGTTATTAACGCAAAAATATATTTTTTGAAAGGGATACCCTATATATTTTTCCTGATCCAAATAGAGCTTTAAACTACCATTCTAAAAATATAGCACACTTTATATTTTGCTTAAATCTACTTCAAAATATAAAGGTTTTCAGGTTTTACGCGAGTTTTAAATGTACATTTTGTGAAGTAGGCTTTGGACGGAGCGGCCATATGGTTTAATTCAATTGTTTACTAGTAATTGTCAAATTTTACTCCAGGATCAGTTATTGAATTGAAAATAAATCGCAATGAAGTTTGAAAATTACGAAAAATGGGATACGATAGTGTGTTTCATACAAACGGGAGAAAATTCCTCATTTAGTCGTGGAGTAAAGAAATCAAGGCAGATTTGGATTTAATGTGGGGCAGGAATTTTTAGAGGCAGGTTTATAGGTCCATTTATTTACGAAGGAACACTCACCCCTCAGAGATATTTAGAAATTTTAAGGCAGCAAATAGAACTTCTTGTTGATGAACTGCCGTTAATGGACCTTAGAAATATATTTTTTCAACACGACGTGGCACCCCCCCTCATAACGCTGCAGTTATCAGTAATTTTTTATCAGCCAATTTCGACAATAACTGGATAGACAACCAAGGTCCGAACCGTTTGCCGGCAAGGTCACCGGATTTAACCCCCATAGACTTCTATGTCTGGGGAAGATTGAAAGACCTAGTTTTTAAATTGCCGACAAACACCAGGCAAGAGTTAGAAGCCGCAGTGATACAAAGTTTTGCAGCTCTCACTCCTCTTGAACTAATCAACTCGGAAGTGTCCAGAAACAGTGCCGCCTATGTGTAAATGCAACTGGTCGACATTTCGAACGTCTCTTATAGAAAATTGTTTTGTTTAAGTTTGCTTTACTCGGAATAAATTATTTTATATTGTTGTTTTGTTTTAATTTCTACATAGTTTAAAGTACTATAGCAATTAGTAAATTTCATTGTAGTTATGACTCTTCTTCTGGGATTTTTTTTTACGATTTGACTGCTATCGGTAAACAATTGATATTGCCGCTCCATTCAAAGCCTACTTCACAAAATGTGAATTTAAAACTCGCGTAAAAACTGAAAAAACTTTATATTTTGAAGTAGATTTAAGCAAAATATAAAGTGAACTATATTTTTAGAACGGTAATTTAAAGCTCTATTCGGATAAGGAAAAATATACAGGATATCCCTTTTAAAAAAATATATTTTTGCGTTAATAACTATTAAAATATTAGTTGTAAAAAACTGCAACTTACACTGGTGAAATCCATGTGAAAAAAGTGTTTTGAGGATGTTTTTACGGAAACAAAACAAAAATTTTCAATAGGAAAGAATTACAAACATTTTTTTTCCAAAATGCAGATTTTTGAAAAACACCCTGTATATCTGAAACGGTACTAGACAGCCTCAAACACAGACATCATTTCGTCTATCTCCTTTAGATAAAGGAGTTTACCTTTAAAAGTGTCCAATTTGGACCACCTTGTACATATATTTACTCAAATATTTACATATACAGAAATTGATTTCTTGAACCTTTTAATTTTATTCTTGGGTGTAAGTTCGTTTAATTAAAAAACTTAAGTCCTTTTGTCTTAAAAAAAAAAAATATTTGACGTGACTAGATTTGGGCATTTTCATTTTGGTGTAATATTCATTTATGGAAATAAAATTAACAACGTAGACCCAATTTCAATTTACGGATACAACAATAATTCAGATCACAAAATATGTAGACATATATACTTGAAATTTTGTCTTTTATATAAAAACAATTTTTTGTATAAAAAATTATAGGATATAGAACCAACAAAAAAGTAAAGCTTACAAAAAATGTTTCGTTTCGCAATCTACATATGTTTTTCGCCAGCCTCACCGCTGGCTATAGACCGAAATATATTAGTCTGGTTTTGCTCATTTCCGAGGTACGAATAATATAAAATATGTTATTTAGTGAGTTAATTTTAAACCAATTGTTATTGTTAATTTTTAAACCAATTAATTAATTAAACCCTAAGGGATATACATATATATATATATATATATATATATATATATATATATATATATATATATATATATATATATATATATATATATATATATATATATATATATATATATATATGTATATATATATATATATATATATATATATATATATATATATATATATATATATATATATATATATATATATATGTATATATATATATATATATATATATATATATATATATATATATATATATATATATTTACAGTGACTCACAGCTTAAATGATGCAGTCGCTATAAGAAAAGACTAACTGGTCTCAGTACCTCTTTATTTATTTGGAAAAAACAACTTATTGAAATTAAATTAGTAAAGAGTCTTCTAAAAAGTATAAATTACTTTTTGTCTTAAATATGCCTTACTTAATTCACAATAAATAATTAATCAAATCATATGCAATTTTAACGTCACAGCTTAAGGTGGGTACACACTAGGCGAACGCATACGGCCGCATGAGAGCGAACGGGTGCGGCCGTATCTGTGCGGTGTTCGTAGAAATTTGTTTCCTGTCCACATATAAAGGAACGCATGTATACTCCATCATTCGTTCATGTTCGCTGTTTGGTGCTTGAAATGGCTTCACAAGATGATCTAATCATTGCTTGTGCGTCCTTTATTATTATTAATGATAATAATGAAACACGAAGGCGTAAGCGAGCAAAACGTCGGTGGTGGATGACGGCTTTATTCAAAAGTCGAAATCGGTACAGTGGAACAGACCTGATTCATGATCTTACATCTGACATTGGATATGGTCTCTTTGAAAATTTCTGCAGAATGAGATCTAGTGATTTCGAGATGATATTACAGAAAATCGGTCCGAAAATCTCAATACAAAATACAACATTCAGAGAAGCGATTCCGGCACCAGTAAGGTTAATATTGACTTTGCGATACTTGGCTACAGGGGACTCATTCACAAGTTTGATGTATACATTTAAAATTTCAAAACAGCTTATTTCAAGAATAATCCCTGAAGTATGTTTTGCAATTATTGAATGTCTTAAACAATATGTCATTCAAATTATTTAGCAAATATATTAAATACAAAAGGGTGTTAGAATAAAAAGGTACATTGAAAAACATTAATAACTACTGATATGGTTCATAGTTGTTTAAATAATTGACAATTGATTCTTGATGTTGAATACCAGAAGTATTTTCAGTTTCATTTTCTGGGGAGACTACTTGAACTTGAAATACCGATTGGGGTGTTGATGGAGGGTTGTCGGACATTGAATACAATGAATTTCGTCCTTGACTGTGGGTTGATGAAGAATGTTGTGGTGAGGTAATAGGAGAAACTGATAAGGTCACTTGTTGTTCATTGTAATGTACTATGTGGCCAGGGGGCAATGTTCGTGGGACTTGTGGTTCGTACCTACCCATATCAGCGTTAAATAAGATATTTGAAATATGATGCTCAACAATGCATTGTGTGTGACGACTATATTTTCTGTGCTTTGCGCCCACGTGTTCTCCAAAAATTGTACTGTCGTCTCTGATAGGACGACTGGCAACAGTATCCTTCAGTATTTGGTAAGCTTCTTCTGATCTGTTGTTAGTGGTTGAAATGTTTTCACGGGTCCGTTTGCTACTTTGTGTGCTTGATGAATTTGATTGTTCTGTATGTGGCATCTGCTCAGAGTCCTGGGTAACATTGGATTCAATCAATTCTATAACGTCCGTCGTGGTGCTTGTAGAACTTTGTTCATCGTCAGCCTAAAATAAAATGAATATCAGATTATACCTAAAAGTACGGATAAAAATTTATACTGCATATTAGAGCGACGGAGAGGAGCAAAATTCAAATCAGTGTTAATTAACATTAAGTTATGTTTTTTACAGATGCCTAATACTAAAAATGAATGGAGGAAAGTAGCTGACGTATATGAAAGAAAATGGAATTTTCCACATTGTCTGGGGGCCATTGACGGCCGTCACTGCGTACTTCAAGCGCCAGTGAAAAGTGGAAGCGATTATTTTAACTATTAAAAAGACTTCAGAATTGTTATGCTAGGGATTGCTGATGGAAATTACTGCTTTCTGTTTGCCGATGTTGGGTGCCAGGGTCGAATTTCTGATGGTGGTGTGATAAAAAACACTTCCTTTTATAAAAAATTGCAAAACAATGAACTAAATCTTCCATCTGAAGAAGTACTTGGGAATAGAAATATGGAAGTTCCCTTTGTGTTTGTTGGTGATGATGCGTTTGCACTAGAATATAACATAACGAAAGCATATCCCGTAGAACAAAAAAAGGGATCTAAAAAACGAGTTTTTTAATTACAGACTTTGCCGTGCCCGGCGGATAATTGAAAATGTTTTTGGAATTATGTCGGCAGTTTTTAGAGTTTTAAGAAAAGTGATGTTGTTATCACCAGAAAAGGCTACTACAGTTGTTTTAACATGTGTCTGTTTGCATATTTTTTTAAGAAAAAGTAAAGCATCTCAAACTATTTATAGTCCTCGTGGTACATTTGATGAAGATAATGCAGGTGAACTAATTCCTGGTGCTTGGAGGAATGAAATAGAAGATAATAATCTACAGACTTTCCGTCCAATAACTAGGATTGGACGAAAAAGTGCTGCCAGTTGTGAAGCAATTAGGAATGAATTTGCCGAATATTTTATTGGGGAAGGTAGTGTAGCTTGGCAACACAAGTATTAATAAAATAAAAAAAGTAAATAAAGTAAAATATTATGTACCCATAAAAATAAATAAATATCTTAAATAAAAAATGACATTGTTTTGACTTACCTCAGTGTTTTTTTGTTTCTCTTGGTACAAATTTATCTTTTAAAAATAGCATAGATTTGAAAGCAAACCAAGTTGATGAGTAAATAGAATCTGTTCCGGATCCAGTTTTAAAAGAATTGTCTTGCTTTTGTCGTTCACGACGAAAAGATCCTAATAAGGAATCCATTTTTTTCTTTACTTCAACCGAACTGCATGTCATAACTTTAGCAATTTCTTCCCAGGCATCATTTTTCCTAATTTTATTTTTATAATTATTATTAGTTGGATTCCATAAACATTCATAAGTTTGATATAATGTTATTAATTTAATAAAATCGCTATTGGACCACTCCATAATGATAAATTGATAATCAATATGAATTATTCTTAACAAGAAAAAACTCAAAAAAACACAAACACGTACACACTATAAACATGTTCAAACCATGCGGTCCGAATTTTTCTTTGAAGTACCGCCCTCCGAGCGAACCCGACCGCAGCCGAACGCATACGCTCGTCCGCCTTCGTTAGCACGTACACACAAAGCAAACGCATGCGTTCGCTCTCATGCGGCCGTATGCGTTCGCCTAGTGTGTACCCTGCTTTAAATGATGCAAAATAACAACAGGGGTCAAAATATATCGCATTTTGAAATTTACGAAGGCGGCGTTGCTTTGATTTCTTAGTGCAATTGTTTTTTGTTTAGTTTGACATTTTTTCATTCAATAAAACGAAATTGTTTAAGAATGGGTCGCCGAACTACAATTTCTGAGAGAAATTTAATTATTACTCATTACAGGAATGGATACAGCCAAAGAGACATAGCCAAAATGGTAAATGTCCGTCAACTGTTCAGCATATCATTGAACGTTACCGGAATGAAAATAGAGTCGAGAATAAGTCAAGGTTGGCTCCAAATAAGATCTTCAATGAACGTGAAAAAAGATGGATTTTAAGAGAGGTATCAAATAATCCAAAAAAAAAACTGCGCCAAAGTTGTGCGCCGAGGTGGAAAAACATTTTGGAAAAATGTGTAACCCTGAAACAGTTCGACGGATCTTGCGAAATAATAATTTTACATGGTCGAACTGCTAGAAATAAGCCTTTCATTAGCCAAAGAAATAGACGCGTGAGATTGGAATTTGCCAGAGAGCATATCAATAAAGACTTGAACTTCTGGAATTCAGTAATATTTGCTGATGAGACCAAAATAGACTGATTTGGGTCCGATGGAAAAATATCAGTGTGGAGAAAGCCTAACGAAGAATTAAAATTGAACAATATGAAAGCTACGGTAAAGCACGGTGGAGGTGGAGTGATGTTATGGGGCTGTATGCCATCTGAAGGAGTAGGTAACTTGCATTTCGTCGAAGGGAATATGAACCAATATGCGTACTTGCATATACTAAGGCAGCATCTCGTCGCTAGTGCCCAAAAATTAGATATTGAAAACAATTATCGGTTCTATCACGACAATGATCCAAAGCACACGTCATTTCGAGTCCGCAATTGATTGCTTTATAACTGTCCAAATGTTATTAAAATACCAGCCCAGTCACCAGACTTAAATGTAATTGAAAATTTGTGGCTGACATTAAAAAATAAAGTAAATAGTGCCCCAATATCAAATAAAACTGAATTAAAAGTAAAAGTTACTGAAGCATGGAACACTATTTCCCCGGAGTATACTAGAAAGTTAGTTGAATGAATGTCCAGAAGAATACAAGCCGTTATTGATAATGAGGCAGGCCCGACCAAATATTAGTAGGCTTAATTCAAATTCTACAGTTTGTTTTCTCTAATAATTTTGGTATATTGAATTTTGGATCATTTAAGCTGTGACGTTAAAATCACATATAATTTAATTAATTTTTTATTATTAATTAAGTAAGGCATATTTAAGACAAAAAGTAATTCATACTTTTTTAGAAGACTCTTTACTAATTTAATTTCAATAAGTTGTTTTTTCCAAATAAATAAAGAGGCACTGAGACCAGTTAGTCTTTTCTTATAGCGACTGCATCATTTAAGCTGTGAGTCACTGTATATATATATATATATATATATATATATATATATATATATATATATATATATATATATATATATATATATATATATATATATATATATATATATATATATATATATATATATATATATATATATATATATATATATATATATATATATATATATATATATATATATATATATATATATATATATATATATATATATATATATATATATATATATATATATATATATATATTACGATCTTATTTATAGTTAGCTTACAAAATCCTTCTTGATTTTAATTACGCTTTCTTGCAATTTTAAGGACTAATCTTACCTAATCCACTTTGGAACAAAATGATTGTGTTCCTGCAAATGGTCAATACCGAAGTTCTCGAGACCTAATAAATTCAGTTAAAGTTGTATGGTAAGAAGATTAGATCTTACATCAACGTCGGAAATGAAGAACAACATCCAATTTTGATCTATTTTTTAATCCAAATACTTTCTATGGGAAACTTGCCCTATTTATATTAACCGCAACAGTTAACTGACAAAGCACTATTCTAGCAATGGCGACATGTACGAGAATATACCTCTAACATAAAAAAAATTCTTATTTTTTATTAAAGCTAAATGGACGTATTTTTTGTTTCATGCCAAACTATCGTTAGGAATACAAAAGAGAAATAAAACTGTTTTGTTTTCTTTGTTTTTTCTCGTTAAGACAGAGACCGACACTAATCTAGTATATGACAAGAAGACTAAAAATAAACATTATGTTAACCTAATCCGCAACAACAATTCACCTATATTACACAACACATATCCCATTGTTAAAGTTAGTCTCAATAAAGTTTCACAGCGGAAAGTAGTACAATGAAATTGTCGCGAAACTCTCAACTTTTTTATTCAAAGTTTTCTTCATTAAAATACGTCAAAAAAGCCATATATCAATGGAGTTTTTGTTGGGCCGTACAATGGAAAACTCTTTTAAAGGAAAACTTTTTGATTTATGAATTTCGACGTACCCGAAAGTTCTTATAAATATAAATATTATCGCATAGACGGCATATTTTTAGGTGTTGGCAGCTCAGACGTGTATATTGTGATGTATTTGGAAAATTATTTGGTGAAGATATGGTTAAAGTTTTTAAAGTTTATAAACGTGAGAGGATTTTCCACTTAGGTAACTAAACCGTTTTATATATATATATATATATATATATATATATATATATATATATATATATATATATATATATATATATATATATATATATATACGAGTATATATACATATATACATATAGCATATATAGAAGGTGTCCCAGTATTCCATGTACATAGAGTTATTGTGGATATCTGGGATGAAAATATGACCATTTAACCCAACTTACCTTAGTCCAAAAATTAGTAATTTTTGAGATACAGGATGTCAAAGTTATACTTTTATTTTAGTTTTTCTTAAGTAGTTTTTTAATAATTGTACTATTTGTAGAAGCTTCGGTGCTAAGAGGTTTTCTGAGATGGGAGAAATCGACATCAACTCACAGTTTTGTTGTAAATTGTAGGGGGCGCCACTTATTGCACTGTGTATACTTTTAACTTGTCATAACTTTTTTATACCACTCTATATAATATTTGTAATTAAATATTCGTATTCTCTGCCTTCTCCTGTGTAAAAAAAGCTCTCTTGGTAAATGTTGCTCCGAGCAACAGTTTCTGAGACAGTGGGATGTTTGTTTCCAACTTTTAATTCCATTGTCAAATTCGCAAATGCGTTTCTTCACACGTTTCTTCACATTTTATAGTTACTTGACAACGCTCAAAAATCACTCTGGCAATGATATAAGATATCATATACTCTATGACTTAACTGGCTTGTAGTAATACTAACAGAAAGTAACTTAAGACAGATATCAAACATGTTTTACGAGTATTAACGAGAATTAAACCCTTCTCAAGCCCAATAGTGTTTTAAATCTAGATTATTATGGAGTACACTTTTGGTGAGCAAACTGATATAATTTTAGTATTTTGTTCTTGTAACGGCAACGGTCGCAAAAGTGCTCGCGTATATCATAAAAGATTTCCGCATCGTCGAACTCCTAACCATCAGACTTTTGCCAATATTGAGATTCGACTTCGAGAAATTGGACAACTTAAGCCGATCAGGAATAACGCTGGGCGGCCTTTACAAGCTAGAGCACCCGATGTTGAAGAGGAAATCCTTGAAATTATATATGATAATCCTGGAATCAGCAATCTGCAAATTGAACGTCAAACTAACCGGATTATTAGACAACAAATTATCCATCCCTTTCATATACAGTCCATCCAGGAACTCTTACTTCCACATCTTGGATTCCTTTGCATTTTTCACAAATTATTCGAGCACGCATAGCCACTGTTCCGGCTTTTCACACTAAAATCCTGTTTATAGACGAAGCACGCTTCACTCGACGTGGTATAACAAATATGCATAATAATCATGTTTACGCTGAAAAAACAAAGACAGTTTCAACGCGAATTCAGTATTCATGTCTGGATAGGATTTTTCGCGAATTATTTGAACGGGCCATTTAGATTACCAGATCGACTGGATGGTGACATTTACTTGAATTTCATCCGTGAAACTATGAACCTGAATTATTGGAAAACTTATCCATTAATTTAAGTCGCGACATGTTTTTCATGCGCGATGGTGCACCACCCCATTTGGCGCGTAATGTGACAATTTTTTTGAACCAAAGTTACCCAGATAAATGGATCGGAAGAGGTGAAGATGATCCTATTCACTGGCCACCTCGTTCCCCAGATATAAATCCATGCAATTGTTTTCTTTGGGGTGCATTAAAATCAAAAGTTTATCAAGTTTAAATCGAAAACATTGAGCAATTGTTGAATAGGATTCAAAATGCTGCTAACGCTTTACGAGATGAATACATTTTTGGAAGAGTACATTTAAATTTCCTACGACCTATTAATTTATGCATTAACGAAGGTGGCGGCCATATTCAACATTTATTGTGAAACTAATACCTTCTTAGTTGAGCGATTAAACTTTTTTCGAATTTATCAATTTGTGGGTAATCTTTTATGCCCTTAGCTAGTTGGTTTTTACATTCTTACTGTTGTTGGCCCGTTGGTCTTTAAATTTATATTGTTGTTAGCCTCTCTGCTTTTAGACATGCTCCAAATTTAAAAGACTATTCTTTTGGACCTGTCCTAAGCCTGGAAGAAGTGTAAAGGAATGCATCTGCGAATTTTACAATGGAATTAAAAAATGGAAACAAACATCCCATTATCTCAGACACTGTTGCTCGGAGCAACATTTACCAGAACTTTTTTAGACAGGAGAAGGCGAAAAATACGAATATTTAATTAAAAACATCATACCAAGTCGTATAAAAAAAGTTATGACAATTTAAAAGTATACACAGTTCAATAAGTGGCGCTCCATACAATTTACAACAAAACTGTAAGCTGATTTCGATTTTTCATCTCAGAAAACCCTTAAACACCGAATCTTGTGCAAGTAGTATAATTATTAAGAAAGCTCCTTAAGAAAAATTAAAATAAAAGTATACCTTAGTCCAAAAATTACGAATCGGACTAAGGTAAGTTGGGTTAAATGGTCATATTTCATATTGTCATCATAGTAACTCTATGTTCACGTAATACTGGGACACCCTATATATATATATATATATATATATATATATATATATATATATATATATATATATATATATATATATATATATCGTGTCATGATGTCAAATTCCGAAGCACGTTGAAGAAACCTTTGCTGACACTAGAGTGGCCCTAACAATTGCAGGACACCAAACCTATTGAAAACCTTTGGTCTATTGTAAAGAGAAAGCTCGAACGAAAAACTCTAAGGACTTTGACTCAGTTGTCTCGTGAGAGTCGAGAAATCTGCAGAGTATGCAGAAAATGTCGTCGACAGGACAGAATGCCTCGAAGATGCCAGGCGATTATTGATGCAGGAGGCAATAAGATAATCGTGCCGTTGTTAGCACACCAAAGAATATAGTGATGGCACGCTCTTACCGTACGTATATATTAAAGTATTTGTTTTGTACTATACCTGATCCGATTCAGTGTCCAATATTTTTGATTATTACTATTAAAGGAATAAACCTACAAATAGATTGCGATCATCTGACAGCTCGAATTTTAATAGTTATAACCAGAGAACCTGGTTTCAGCAGGATGGAATAATATCACAAACTTTGAACACCTACTTGGCAATAATTCGAGAATTTTAGGATTTATAAGTTATCTATTATTAAATTGGACAAAATCTATATTTTTTATTTATATATGTTTACTTAATTAGAAGCAAGTATAAAGTCTAAAACTAACATATTTAAAGAAATTGATAGAAGAAAGGAAAGTCTGCTTTGCCATGTTCTTTGATATAGCATAAGCTTCCGAAGGAGTGCGACACGAAATTCTTAAACGTAAAATGGAATATATTACAACCTAAGCAATACTCATAGTTTCAATTCCTAATTATCAGATAAATTTTACGAAACCGTACAAAACAAGTCTGTGCCATAAGCTAAACAAATATATTCAATACATTTTGACTTTGTCCAGTATTTTATAATTGCTTGCTCTTGCATCTGCTTATAGAGGGAACAGAGACAGTGTACGGAAAGTCTACAGTTCAACTCTTCCGAGCGGCTGTCAATAAAACGATCATCATCAACATGGTAGCTAACATGATAATCAACAGTCGTTCAACGATCATGGTACCCAAAGAAGGAGAAAAGGAAGATTTCATAATTACCTCACTTACCTATTTATACGAGCATATTCATAAAACTTCCGGAAAGATAGATCTACCATAGACGCAATATTCATTATGTACAATACGCCAGCGTACGTATACTTTACTAAAGCCTTCCACAAAGTCCGACTCAATGACATAATACAGACGTTGATGCAGAAAAAGACACAGGCAAACGTTGTGAAAGTCGTGAAGAACTTGAATATGAACAATAAGACGGAAATTGAAAAAGCGAGAAAACTACAGGCAATATACAAACTCCAGTAGAAATTAGACAAGAAGAGAGTCTCAGTCCGTTTTGATTCAATCTTTTAATGGACAAAATAATAGAAGATGTAAAGTCACTAGGAATGGGATCCAGAATGAGTAGCAACAAAATTAGTCTGGTTTGTTACACAGACGATGCAGCTCTGATCGTCGAAAGGGAAGACGACCGACAGAGAAAACTTTTATCACGCTTGCCGACAGTTTAGTATGAGTATATCTACTGAAAATATCAAAAGCATCACTATTGCCTAAGACCCCATCAGGTGCAAATTAGTAGTGGAAAATACATCCATCCAGAATAGTTAATTAAGTTCAAGTACCTTGATGGAGACCTAGCAAGCTATCACAACCTAGTAAGAGATCTTAGAGGATTAATTAATAAAGCAGCAGTTATTTCAGGCTGCTTAAGATATGTTGTATGTACTAATCAATACATGCGAACAGACAGCAAAGTTAAAATAAACAAGACTTGCATCAGACTCATAATGATCTACGGTATAGAATCATGAGAAGACACCAATAAAACAAAAAATATGCTACGTACCACGGAAATGAATACCCTAAGAGCAAAAGTTGGTACAAGAATTAGGAATAGGATACGAAATACTGACGTCAGGGAACGTGTGACGTATTAAGAAGGGGAAGACAAAGAAGAAGATAGTGGCGTAACGGCGTAAAAAGAATGGAGGAGTACAGGCTACCAAGGATCGCTCTGGAAGGAAAAACAGCAGACAAACGTCCACCGAGGAGACCACCAAAAGATCTACCTCTCAAGAAATCGCCGAACCTCGGAATTAATAGATCATCAGATCTACAAAAAGTATAAGGAGAAAATATTCATGAAACTTACTTCATCATAGTAAAATACAAACTTAATTATTTGAATTTTATCATTATTATCGTAACTTTAGTTATTTCGTCAAGATAATTTAACTTCTGTAATTACCATTATATATACCGACGAGTTGTCGCTCTTAAAATTTAATTAAATAAATTAAAATTCAAAAATATGATTCTCAACGTTTCGAGTTAAATAACACTCTGCTAATTTTCTAACTTTTATATATTCCAAACTAAATTCCGGTTTTAATATTTTTCACTGGATTTTATCACTTAGAACCTAAAATCATAAATTCCCCTAGCTAGATGAAGCCAGGCTTTTTAACTATGACCGTATTAAAACTTTTGCGTATTATTGTAGCCTTATTATATTTTACTGAAATAATTTTAATACTCTAAAAATAGTTTTTAAAATTGACTGCCAAGTTTACCATCTGCATTAAAATTGACAACTAAAAGATTTTTCATATACTAAGTGCTAACAGCGGCACAATAATTTGGAGGCCAAGTTCGTTTCTTGTTTCAGTACTCTCATTGACAGTGGTATTTATTGGGGCTTGTCAAATTATCATGGAATGTTTAAGGGGTTACATATACCTTGAATTTTCAAAAATTCGATTTTTCTTTAGGGATTTTTATTCTCTACACTTCTAAGAATTAACCACAAAAAAAAAATAAGAAAATTCTGTTTCATTACAAAGTTATAGCATTAAATAAGACCTGGCGTCGAATTGGAATCGCTAAGTGTCTCAATACCCCGCCTCTCGGCAGCTGCGTTGCGGATTTCTTTTGTCAACCGGTTTCTTTTGAAAATAAAGTAGTTAAAATGTTGCGTCCATTGGTGGAGTTTACCAAGTTGCAAGAGGAAGAAGGCATACGAGGCTGGTTTGAAAAGTCCGTGCAAAGTCCGAGAGATGACACCACCGGCGCGTATCGAGCTCATGTTTAGTTAGTAGCATCTCTTGAATGAACGCACACCAAGTTTCAGCCATATTGGTCTATTTCTTTGTGTTTGGCATTCGTGTGAATCAAGGAAGTCGAGTGATTTTCAAGAAATGGACTAAAAAGAATTTCGTGTGGTGATTAAACATTACTTTATGAAAGGCAAAACGCCTCAGGAGACTAAAGAGAAGCTTGATAAACATTATGGTGACTCTGCACCTTCGATTAGAACAGTTTATAAGTGGTTTCAAAATTTTTGGACTGGCCATATGGGCACAAGTGACGCTGAACGTTCTGGACGGCCAGTGGAGGTTACGACTCCAGAAATCATTGATCAAATCCATGATATGGTGATGGATGACAGAAGAGTTAAGGTGCGTGAGATTGCTAGTGCTGTGGGCATCTCGACTGAACGGGTACATAATATTTTGCATAAACATTTGGACATGAGAAAGCTATCCGCAAGATGGGTGCCGCGATTGCTCACGCTTGACCAAAAACGGAATCGTGTGAAGTGTTGCAAGGATGGTTTGCAGCTGTTCCAGAAGAATCCGGAGGACTTTAAGCGTCGTTTCGTCACTGTGGATGAAACATGGATACATTACTATACTCCTGAGACCAAACAACAATCTAAACAATGGGTTACCAAGGGGGAATCTGCACCAAAAAAGGCGAAGACCGTTCCTTCGGCCGGAAAGGTTATGGCGACTGTCTTTTGGGATTCGCAAGGGATAATCCTCATCGACTATCTGGAAAAGGGTAAAACTATTACAGGTGAATATTATTCATCGTTATTGGACCGTTTGAAAACCGAGCTGCAAGAAAAACGCCCGCGATTGGCCCACAAGAAAGTCCTTTTCCATCACGACAACGCACCAGCACACACCTCAGCAGTTGTGGTCGCAAAATTAATGGGAATAGGATTCCAACTCGTTTCACATCCCCCCTATTCTCTAGACTTGGCTCCCTCGGAATACTATTTGTTCCCCAATTTGAAGAAATGGCTGGCGGGACAAAGATTTTATTCAAACGAGGAGGTGATTGCAGACACTAATGGATATTTTGCAGACTTGGACAAATCCTATTATTCGGAAGGGATCAACAAACTAGAACATCGTTGGACGAAGTGTATAAGCCTAAAAGGAGACTATGTCGAAAAATAAAAAAGATTTGCCCCAAACACATAAGTAGTTTTTATTTTTGCACGGACTTTTCAAACCAGCCTCGTACAGTACGAAGCTGGAATGAGAGACTAGCCGTAAGTTCACTTTTTATGTACCCGAAATTTTAAACGTGTTTTTCTCAAAACTATGTATTTAGACACTGTCTGCAATATTACACAGTCAAATTTAAATATTAATTTTTTTTTTTAATCTTAATAATAATTTTTTCTACAAAATATTGAGAGTTTTTTTTAATTTTCCTAATAGACAAATTTTTTGGTCGAAAATTGCATTCTAAAGTTTGAAACGCCTTAAATTTTTTTATTTTTGAAAAAAAAAAACCCTTGACAATTTTTAACTACTACATTATTTTACAAAATTAATTTTTATTTTTTCAGACTAGATTATTTTTTGCGAAGTTACCCTGCAGACAAGGAGGTGCCAGAGTTTTGATCAGTAGTCCATTTAACAAGATAAAAAATAATGTTAACATTTAAAACATATATAAAAAATATTTTTTTCTTATAATTTAAAGTACAATATAAATATATAATAGCTCAGTCGCCAGAAGTTTTGAGCTCCGCTTAAATATTAACAGGCTGCATTTTGGCACGCAGGTAGCATTTTGGACGTACAATACAATAAAAAAATATTTGATAAAGTTTGACGTACCTACGCTAAGCTCACAAAATTCAAAATAAAATCAACAATTCGGTTTTTCGGCAATATCTGGAAAAATAAGAAAAATATTGAAAAACGTGAACGAGCGGGAAATTTCACAAAAAAATAGTATATGGATTTTTTCCGTTTTTTTTTATTTGCGTAACATGGTGTGTAGAGCGCCAAACAGGTTAACCCCTTACCGCATACTGTCCCAAATTTGTCACACATCAAATATATTTTTTTCTAAGTCCCTGAGTAGCTTAAGGATCTTATTTCAAATTGTTCCATATCCGGCACGTTCGCTGCTCTGACGTAAAACGCGCAGACTCCACCGCAGTCAAATCTCGACGCCAGGAAAAGCCATTAGTCCAGTGGCCGCTTGTGACACGCTATATCCTGTTTTGTGGTTTTTTAGACAGTTTTCATACTCTCTTGTGAATAATTTGTTGTGAAAAAAATATTCTTATAAAGGTAGGTGTCTAATTTTGCTACTAAGGTAATATCATAATTATAATTTGACGTATTGAAGACAAAATATGAGTTTGTTTACCTGTGCCATATTTGGAACAGTTTTATATAAAGACATGATAATTTATAATAATTACATCTCTTTCTTAGATGGACCCCAGTAAGTTTTATAGCACCAGAAATTTCCGAATTCCAAATGGTGACGTTAGTGACAATGAAAATTTATCCTCGGACGATGAACATCAAAGAAATGACTTGTTGGGTCCTAGAAAGTCCGTTCTCCTATATGAGTCAGACAGTGAAAACGAAAGAATCGTTTCGACAAACGAAGATGTTATTATTGACGAAACCGATATAGAAGATGATGATGATGACATGCCATTGTCCGCATTAGGGCAAACTTTTATAGATCATCAGAATGTGTTACCATCGACATCGACTAATAAACCGACCAAAGAGAAGCCGAAAAAAAAGCACAAGCAAACCATTGATTGGGAGAATAAATTTCTAGCTGTCTCTGAGGAATTTGTAAAATTTCAAGGTTGTACAATTCTTCCTGATTTCATAAAAGAATTAGAAGATCCTATCCATTTCTTCAATTTCATTTTTACTGAAGAACTTTTCGTTTACATAACTGAACAGTCAAATTTGTACGGGGTTCAAAGTAGACCTGAAAAGCCACCCAATATATCCAAGGAAGAAATTCGTGTTTTTTGTGGCATTTGTATATATATGTCGATTATTCAGTTACCATCGGCCAGGTCTTATTGGAATAATTCGTTGGAAATTCCCAATATCTCCAGTGCTATGACATGCAACAGATTTGAAGAAATCAAACGATTTCTGCATTTCAACGACAACACACTGCAGGTTCCTCAGGGTCAACCTGACTATGATAAACTTTTTAAAATACGTCCCTTTCTGAACAAGATTCGTGACAGATTTCTACTTGTTCCTAAAGAAGAACATATGGCCGTCGATGAACAAATCATCCCAACGAAAGCACGCTCAACTCTAAAACAATATAATCCCAAAAAGCCCCATAAATGGGGATATAAAGTTTTCGTTCTAAGCGGCGTGTCTGGTTTTTCTTACGACTTTGATTTTTACTGTGGAACTACGGTGCTTGAGAATAATCAGCCTGATCTAGGAGCCAGTAGCAACGTTGTAGTAAAACTTTCAGAATCTATTCCGAAAAATCTAAACTACAAACTCTTTTTTGATAACTGGTTTACAAGCATTCCCCTGCTAACATATCTCACCAAAAATGGCATTTTACCATTGGGTACAGTAAGAGCTAATCGTGTACCATGCTTGCAGTTTCCTAAGGAATCGGAAATGAAAAAAAAAAAGGTAGAGGTACATTTCTGGAAAAAGTGGCAACTGTCGATGGTGTGCAAAAATCTGCAGTGTCCTGGTATGATAATAAAGTTGTGAATACCGTATCAACCTATGTTGGCAGTCAGCCTACATCAGAAGCAACGAGGTTCTGCAAAAAATCAAATACCCATATAAAAATCCCCCGTCCCCAAAGCGTTGCTGTGTATAATGCTTATATGGGAGGAGTAGATCTCCTAGATAGCATGCTAGGATACTATAGAATCCAAATTAGATCAAAAAAGTGGTATATGAGGGTATTTTTCCATTTTCTTGATATGACTTGCGCTAACAGTTGGATACTGTGGAGACGAAGTTTGCAAAATGATAACTTATATTTGTCGCTCTCAGAATTCAAGCTTGCTCTTGCAGAAGTATTAACGAAATCTGGCGTGAGTCAGAAAAAAAAGGGAAGGCCAAGCACCTGCCTACAGCCTCAGCTAGATTTGAAACAAAGAAAGTATCCCTTTTCACAAATACCAGCCCAGGAAGTTAGAACTGATAACTTGAGTCACTGGCCAGAAGTAAATGAAGATCGCCAAAGATGTAAATATCCTGAGTGCAAGGGAAAATCTCATGTGTCTTGTAACAAGTGTGTGGTATTTTTATGCCTAAATAAAGACCGAAACTGTTTTTATAAATTCCATACTGAATAAACTTTGTATGACACGTTTAAACATTTTTACCGAAATTTATTCTCTAGTTTAATTTTTTTCCGTTTTCCCAATTTGTGCCAAATTTGGCACATGCCAAAAGGTGATTCATATCTTGATAAAAAAGTGACCAATTTTTTTTTTAACATTTATTTCGTGTATTTAAAAATATTATCTAACATATATATTTTTTTTGCAAAAATAAAAAAAGTCGTGCAGTAAGGGGTTAATTCAAAAGTCAACGCGCACCGCTCGAAGGTTAATCAGTATTACTTGTTTTCAGAGTGTAAAAAAATTAAAAGACAGCTTTTTTTTAAAAGAGGAGACTTTCAACTTTCTGATGATATTAATAGTTTTTGTTTTTGTTGGTTTATAATTTGTAAAACTTAAAACGAAATTTCTGTTAGCATGATTTTAACGGGCATACAGTTAATAACAACTACTTAATAAAATATAGTACTGAAAAAATCCTTCTGCATATATCATTATTATACCTTAAGTTTCAATATAAGAATAAATAAAAAAAACCCACATTGTCTGTGTTATTCAAAAATTGAGTGTTAAAATATGCTACCGGCCATTTTACGTTCAAAGCGGTATGAAATAGTTAATTTTTTTTAGTTATAGTTAAAAGTATAGTTGATATTAGGAAATCATTAAAAACTTAAAAAAAAAACCTCTTTTTTTATAATTTTGCTTTTAAAAAAGTGCTCATGATAAATGTATTTTTTGCTTATTATCTATAATATATATAAAATGCAACGTCTCTCTGTCTGTCTGTCTGTCCGTTAGTGCGTTACGTACTTTTTTTTTTTTAAAACATACATATGTTCTCTGGCCAGGTTATAGGATATATTTTATTGCGTTAGGTAACATAAAGAATAAGCAGTGACAATAATAGTGAATCAAGTCGGAAGAAAGGCTACCGTTAGCGTGTTCTCTTACAATATACTGCCTAAACCATTAAATATGGAACAATATCATGTTGCAAAGAATACAATATATATATATAAAACGCAACGTCTCTCTGTCTGTCTGTCCGTTATTGAGCTTATCACTTGAGAACCACTTATTCGATTTACGTGTTTTTATAAATTTATACATATGATATGTTCTATATAATTCGATATAAGCCTAGATAATGGGAGATAAGATGAGATAATGGGAGATAAGTATAAATAATGGGAGATAAGCAGAGATAAGTCTAGGTAATGTAAGTTATGGTGAGATAATGAGAGATAAGGAGAAATAATGGGAGAGATGAGCAGAGATAAGCCTAAATAATAGAAATTATGTAGAGATAATGGGAGATAAGGAGAAATAATGAGAGATAAGCAGAGATAAGTCTAAGTAATGGGAGTTATGGTGAAATAATGGGAGATAAGGAGAAATAATGGGAGATAAGGAAAAAATATTGCGAGATAAGTCGAGATAAGCCTCGATAATGGGAGATAAGGTGAGATAATTGGGGATAAGTATAAATAATGGGAGATAAGGAGAAATAATGGGAAATAAGCAGAGATAAGTCTAGGTAATGGGAGTTATGGTGAGATAATGGGAGATAAGGAGAAATAATGGGAGATAAGGAAAAAAATGGGAGATAAGGAGAAATATTGCGAGATAAGTCGAGATAAACCTAGATAATGGGAGATAAGGTGAGATAATGGGGGATAAGGAGAAATAATGGGAGATGAGCAGAGATAAGCTTAGATAATGGAAATTATGTAGAGAAAATGGGAGATAAGGAGAAATAATAGGAGATAAGGGGAAATAAGGGCAGATATTTTATTACCTTATGTAAAATAAGGAATGAGCAGTGGCGATAGTAGCGAATCAAGTCCACGCGAGCGGAGCCGCGGGCACGGCTAGTTAATCATACAACTTAAAATAAAAATTATTTAAAGGTGGGAAATGAAAGATAAAAGTCTAAGCTTTAAGTATAAGGTATATATTTCATTTAAACATCCAAAGAAAACAGTTATTGAAAACACAAATATTCTAAATTACTCGAAAAAATTTTGTTAATGGCGATCTACGGTATACAGTACGAATTACGCTAAGACTAAAGAAAAAATATACTATTTTTTGCAAAATTTCCCGTTCTTTTACGTGCTGCTATTAGTTTTTCAATATCTTTTTTATTTTTCGAGATATTTGCAAAAAACTAATTTTTCATTTTATTTTCGACTTTGTAGGCTTAGCGTACACTTTACAACAGCAAACATTTTTTATCGTATTCTACATCCAAAAAAGTAGCTGTGTGCCAAAATTCAGCTTGTTAACATTTATTGAGAGCTTTTCGTCAAAATTTGCCCTTGCCAATTGGGCTAATAATAGCCGTTCTTTTGTATTATTCACTTAACCTTTAAAATATATTTTTTTTAAATATACATAATTTTTGCAGCGCTCAAGTGTATGTAACCCCTTAACACGTTAGCAATGTTTTGAAATTGTCAAAATTTATTTGAAAAAAATTTTATTCTTGTAATTTTTGGTCTCTTACCAAATATATGATTAACGTAAACGGCCAAGCAAGCGATAACTTTACAGTATGATTTGTTGTTCTCCCATCAATTACAATATTCACGATAATTCCCGAACTGAAAAAACAGTTTCTGCTCGAACTAAAGGAAATATTAATGCTGCTAAATCAAAGGTACCGATGATCCAGATTTATCAATTTCACGATGTTCTCAGAAACTGAATTATTTTGAAACATCAATTGGGCAAATTTTGCCTAAACACTTAAGTTTATATTTTTGCAAGATTCAGTTAAATCAGGAACTGTTAATTAAAGACCGTCGATGGGATTGTAGCGTGAATTGTAAAATTGGGCCTTAGGTCAAACTCATACTCACTGGATAACATGACAAAATTTCAGAACTCAATTGGCAGAACAACGGCCAAGAAATCCATAGGCTGGTTTACATCTGTGCCGAGTTAGGGACTGTTTTTTAGGAAATTCCGTATATATATATATATATATATATATATATATATATATATATATATATATATATATATATAGTATATTTGTTAATTTTTAGTTTACTTTGTTTTTAAAACCGTGCATCGACTAATTTTATGAAAAAGATGGAAAGCTGTAAATTTTTTATAAAAATTTTGTGCTACAAGCAGCATAAACCTCGAATTTTCAAAAATTCCATTTTTTTATTGATTTTTATTTTCTACTACTTTTAAGAATTACTCAAAAATTTTTGCGGATTAAGACCGCTAGCTGGTTTCAGATACCGTCTGCAATATTACTCAGAAAATTTTTAATATTTTTAACTTTTGTTTTAATCTTGTAACATTCATTTTTTCCTAGATTTTAAGACCATGTAATGTTACTGATTTTTCCATTTCAAATTGTACTTATTTTCATTTTTGTACCGAACGGTATATTAAACAGAAGTTCCAAGACGTTCGGTATATACGGTGTTTTGCGGGTTCCTGACCGAACCTCTCGCTACGCCGCGATTGGTGAAATGTTTGATCCGCAGTTTTGATTGGAGCGTCGTGATATTACCGGCAAAAGTCGCACGATTATTTAAGGCTCCGCAGAGCTTGAATCAAGGTTGTTTTCCATCTAGCCGCAACCAGGCAGTACCATCAAGCCGCTGCCGGGCGGTTTTCCATCTAGCCGCAGCCAGGCAGTACCGTCTAGCCGAGAGGCTATTTTCCATCTAGCCGAAGTAGGCTAATTTTCATCAGAGCCGCTAAGTAAAAGCACCAGTGTCTTAACTAAAAGCCGTAGTGGGCTTTCTAAGTGTTTGCTAAGAAAAAGTGTGAAATCGGGCGTAGTCCATCAAAACAGGAATAAGAACAGTAAGTCAACAAAACTTCCTTCAATAGACTTATCCCGGAGTAGTGCCTTAACTACAAAACAGACTAAAAAGTGAAGTGTAAAGCACGATTTCTCGTCTTCGGGGGTTATAATAGTCTAAAATTTTAATGTAACAACTACTAGTTAGGCTAGAATTTGTTAGGTAAAACTGTAAAGGTTAGAACTTTTCATTTTAAAAACATGAATAAATTTTCTTTTTGTTGATTAAAGCTAGTGTCTCACTGAATACCTATTTTTCTTTTCGGGATAAGTTGTACTAGACTAATTCTTTTTAGTAATATCCATAAAACACTTCAGTTTTTTCTCATTTTTTTAGCTGAAGTTAAATCCTTTCTATTTTAAAATGAGTGGTGCCCAAAAGACTTGTACAACTGAAGCTTTTTAAAAAATAGAAAATAATTCCAACAAGACGTAAGACAAATATCTCTTACCCATATCTCTCTACCAAAGAAAACTGAGCTAGTGTGTGTTTAATTTCTTTAGTTCTTTTAAAATCAGGGTTCACTCAATTCAGTATCAGAAATTAAAGCGGGTAAGTTCAAAGGTTACAAAATTGCGCTCAAGCGTGGGACAAACAACTTCTCACAGGGTACAAAAAAAAAGATGCCTCAAACTGAGAACACTTTTTCACACCTTACAAAATGACGCAGTGTACGTGGGGCGCAATTAAAACACCTTTACATAGGCTACAAAATGACCCCACAACGTTGGGGCAAGTTTTTCATAAGTTACAAAATAGCGCTGTCAACGCGGGGCTTTTGGAATTTTATTTTTTAAAGGGTTCAGTGTACTAGCTTTCGAACAAAATAAAAGCTCTAACTTTGCAGATATTTTTATTTCATAATATTTATTAAACGAAATTACACTATAGCAGTAAGACAAAAGCAGGAAATTTGTAGAATTTTTTTATTTCAATTTATCTGATATAGATATTTGAATTTTGTTGTTGACTCTAAGATAAGAGATCCCTGCTTTTTTCTTAAAAGCTAGCTTTATAGTTCAGATTAGCAGATGTGTTGGTCGACTTTAATTTTTTGCAGTGTTAGATTTTGCGGTTAACCGAACAAAAAACTGTTTTTTTTTTTTTCTCACCGATGTTTTGCATGAATATTAAAAATACTTTGCTGATACGAAACGATATTTGGAGATTTTTTTGTTGGAAATTCTTAACATATTTGGTAAAAGGATTTTAATACAAGGCAATACTTAAAATTTTTTTTGAAATTGTCGAAGATTTTTTTTAATGTTTAGTAAAGAAGTTTACATATTTTAAGTGCCTTTACATATTTTTTATTTTGACTATTGGGAGCACAGGAGAAATATTTTTACGATTTTTTTTAAACAATTCTTTTAAATTTTATAATCTAAATATATTTATCAAGGAAGCCTTCAATTTTAAAGTCAATCACCTACTGAAAAATAAATTAGACTATGAACTGAAAATCCGTCGTACTTTCTCAGAACGTCCGGTCGCGGATAAAAGAAAAGATTCTAACGAGGATCTTAAGTAAAGAAATATTCCAATAGATCAGATTGGACTAAATAGTTACAAAAAGTTTCTGATTTTTTTAAGTCTAATAAAAATTCTCTTCAAGTTAAAACTCCTGCTTCTCCAAATGGTCACATGTCTCCTTTATTCGTGCATAAATATTCAGATAACAGACCGCATATCAAGATAAATCTATTAGGTGCCCATTTCTCGGCTTTATTTGACTCTGGTGCAAATGCCTCCGTTATAGGTCAGAATGGTATTAAAATTTTAAGTCATTTAAGTATAAAAATATACCACGTCAAAAATAGAAGTGTTACCACTGCAGATGGCAGCCGTCTAAAAGTTTTAGGTACGGTTGAGTTGCCGCTAGTCTGCAATGGTCATTGTTTAGTAATCCCAGCTCTAGTAGTACATTCTCTATCACATACTTTGGTTTTAGGATGTGATTTTGCACAAAAATTCGGAATTTTTGTAAATTTTAAAGATAATTCGTGGTATCCACAGTCCCTTGAAGTCAGTTCTCATACAAGTTTTAAAGATTGTTATTCAGAAAGTTCATTAGAAAACCTTTTCTCGAGTCTATGTACCCTAGATGATCTCTCGCGGACGGAACGCTTAAACGCAGAAAAGTAATAAGCTCTTTCAATGAAATAAGTAGTAAAGATAGGTTAGGCCGAACGAATAAAATCACCATGTCTATAGATACGGCTGATGCCAATCCTGTAAAGACAAGGCCCATCGCCATGTCTCCGAACATGTCAAAAGCATTGAATAAGGAGTTAGACGAAATGTTGAAACTCGGAGCGAAATCGTCTATGCTTTGACGGAAGAAAGCTCAACGAGGTCAGCAAATTTGATAACTATCCATTACCGAACATCGACAGAATTTTGACATCACTCAGGAATGCTAAGTATGTATCTTCGATAGATCTTAGAAAGGCTTTCTGGCAAATTCCTTTAGACAAATCCTCTAAGGAAAAGACCGCTTTTGCAGTAGTAGGCCGAGGTCTATTTCAGTTCGTCACTATGCCGTTTGGTCTAAAGAACGGTGCTCAAACTCAGCAACGTTTAGTGGACGTTATATTTGGTCCGAAATATGAGCCGCATATTTTTACCTATCTAGATGATATTTTAGTAACATCGGAAGACTTCGAATCGCATATTCGCTTACTTAAAGAAGTAAAAGATAAATTGAAAGAGGCCGGACTGACGATAAATTTGAGCAAATGTGATTTTTTCAAAACTTCTCTAAAGTTTTTAGGCTATATTGTAGGCTCAAATTCCTTGCGTACCGATCCGGATAAAGTAGCAAGCATGGTTAATTATGCGAGACCTACTAATACTACGGAAGTTAAGCGCTTCGTAGGAATGTGTTCATGGTATAGACGTTTTATTGAGAATTTTTCTACCTTGTTGTCACCTATTAATGATCTTTTGAAAGGACGAAAAAAAAGGACAACCGATAGATTGGACAAACGCAGCAGAAAGATCTTTTATAAAGATTAAAGAGCTATTGGTTTCAGCTCCAATTTTATCCCAACCAGATTTTTCCCAACAGTTTTATATTTCTAGTGATGCTTCTAATACCGGTTTAGGGGGCGTCCTAACACAGAAAATCAATGGTGAGGAAAGAGTGATAGCGTATGCCAGTAGAACTTTATCAAAGGCTGAACGTAACTATTCGGTTGTTGGAAAAGAATGTTTAGCAGTACTCTTTAACATCGAAAAGTTTCGACCTTACATAGAAGGTGTTCCTTTCACGGTCATAACAGATCATTATAGTTTATTGTGGCTTAATTCTATTAAAAACCCTAGTGGCAAACTAGCACGTTGGGCGATTAGGCTGAGACAACATGCGTTTAAAATGCGTTTTGATATCTTAAAGTTTGTGAGGACTTGTGAAGTATGTGGAGCGCAGAAATCTCCAAATGCACCACCTATGGGACTGATGGGAAAAGAGAAAACGGTTAATTACCCTTTCCAAGTCATAGCAGCTGATCTAGTAGGTCCATTTCCACGTTCAAAACAAGGAAATAAATGACTTTTCGTAATTTCTTACTGGTTAACAAAGTATACCGTGTTATTTCCTTTGAAAAGCTCTAAAGCCGAATGCTTTTTGAAAATTTTAGAAAACGATATTTTTCTAATCCACGGAGTTTCATCGCTTTCGATATGCGATAACGGTACTCAGTTTACTTCTGAGTGTCTTAAGAGCTTAAGTGAGACATATAGTTTTAACATCCGTTTTAATCCCGTGTACACCGCAAGAAACGAAGTAACAGGGTTCACACCGTCTTTCTTAGTTTACGGCAGACATATAACATACCTCTATCTGGATCATATTATAAAAACTTAGATTTGGATGTCAATGTTGACAGCGAAATAATTCCGGGTAACAGGGGTGCGTACGCCGAAAATTTAAAGGGTTTAAAAGATATCTTCACCGACGTGCGTAGTAGGATACATAAGGCTTATGAACGGAACAGTAAGTCTTACAACCTTAGAAAAAGGGATTTTGCCTTTAATATAGGTGATCACGTTTGGCGAAAAAATAAAATTCTTTCCAGTGCAGCTGATAAATTCACATCTAAGTTGGTACCTAAGTATGTGCATTGCGTGATTAGAGAAAAGATTTCAGATTTAGTTTATGGTTTAGTTAATTTAGACGGGACTAAAATAGGACGATGGCATATTAAAGACTTAAAACCATTCAACGGACCTAACCCTAGTGAAAGTTTGTCAGAAGAAGAATAATTTATATTTACATTATCTTAATTGCTTAAATTTTTTTTTGATGTTGCTCTGTAAAGGTGACGACCTCGTCTTTTTGACTGTTATAAAAGTTGAGCAGAGAATGGCTTACTTTTATTGTTTATTACTAAGGTTTTGGGTACTGATCATATCCAAACTTAGGTTAATTGTAGTTGATGTTTAGCATCGACTCAGTTTTAGCGAGCTTGCGAAAGAGTCACACTCAGGATATATCATAAGACTGGTATGTCGGTGGTCGCGGGATTTGATTTGCTTATGACCCCAAATAATATCCAGTTCTTGACACTTGGAAGCGAAATTTTGATTAGAGGCAATCCAAGGTGATCTTGAGTTAGGACAAGCGCAAGATGTAGCTCGTGTAGTGTGATGTCGAGTCAAAATTTTTATGAGCAATTTCAAAGTTTGTTACCCGAGTGGGTGTATTTTTATTACCTTAGTGGTATATGTTGGGTGCAATTAAGAGTAAATTGATTTTGGTTTATCCAGTAAGTCTAAGACTTGGATTATTTTGATTTAGATCTTCTTCTGAATTGACAAACTGAGGGTATTTTCTATTTTTTTTCAGAGCCGTTTAAACGTTACCTTTGAGTCACTAATTTTTTAAAAAAAAATTTTTTGCATAGACTCATAGGCGTCTGATGAGTTTTTTCGGTTTACTATCAGATTGATAGGAAATTGAAGTTCTGCAGGAGAAACTAAAGGCTGATCATTTACAAGAGATGAGAGCAGAGTAAGACAGTCGTTTCACAAAGAAATGATCAAAATCTGATACCGAGATGAGAACCTTGTCAAGAGAGGCTAAGCGCAGTGAAGGAAGATTCCTAACCGAATTTTTAGATTTCCAAGAGGTAATCTAGAAGTTTGGGCTGACAGAAAACGGTTATGCCTGATACCTGTAGCAGTTTCTTCTAGAGGCTATTGTTTAGGGAGACGATTAACACCAAGATCGAATATATTAGCTGTCAACGATGTTTTCTTCTTGTTTCTGATTAAGCTGGAAAAGCTCTTGTCGTCTTCAAGAGTTTTGTTGCGTTGCCACCAAAAATTTGAGAAATTTTTGCTTCATGTAGCTTTTTAAGCTCATTTTCGTTTTTTTAAAATTTCGTTAGAAGCTTGGTTAAGTCAACCTTGTAAACCTTTTAGGTTGTATCCCATGAGTTATCTGTTTTTACAGGCTGTGATGCACCGGGTGCTAACAGATGCCGTTACGACGTTTGGCAGGGAGTTAGTCTTCCTGAGGAACAGACTGATTGGAAGGGTAGTCTATGGGGGGTGAACGTTTGACCTTTGGGACCTTTAGGGGTTTTGTTACCCAATGGTTATTTCTATTTGAACCAAAGGAGAGCCTAGCTACTGTAGTCGACCTCAGCTCCAATTAGCCTATTAGTGGTGACAGGCTGTTGGCAGTAGTGTGTTTTCGGAACACCCTATTGATTAAATTTTTTTGACTTATGGTGGTGTGGTAGACACCGTTTTAGTTTAGTGGATGCTATAATCTACTCCCTTTTGTTGGTGGACTCCAGGGTCACCAATTCTGTATTTTATTGTCTCCACCATTCAGTATATCGTGGTGAGGTGTTTGTCTCCTGTTATGTGGGATGGATTGAATGTTTTTCGTTGTTGTTCCAGGGCGAGACCAGTACACGAGGGTTCTTCATGCAACTTGGAGGAGCGCAATGCTGGTTAAGTTTTATATCTCTGTGTAGCCACCCTGAAGAATGATGGAGGGCGTTTTTTTCTGGCTCATGTTTCTAGGCAGATTTGTCACTTTGGTGCGATGTGCCGAAGATTTGATTAGCTTTTGCTAAGAGCTTTCACCAAGCTCAGTATGGAGTTATCGTAACCAAGAGTTTGGGATTTGAACTCCTGAATGTACCTCTGTATATATTTCTGTATATATTTCTGTATATATTTCAGTGTATGTTGGTTGCCTGAGGGCATGTGCTCAAAATGCGTGATTTTGAGTCGTTTTGCTTATGGACTCCCATATTTAGGATTATGACTTTAGGGAGGTCCTATTTCGAGACTTGCTGTCTCATATAGTTATATTGGGAATGTTTCCTTGAATGTTAGTTGTGCGCAGACTAATCATTCCGTTCTTAGTGAACGTTGCTTTTTGAAGCAGGATCATTCAGTTTGGTGAATTTTAGCTTTTATAGCTATTCACTGTGTTTAGAGTGAATTTTAGCTTTTATAGCTATTCACTGTGCCTATAGTGGTATTGTTAGCTTTTATAGCTGCTCACTATGTTAATGGCGAGATTGTTCTTTTAGAACGCAGACTTTGTGTAGTCGAGGACTACTTACAGAGTGTTTTCTTGGCGAGGAGCCGATGTTTTTCCGGCGATATGCCAGAGTGTTTTCTTGGCGAGGGGGCCCGAGGTTTTTTCTGGCGATGTACCAGAATGTTTTCTTGGCAAGGAGCTGACGTGTTTTCTGGCGATCAACCAGAGCGTTTTCCCTAGCGATTTTAGCATGTCTAGATGTCTTAGGACGTCGACATTGCGCAGTAGAGTGCGATTATTTTCTGAGTGCGACTAGTAGTGATACTAGATTTAGAATGTTCTCTTAGCGATGAGCTAGAGCATGGATAGCGATTTTTCCCGAGCGTTTGTCTGGATATTTATCCAGATATTTTTTTTTTGGCCTAGTGCTAAATGGTCTGACAAGACTTTTTCTTTTTAGTGTAAGTGTTTGCACTAGAATCATTTTTTTATTTTTTTCTTTATTTTAGAATTTTAATAAATTTCTTTTGCTGAAATAAAAAATTTTCAGACAATCCTTAAAATATTTTAAGGGGGGTGTTCATATTTTATTTCAGTTCACTTTTTTTGATTCAGACAAGAGTCTAGACAAAGTTATATTTTTTGTTTTGGTAACAATAACAGAGCTGATTCTTTTATATAAGAAGACCGCGATTGTTACTTTGAACAGGTATTTCTTATGTTCATGCAAGGATTTTTATTTACTTTTTGATGTACTTAACCTTAGTGCTTAATTAAGTTAAGTCTAGTTATAAGATTCTTGTGTACATGCAACGATCTTCATTTGGTTTTCATTGTACTTAATATTAGTGCTTAATTGAATTAAGTCTAGTAGTAAGGTCCGAAGTTTGTAATTTTGTTTTAAGTTCTGACCTTAGTATTAAGTGATAGTGTACCACTTTGTACCTTTTCATAAGTAGCCTAAGTTTAATAGACTAGTGTAGTCTATTTCTTTTTGGAAGGGGGTAAATGTAACATTCATTTTTTCCTAGATTTTAAGACCATGTAATGTTACTGATTTTTCCATTTCAAATTGTACTTATTTTCATTTTTGTACCGAACGGTATATTAAACAGAAGTTCCAAGACGTTCGGTATATACGGTGTTTTGCGGGTTCCTGACCGAACCTCTCGCTACGCCGCGATTGGTGAAATGTTTGATCCGCAGTTTTGATTGGAGCGTCGTGATATTACCGGCAAAAGTCGCACGATTATTTAAGGCTCCGCAGAGCTTGAATCAAGGTTGTTTTCCATCTAGCCGCAACCAGGCAGTACCATCAAGCCGCTGCCGGGCGGTTTTCCATCTAGCCGCAGCCAGGCAGTACCGTCTAGCCGAGAGGCTATTTTCCATCTAGCCGAAGTAGGCTAATTTTCATCAGAGCCGCTAAGTAAAAGCACCAGTGTCTTAACTAAAAGCCGTAGTGGGCTTTCTAAGTGTTTGCTAAGAAAAAGTGTGAAATCGGGCGTATAGTCCATCAAAACAGGAATAAGAACAGTAAGTCAACAAAACTTCCTTCAATAGACTTATCCCGGAGTAGTGCCTTAACTACAAAACAGACTAAAAAGTGAAGTGTAAAGCACGATTTCTCGTCTTCGGGGGTTATAATAGTCTAAAATTTTAATGTAACAACTACTAGTTAGGCTAGAATTTGTTAGGTAAAACTGTAAAGGTTAGAACTTTTCATTTTAAAAACATGAATAAATTTTCTTTTTGTTGATTAAAGCTAGTGTCTCACTGAATACCTATTTTTCTTTTCGGGATAAGTTGTACTAGACTAATTCTTTTTAGTAATATCCATAAAACACTTCAGTTTTTTCTCATTTTTTTAGCTGAAGTTAAATCCTTTCTATTTTAAAATGAGTGGTGCCCAAAAGACTTGTACAACTGAAGCTTTTTAAAAAATAGAAAATAATTCCAACAAGACGTAAGACAAATATCTCTTACCCATATCTCTCTACCAAAGAAAACTGAGCTAGTGTGTGTTTAATTTCTTTAGTTCTTTTAAAATCAGGGTTCACTCAATTCAGTATCAGAAATTAAAGCGGGTAAGTTCAAAGGTTACAAAATTGCGCTCAAGCGTGGGACAAACAACTTCTCACAGGGTACAAAAAAAAAGATGCCTCAAACTGAGAACACTTTTTCACACCTTACAAAATGACGCAGTGTACGTGGGGCGCAATTAAAACACCTTTACATAGGCTACAAAATGACCCCACAACGTTGGGGCAAGTTTTTCATAAGTTACAATCTTAATAATTAGTTTTTCTGCTAAATATCGAGAGGTTTTTTTAATTTTTATAATAGACAATTTTTTATGAATAATTAAACATAAATTTTTTGGTCGAAAATTGCATACTAAAGTTTGAAATACCGTAAGTTTTTTATTTTTGAAAAAACCAGTACGACAATTATTCTACAAGATTAACTTTTTTTTTGAAGATTAGATTATTTTTTGTGCAGTTATCCTGCAGACAAGGAGGCGCCATCGGTGGTCCAGTTAACCTGATAAAAAATAATGTTAACATTTAAAACATTAAAAAAAAAATTTTCTTATGATTTAAAGTACATTCAAAATATATAACCACCACTCTTTTGTATTATTCACTTAATAACCTTTAACATATTTTTATTTAAATATACACATTTTTGCAGCGCCCAGGTATATATAACACCCTAAATCATTTTATGGTTTTTCAAAAAACTATATTATTAATTAAAAATAATACTTAGTTATTTAATAAAGATAAATCACCGAAAATTTCTTTTATCATACGTTGACAACGATAAATTTATAATCTTACCTGAAATTCCATCATATGTCCACCATTCCTCCCAACTTACAGCCTCGATCACTGAAAATATAAAATATTTTGATTAAAATATAGCCATATATTCCCAGTAATACGAGGCTGGTTTGAAAAGTCCGTGCAAAGTCCGAGAGATGGCACCACCGGCGCGTATCGAGGTCATGTTTAGTTAGTAGCATCTCTTGAATGAACGCACACCAAGTTTCAGCCATATTGGTCTATTTCTTTGTGTTTGGCATTCGTGTGAATCAAGGAAGTCGAGTGATTTTCAAGAAATGGACGAAAAAGAATTTCGTGTTGTGATTAAACATTACTTTATGAAAGGCAAAACGCCTCAGGAGAATAAAGAGAAGCTTGATAAACATTATGGTGACTCTGCACCTTCGATTAAAACAGTTTATAAGTGGTTTCAAAATTTTCGGACTGGCCATATGGGCACAAGGGACGGCCAGTGGAGGTTACGACTTTAGAAATCATTGATCAAATCCATGATATGGTGATGGATGACAGAAGAGTTAAGGTGTGTGAGATTGCTAGTGCTGTGGGCATCTCGACTGAACGGGTACATAATATTTTGCATAAACATTTGGACATGAGAAAGCTATCCGCAAGATGGGTGCCGCGATTGCTCACGCTTGACCAAAAACGGAATCGTGTGAAGTGTTGCAAGGATGGTTTGCAGCTGTTCCAGAAGAATCCGGAGGACTTGAAGCATCGTGGATGAAACATGGATACATTACTATACTCCTGAGACCAAACAACAATCTAAACAATGGGTTACCAAGGGGGAATCTGCACCAAAAAAGGCGAACACCGTTCCTTCGGCCGGAAATGTTATGGCGACTGTCTTTTGGGATTCGCAAGGGATAATCCTCATCGACTATCTGGAAAAGGGTAAAACTATTACAGGTGAATATTATTCATCGTTATTGGACCGTTTGAAAACCGAGCTGCAAGAAAAACGCCCGCGATTGGCCCACAAGAAAGTCCTTTTCCATCGACGACAACGCACCAGCACATACCTCAGCAGTTGTGGTCGCAAAATTAATCGAAATAGGATTCCAACTCGTTTCACATCCCCCCTATTCTCCAGACTTGACTCCCTCGGACTACTATTTGTTCCCCAATTTGAAGAAATGGCTGGCGGGACAAAGATTTTATTCAAACGAGGAGGTGATTGCAGACACTAATGGATATTTTGCAGACTTGGACAAATCCTATTATTCGGAAGGGATCAACAAACTAGAACATCGTTGGACGAAGTGTATAAGCCTAAAAGGAGACTATGCCAAAAAATAAAAAAGGTTTACCCCAAACACATAAGTAGTTTTTATTTTTGCACGGACTTTTCAAACCAGCCTCGTAAATGTTAATTTATCAGTTCAGAATACATTATAAAAAATAATATAATATATTTTTTTAATGGTCAGATCAGTCAATAAGTTTTGAAAGCGACACACATGAAGCATCACTTGAACCAAATATTGAACACTATTTTAAAGTTTCGTCTGTCACATGAACACACCCTAAATCTCAAGTCGATCTTTCAAGTCATTTGTTGTTTATCAGCTGGTTAAAGAAGACACGTTTGAGTATTTTTCAAAAATGAAAAAATCGTGCAGTGAAAAAATTCTTTATTTAGGAAGGTTTATAGGCAATTGAAATCTATGCAAAGTTAGTGAAAGTCTTAAAAAAGAGTCTGCTTCTTCATTTCCAATTGTTCATAGAGTGACTCGTCGTACAAGCGTCAATGATGATCCACGTTCAGGACATTCAAAAACTGCAATAGCTGAAGAAATTGTTGTGCAAGTACAAGACTTGGTAATGGAAGACCGTCGATTAACCCTGGATGATTTAGCGGAGGCTATCAGCACCTTAAATGGATCAATACATGAAATCGTAACTAATATTTTGGATATGAGAAAGCTTTTCACAAGATGGGTGCCGCATTTGCTAACATCGAAACAAAAACGCACTCGAGAGAAACTTTTTATTCAACAGTTTCGCAAAGAACAAAACTGATTTTGTGCGTCAATTTGTAACTATAGGTGAGGCTTGGGTTTACTAATATGATCCTGAACTGCGACAACAAACCGCACAGTGGACTGAGCCCGGGTGTTCAGCTTCAAAGCAGCCAAAGTGGTCAAGGTTGTCCAAAAAAATTATAGCATCAGCTTTCTGTGACGCAAAAGGAATTTTGTTAATTGATTACCTTCAAACCGTTAAAACAATCACAGGAGGGTATTATCACAACCTTTTGGGCCAGCTGTATGAGAAAATTGGTGAGAAAAAGCCCAGTTTGCAGAAGAAAAAATCATCTTTCATCATGACAATGTACCTGCTCACAGAGGTGCTTTGGCAACGGCAAAACTGGTCTGATTAAAGTACGAATTGTTGAAACATCGACCCTATGCGCCAGATCTGACTCCATCTGACTGTTATCTGTTCCCAAACCTGAAAAGACTTCTACGTGGGAAGCCTTTTTCAACAAGTGATGACGTGATATCATTCATAGACGGATATTTTGAAGGTCTTTCGAAAAAGTACTTCAGAGATGAATCGGAAAATCGCTAGAAAAAATGTATTGAGAAGAAGATTGGAGAATAAGTTTATTTCGACACATTAATTCAACTTATTTCTACTTTCAAAACTTTTTGATTGATCTTAGTAAATAAGTAGGATAACCGACAGTGACAGATTTTTGCAAACTTAAAAATAAATATCGAAAGTTTGCAATACTTATTAGTGTGAAAAGTGTTTTTATTTTCTGTTTAGATACTGTTTATTTCTGATAGAATTTTTCTAAAAGTTTTGCATGCAGAATTTATTTCAGTTATGTCGTTATCAGTACTGACACTATACTGAAAGTTAAAAAGCTTTTTTGTGTACGTTATTTGAAGATTTTTCTGTATATTTTCGTCAGTGGATAATCTTTTTGAAACATTAACTTCCAATGTAGTTAGTTCTTGCAGCTACAGACACTTTTTTTTTTTAAACATATTATAAGATAAAGTAAGAAACTTTTGATTTTAAAATACAGCAAAATTACAAAAGCCTAGGTTATTATCAAAATCTTAGGCAATTGTTTTTAATGTGTCTAGTTGCTACAACCATTTGCGTACATGCTAAAAATATCAGCAACAATTTTCTTACTGTTAAATTCAGAGGAACGTCATTTATTATTATTTTTTTGTAATTACCCTTGACATAAGGAGTCTAGTATTTGTTTTATATTCTAAAAGGGGCAGTGGTATTTATTTTTAATATAATTATCCTTATCGCTTCTCTGTTTCTTCAGTCCTTGTTTTAAGTATCTACTGCTGCCGACAAATAATCAACAGAAAATATTTTACACTGTATATTTGATAGCTAAGAAAGATCTTCGCTATATAGAATAACTGATCTAGAATTAAGCCATAAGGAAGTACAAAATTATCTCCACCTACATTTAGTAATGTTTGATCTATTTTAACACATATGTTTTAATATATTAATTATAGAATTTGTGCGATACGAGGCATTTAATAATAATAATCTCGACTTAGCCCGGGCAGACCACTCAGCAGACACACACAGTCACACCCAATTACAACAGGAAAAGATGAAAACGTGGTCAGAGAAAACACTTCACAGAAAACACAGATACCACATAGAACAAGACCACGTGAATAAAAAACAAACATACACCTGGTTACAGGATGGGCAGCTATTCCCTGAAACAGAAGGCTTCTTACTTGCCATCCAGGATAAAGTCATTTTAACCAGAAACTACCAAAAGCATATCATCAAAGACCCAACTATTACAGAAGACAGATGCAGGAAATGCCACCAGCAGAAAGAAACGATCGAACACATAACAGGCAAATGTAAAATATTAGCCGGAACAGAATACACAGCCAGACATGACTCAGCTGCCAAAGTAGTTCACCAAGCACTAGCCACAACATACAAACTCATAGAAAACACAGATCCGTACTACAAATACACACCAACATCCATACTTGAAAATAACGATTACAAGCTCTACTGGGACATCAGCATCCATACAGATAAAACAGTCTCCGCCAATCGACCAGATATTACTTTTCAGTGCAAAAAAAGGAAAAGTCACCTATCTAGTTGACATAGCAGTCCCCAACGATACAAACATCCAAACGAAATACACAGAAAAAATTTCCAAATACACAGACCTTGCAATGGAAATAAAAAGGCTATGGAAACAAGAAAAAGTCATCATTGTCCCCCTCATTATATCAGCCACAGGCCTTACACCAATAACATTCACACCATACTTAGTACAATTAGGACTCAACACAAACATACACAGAAACATTCAGAAGTCAGTGATTTTGAAAACATGTAACATTGTCAGGTCATTCCTTAATACATAACGTAAAATCGTTTGTGCTGACTTGGCTTTGGCCCGTCAGCCAAACATGGAACCACATTGACCAAATGTGAGAAAGAAGAACTTTTTTATAATAATAATAATAATAGCTTTATTACCCAACAGTTTCCCATTAATAAGGTAAATATTTAGACATTTACATATTCAATGACAGCCTGTAGTAATTGCTTCTTAGTACAACAGTAGATGTCACAAACATTACAAATATGATTAAAATTAGTACACATTACATGAATAGGTGAATTCATGTAATCGAAAGATAGGATAACTTAACTTTTCCCTAACACACCCAGTATTTGAAGTATTACTAAACGTATTTAAGTATAAAAAATACCAAAACCAACTCCCATATTTTTTCAGCTTAGCTCAGGATTATTTTGTATCATGCCAAATATTCCGGTGTGTATCTCATTTTTAATCCGGGATTATTACGATTTTGACCTTTTGTTCCGCTTTGTGTCTCGGGTATTGTTATAAGTGGCAACAATATCTTGACGCAAAATATTCTTTTATGTTATTTATGAAAAAAATCTGTTAAAAGCCTAAACATTTCTCAATGTTGAAGATGCGGAAACATAGATCTACCAAAAAGTAGAAATAACAAAGATTCTTTACATCAGATAAAATTATATTTATAGAAGACTTTTAGATTGTTTGTAAAAGAAATAAAATTTAACCAATATGCACAGTCTAGTCATAAATTTTGACAGTCGCGTGCTGCCCTCTGGAATTTCACATACAAACAGGAGATGTATTTTATTTCCACCTTCGTAGATACGCCAGGCGCGGTAGGTGGTTCAAATCACAAGTTATTAAAGGCTCATATAAAATCTAGCCACCCCTAAACATACAACAACAAACAAGAGAATTAATAGTGTCAGACAGTACTCTTTTCGAAGTAATAATCAACTTTAACATTCCGGAAGTCACAGAAGATATAGACAAAACGTAGACAGATATTAAGAAGTGGATAACAAATGCTGCTACACAATGCTCGCAAAAATACAAAAACACCCTCAAAAACATTGGATGGTCGACAATATTCTAAAGTTTATAAAAACAAGAAGAAATATGATTTTAGTAAACAACACATCGGATCGTCAAGACATAATCAGATCAATCAATAAAGAAATCAAGGTTGCTTATAAAAAGCACAAAAACGCACACTTAAATAATATATGTGGGGAACTAGAACAACATGGTACGAACAATCGACCACAAGAACTTTATGAAAAAGTAAAATACCTATCGAAAGAATTCAAACCTAAAACACAAATAATCAGAGATAAGGAAGGTAGAACAGTCACCGACATGCCTGGAATTATTGCCGGTTGGAAGGATTACTGTAAAGATCTTTTTGTGGCCCAATTAGTGGGTGATTGCAGTGTCGACAAAGAAGCCGCAGAAGAACAAGAGCCATGTATTTTTAAATCTGAAGGTTGTTCAAAGGTTAAAGAATAGAAAAGCAGCAGGTACTGACGACATCACCGCGGAAATAATAAAGATGATGGGAGAGACCGCCGTGACTATGCTACATCAACTGTGTAATGAGATATGGAAGACTGGAAGATGGCCGAAAGACTGATGCGAAGTTGCATTTATACCTTTGCTTAAAGAAGAATCTGCTTTGGATTGTAGCAACTATAGAACAATCGGTCTAGTGTCACACGCTGCTAAGGTGTTTCTCTGGGTCCTAAATGAAAGACTCAAAACTTTTCTGCTGCAGCAAATATCTACCGACCAAACCTATATTTGTTTTATAGACTTCTCTAAGGCTTTCGACTGCATGCAATGGAACAAACTCTGGTCGATTCTAATCAGCACGGGAACAGCTATACATCTTGTAAACCTTATCCAATCCTTGTATGAGAGCACAAATGGAAGAATTAAACTGAATAATTATTTTTCAGATTCCTTTATCGTAGAAGCCGGCGTTAGACAAGGCTGTATTCTGTCACCTATATTTTTTAACATATATAGTGAACATATAATGAGTTCTGTTTTGGATGGCTGGGGTAGGGGTATGACAATCGGTGGAAAAAAGCTAAGTGACCTTAGATATGTGGATGATACTGTTACACTTGCAACTTCAAGACCTAGAATAAATTATAGACCGCCAGAAAATCACTAGCAAAAACTATGGACTAGCAATTAATAGAGCGAAGACCAAAGTAATGATTGTTAGTCGTAATGAAGATCTGTCACACATAAATAAAATTGCTAGTTTCACTGTTGTAGACCATTTCAGCTATTTGGGATCCCTCATAACTAACAATGGTGGTTGTGAAGCGGAACTAAGAAGACGTTTGGCAATGGCTAAAAACTTGACCATCAAACTCACTAAGGTCTTGAAAAATCCAGCTGGCACAAAAAATACATAGTTAAGATTGCTATCCAGCCTTATATTCCCCATAGCAACATACGCATCGAAAACATGGACCATTAAATAAGCTGACAGAAGACGAATCGATGCGTTTGAGATGTTGGCGTATCGAAGAATTCTCAGAGTATCATATACCGAACACCGTACTAATGTATCTATTTTTGAAGAGCTCACATTCGGGAACAAAACGAAGTCGTTAGGCAATAAATCAGGCGAATACCGGCAATGAGGTATTAATTCGATGTTTTTCTCCATCAAATAATCAATTGTTTGACGTGCTGTGTGACAGCTGGCATTGTCGTGATGAAGAATAACGCTCGTCTCCTGTTACGATGTTACATGTCCTCGGAATTTTTTGAGCATTTCCTTTTACACCGATTGACACGAGCTTGTTTTTAAGTTTTGGTTAAATTATGCGAAATCCATCGGAAACAAATCTTTTTCACAGCTAAATGTTCATACAAAATCGAATATGCTGCAGTCTTCGGTATGCCTCTATCTCACAGTAAGTCTTATGCCAATCCTCTTCAATCATGTTGCGCACAGCATCGATGTTTTTTGGAACAACAACAGGGTGACATCCATGACGAAATTCTGCAAACCAATTGTAAACAGCCTTTTCCGATGGTGATTCATTACCAAAGTTGAACGAAGCGATTCAAGACATTGTTGTTAAGTTAAGCCTTTACTACAATCGTAAAAAATCATCCAACGAAAACCTTCACAAGAAATTTCCATTTGTTCATGAAACTGTTTTTTTTTTAACGCTTTCTGTAAACAAATTACAACAATAGTTATGTCACATTTCAATAGCGCCGTCTGGTGGTCATTTGTAAAAACTTAAAAGGTGGCCCTTATATAATTTATTAAAAAAAATCGAAGCGTAAGCAAAAAAGTTTAGCTATGAGAAAAGTGGATGCCAGCTTGTAGTAATGGGGAAAGTAGAAGGTAAAAGATCAAGGGGACGGTCTTTCCTTGAGATGGGTATGCACGAGTCAAGCCAAGTCACGCAGGATCGAGATGCCTGGAGATCGACTGTTGAGGCAGCAACTTCATAGTGTCACCGATGCTCTTATTGGGGTGAAAGGATTGCGAGAAAGAGATACGCGAGTAATGCATACAACTGAATTCAATTTTTCTTTTGACACCAAAAACTCAGTTACAAACATTAAATTCTGCGCTTCTTAAGTTAAGGAAGAACGTTGTTCTTGAGAAATCATCAAACATTCTGCCGTTATTAAAACCGAAACACCATACTAAAAACTCATCTAATAAAATTAGATGCACCCGTAAACTATTCTTTAATCAAAATGTTAAGAAAATGCAGGATATATTACCGAACTAAACCACGGTAAACAGAAAACACAGTAGTCACAGTCCGACTCGGCACCTTTGATCTCAAGGGGTTCGAGTTTGTAATGATCACATTACCTGTCGCCATATTGCTGGTATGATGCCCGCTAGTTTTTGAAATATTCAAATTCCTTCTTTCAAAAAAAATCCTATTCTGTAGAATAAAAATGAATTTTTCTGATTGAAAGGAAGAAAAAAACGAGAAAAGTCTTTTTAAAAACATTTTTTTATCATTATTTATTAAAACAGATATACAAACTGAGAGTAAACAGCCTCGGTGCATATGTACTGCCGTGAATTCCAAATGAACGGAAAAAAAAAACAGAAAAGGAAAAAGTCTATTTAGCAAAAGGAAAAAGTCTATTTACTTACTTTATACTAAGAGGTGGCAAATCTTTAATTATTAATATGTATTCGGATTGAACGCCGAGAAAATTCATCGGTCGATTTTTATTCTTCTACCTGCATTCAGGGCGCCTCCACGTGGTGACGGTGGGCAACGGTGTTTACCTCCACTAGCCGGCAGAGTCCCTGGATAACGACTTAGATGCCGTCATGGCAGGTAGAAGAAAGAGAATTACGATGCAGGGATTCGGAAACCCAGTATCGGCGGTTGGTCAGGGTGGGAAAGCGGGCCCGCAGCCGTCGTCATCCAGCGACCGTAGCTCTTCATGTGTGGGTAACTTGGCTCATGTAGAGTATAATGCTACAAGAAAACGGTCTCACGGTACAAGGACTTTTCATAAGTGCGATAAAAACAGTGATTCATTTTGTTATATTTGCTGTCAACACGTATTGAGTAAAATGGGGTCACCGATAACGGATAAGATTAAAACCTTATATAAGGATTGTTTTAACATTGAAATACAGCACCAGGATACAGATTAGGTTCCCCACATCATTTGCAGTTCTTGCAAAATAATGTTGTACATCAATAAGAAGGCGATTAAATATTCCAGACCAGCAATATGGAATAAATCATACTGTGAAAATGATTGCTACTTTTGTATGAATGTTGTATCTAGGCATAACCGAAAAAATAAAAGCACTATTACTTATAACGATGTTTCGACAGTAACAAGACCAACTAAACTAATTCCGCCTCCTGAACCACTTGATGCTGATGTTATGGAAACAAATGATTTCACCTTATCAGTTCATGCCGAAAACATTGAGACTGTCGAAAAAGATTCAAACACTGTTACTAATGAATGTTCTAGTGACAACCTATCATATACTAGTCACACAGATAAAGAATTTCTACCATACAACAGTAAACCAGAACCAATACTCGTATCAGAGTCAGAACTTAGTGATCTAGTCAGAGATTTAGGCTTATCCAAAGATGGTTCAGAGCATCTTGCTCCCTTTTTAAAGAAAAGACATTTACTTAAGCCAGAAGCTACGATTTCTTATTATAGAAACAGAGATGAAGAATTTCGAAAATATTTCACAATGGACGAGGAATTGTCACTTTCATATTGTACCGATGTAAAAGGTCTAATGGATGAATTTCAAAAAAAAAAGAAAAGTTAGGCGCGGGTCTAACCTTCGCAATAGGGCTTAAGGGTCTACTATTTGAGAGTAAAAAATCCTGGTTTTGAGTTTATTGGGTCTCATTTTTAAAGTTACAGGGTGATTATGCTGCTGTAAATAATACTAAGTTGATTCGTGTACGATTTATAGTTGAACCCAAAAAACCCCCGTTGACTTGGGGCATCCCTGTTGATGTGGTTACATTTCCTCAAAAAGTCCCCCTTATAGTTTTTATCATGAGCTAAAATTTTAACGTTGTTATAGTCAAATCTTAACTCATGACAAAAACTATAAGAATGTTTTTTAATATAGGTGTATTAATTTTGTAGTTACTCCTGAAGAAGTTATCAAACGACAACGAAATCTTGAGTTTTAAAGAAGAAAAGAGTTTTATTTATAGTCCAGACCGATTCCCGATAATCATACATATATCTAATTGACGTACGGTCGATAACATAGTACTAAAATTATATATATATATATATATATATATATATATATATATATATATATATATATATATACATTTTTGAAAAAAACTCCATTTATTTGCCTTTTTCTTCAGCCGTTTTCATTTACAAAAGTAAATACTCACTGTCTAAACATTTTACGACCACAAAAACGTTTCTTTTACTGCCCAAGAATAATTAGGATTCCCTAAAAGGTACCAAGTAATAAAATAAGGGAATCTCTATTAGTTAACTTAACTAGTTACATCGGGAAATTCAAGTCAGGTATAGGTATGAAGTTCGGGCCAGATATCCGGGTCAGTGTCTGCGTAATAAACCGTGAAAGGCGAATAGAGAGAAGTAAAAGGTAAGTTAATTAGCCGTCAAAAATGCTTTCCTATTAGCTTAAATGACGTCGGATAAGTGTCGGTCTTTTTTATGGATTATTAACTTCCGTTTTTTTTTTTTCAGATATTTCGGTATCATTTATAGGTCCTTGAAACGAAATGCGGGAGAGCAAATATTATTAGATATAAACGTATAACGTATATTTAGTGCTAATAATGATTGCTTAGATGTCCAAAAATATAATAAATATTTTAATTATAAATAGGTGTTATTAAGGAAGCTATTGTGATTATTTTATTTTATTTTATTGTTACTTTGGTTTGGATTATTTCTTTTCTTGGTCCAAACAAATTTGATTCGGTTTGAAAAAAAAAAAAACCATGCAGCCTACTGGAACCTCTGCCTGGCAATATCTCCGGTATCAACTCTTTTGCTTCAAGGATGTGGCTGACTGGGGGCAAGTTTCTGTTCTCATTTAGTCCTTTCCTGGTAGACATATTATTTTGTTTTTGCCATCACACAGTTCTTTACTTACATAATTTAAAGGAAAAACAAAAGAACTCAACTGAAGAACTCTTCCTTTTCTTATTTTTGTTTTTTTTTTACTTTTGGTTTGAGACTAAACATCGCCAAAACCATGTTCATGACAAATAACGACTGTGATAAAAAAAAGCAATACCAAACATTGAAAAAGCGAAAATCACAAGAACGGATTCATACGTATATCTTGGACCAAAAATAGTAATATCTAAAGAAAACTAGAAAGCGAATCTGTCAAGAAAAATATCATTGGTTTGGTCGGCGTTTGGCAGATTGCGAAACATCTTCCTTTCCAATGTCTCAAATACACTAAAAGCGAATACATGTGACCAACGCATGTTACCAGTATTGACATATGAAACAGAAACGTAGACTTTAAATTAAGAAACTATAAATCGCCTACAACTAGCTCAACGAGCAATGGAAAGGAAAATATTGGGAATATCGTTGACGAATAGGCTGACTAAAGAAGAAATTCGAGGAAGGTCCAAACCAGCTGATGTAGTAGCTGAGAGGACAAGCAGGTTGAAATGGAGCTGGGTGGGTCATATCGCAAGACTCTCTGATAATCGGTGGTCCCATAAAGTAATAACTGGAAGCAAAAGACGCCGGCAAATCCGATGGTCTGACGACATCAAAAGGCAGCAACAACAATACAACTGGATAAACACGACCGAAAGCCGAAGGGGAGCTTATGTCCGACGTTGGACTACACAGCAGATGATGATGATAATGATATATATTTGGTTTTCAGGGTGGCAAAAGTGCAGATTTGAATCTGGTGTCATATGTCGACTTTGTGTCTGGCGCTTTGGAGAGGGGAACTCAGGTGCATTGGATCTATACTGACTTTTTCAAGGCGTTTGACAGGGTAAACCATGTTGTTCTTCTGTCCAGGTTAAGGAGGGCGAGTGTTGGGGGAGTGATGTTGGATTGGATTGCCTGCTATTTGACTGGACGTATACAGACTTCCGCTTTAATAACTACTTATCAGATAGTATACATGTCCCCTCTGGAGTTCCTCAGGTATCGCACTTGGGTCCTCTTCTGTTTAACTTATTTATTAATGACTTGACTCATCGTTTTGCACATAGTCAGGTCCTCCTTTTTGCAGATGATTTAAAGTTGTATATTGAGGTGTCTGTATTTGATGATTGTTACAAGCTTCAGACAGATTTGAATCAGCTTGTATCTTGGTGCAAGGACAATGGTATGGAGCTAAATGCGACTAAGTGCCATTCTATCGTTTTCAGTAAGTCCTGGACTTAGATTATCCTTACAAGATCGGGGATGCTGTTCTTGAACGAGTGTCTGAAGTCAAAGATCTAGGGCTTATTATTGACTCAAAATTAATTTTTATACCTCATATACAGAATATCGTTTCCAAGCCCCAGCTTTTGGGATTTATTAGGCGTATCACACTGGGCTTTAATAGTATAGCTGCAATCAAGCAGTTGTACTGTTCACTGATTAGAGCTCGTTTAGAGTATTCCTCCAGTGTATGGAGTACTTGCTATGGTACTCACATTCAATGCATTGAGAGAGTGCAGCACAAATTTCTAAGATACACTGCCTTTAAGATCAATAGATCTAGGCTTACCTACCCTCAGATAGAATCTGAGCTTCACATTCAAACTTTACAAGATCGCAGAGTTGCTATCGATCTCAAAATGCTTTTATAATAGTCTCCATAGTAACTACCATTGTCCCTTTCTGCTGGACAAAATTGGTCTGCATGTACCTTCCAGGGTGACCCGTTCGAGGCACACTTTTTTTGTGCCATGCCACAGGACCAACTACGGATGCAATAATTTTGTATCTAGGTCATGTCGCCTTGCCAATGAGCATCCCAGTCTGGACTTTTTCGTTGGAAGATCTGTGTTTTATAGACAGTTGTGTGGAGTATGATGTGCATTTTGTTACTTATTGTTATTATTTCCTTTTCTATTTTTATTATTATTATAATTTTCTTTTTTCTCCTTCCCTCATTCTTATTCTAAAATTTTCTTTTGTACTCTATTGTCGTCTTAAGATGTTTTATTGAATTGTTTTAAAATTGGGCATTGCCCATTAATTAATAAAATTTTATTTATATATATATATATATATATATATATATATATATATATATATATATATATATATATATATATATATATGACCAGTTATTAAAATTAATAAATATACTTGTATTGACCTTTGGCAACATCATCACGGTATCTAAAGCAGGCTTGTGCCGAATCTTTAAATTTTCAGTTTTCTTTTTCTAATCTGCATGGGTATAGAGTTAAGTAACTTTTTAAACTCATTAAGATGAATAATTTGGTAATGATTCCACGAATCACGTACTAATGTGGTCTCTCGTTAGGTATAGAATATCTTTGCTAGGCGCCAACGAAAAAAAAAAAGTTGTTACAGTCAAGCTTCATCATATCAAATCTCAACGCACAGTGAAGACCAGACGCATCATGAATTTGAATACTAATTACAGCGATCATAGACAGGTAGATCGTTGTGCAGTAAATAATAATATCAACTAACACACAGAGCAGCTAGTATAGCATAAATATCCATACCTGCACTGGGTGAAAGGTGCGGTAACGTAAACGGAGGGGAGAAAATTTATGCAGATGCCACTGAGTCTTTAAGAGAAATCACTATTCTACATCAAAATATACAGTGTATACGAAGAAAGACTTTGGAAATGCAAATGTACATAAGAAGCATGAATAAAAAACATGATCTAATTTGTCTGTCGGAGCACTGGATGGTAAAAGAAAAAGACATTTTTATAAGGATTCAAGGGTATAAACTTGGATATTCTTTTGCAAGACCTACCATGAAGCATGGAGGTGCATATATCTTTGGAAGGGAAGACCTTCATTTTGAAGAAGACACGAATATTGTGCAAAGGAGTGTTGAGGGGTCTATAGAATGTGCTGGTGTCGTAGCCAAAGACTTAAGGTTACTAATTGTTTATGTATATAGGAGAGGATTTGGGTCATTTGAGACATTTATAGACAAATTGGAAGAAATATTAGATTATATTAGGGTAGAGTATGTCAAATTTAAACTTGTATTGGCCGGAGATTTTAATTTAAACATGTTAGTAAGAACGATTCAGAATGACCTATTTATGGATCTACTGTCGGGTTATAATTTGAGGCAAGCTATTTTTGCACCGACCAGGAAGGCAAAGAACTCATCCACACTTATAAATAATATTTTTGTAAATATTGATAGTTTTAGTGTTGCTCTGATTGAAAATGCTCTCTCGGATCATCATGAGCAGCTTATTTCATTTCATTCAGAGCAGGTTGAACCTTTAGATTACAAGTATATTAAAAAAAGAATATTTTCAAGAAAAGGATTACTCTGCAATGACGTCATTGTATGCTACAAAACATTTATAAATATAATAAAATGTCTAATGAATGTAATTTTTCCAACAAAAAAATATCTTCTTCATAATGGTTAGATAACTAAAGGCATAAAAATTTCATGTAAAAATAAAAGGAAACTATACTGTCAGAAAAAGTAAAATTTCTAACGATGAATTCAAGAGATACGATAAAATGTTAAAGAAAGTTATATTGGAAGCTAAAAGAAAATCAAATACTGAATTTATTTTGAATTCTAATAATAAAACTAGGGCAACTTGGTCATTAGTAAGGAATATATCTGAAAATTCTCAAAAAAAAATCAATAATCGACACTTTTGCGCCGAAATTTGGGGATTCAGTGACAGCACTGAATGCTTTAAACTATTACCTTCATTAATTCTTGTCCAGATGTTGATGGTAGTGGGACAGGGTGTCAGACGATATTCTTGGAACAATTAGCATTGAAGATGTCTGTAGATGCATAAAAAATTTGAAAAACAAAAAATCTGTAGGAGAAAACCAGGTGCCTGTTTCGCTGTTGAAGGAGACGGCAGATATTATACCTATACCTTTGAACATATTATTAATGTTATGTTCTTAACAGGAGTTTTCCCAGACCAATTAAAGCTTGCACATATAAAAGCCATATATAAAAAAGTGACCGAGCTGAAGAAAAAAATTATAGGCCGGTATCACTGCTGTCAAATGTAAACAAAATTTTTGAAAAAATATTGTATTCCAGATTGATATTCTTCCTTGAGCGAAACAATGTCCTGGTTGATCAGCAGAATGGCTTCAGTCGACATAAATCTACTATTAGAGCTATTTATCAAGCCATGTCAGAGATTCTTAATTCTTTTAATGATGATAGAGTGACTGTGGCCATGCTTCTCGATTTGTCAAAAGCATTTGACTCGGTAAATCACTCAATACTTTGCTTAAAACTAGAGAAGTATGGAATTAGAGGTGCAGCTCTTCAGCTCATAAAATCATATTTAAAAAACAGAACACAATGTGTTATTGAAACAGACCCTTGTGGAAAGCTTGCTTGCTCTGAGAAAGTCATAATAAAAAAGAGTGTACCTCAAGGTTCAATTTTAGGACCCTTGTTATATAAATTGTATACTAATGAATTGCCTAAAGTGTCGCAAGACTATATATAGTGCTGTATGCCGATGATACTACCCTTATCTTTAAAGAGGATAATAAACATCTCTTACTTCAAAAAATGGTTAATACACTAGACCTATTAAGGCAATATTTTACTTCGAACGATCTACTTTTAAATATCTCAAAAACACAGATCATTCTATTTTGTGACAGAAGTAATGAACGTTTAACAGTAACATATGACGACATTGATGTAGTTTCGGGAGATGAGATTTTATTTCTTGGAGTGATTGTGGACAGGAGACTTGACTGGAAGTGTTATGTCAGTGCTTTGGCCAATAATATGGCTAAGTATTGTTATGCGCTAAGAGTCATTTTAGATTATGTTGGTGAAGACGCAACACTGTCTTCTTATTACGCCTACTTTCATTCTCGTATAAGATATGGAATCATCTTTTAGGGAAATTCCTGTGAAATAAACAGAATTTTGGTTTTTCAGAAGAGGTGTCGGCGAGTATTGTACAGAATTAAGGCAAGGGATAGTTGTAAAAACGTATTTATTTCAAAATGGATTTTTACTGTAATAAGTATGTATATATATGAAGCAGTGTTATTTGTTCATAGTAATAAAGACCTATTTCAAGAATGCATAAGAGTTCATGAACATAACACTAGATTAAATAACCGGTCAAGTGTAAGTTGAACTTGCGCAATTAGTGTTCCGTACGTTGATTGCTTTTAAAATAAAAAATGTTGTAACGGAAGTATAAAATGATCAGTGACTTCACAAAACACAGCCCAAATGAGTTTTCAACAAAGTTTGTTTCCAATCTTTACTGAAAACTGATGACCTTGAAATTTCTTTTTTTTTTATATACCAGATAAATTATTACAGGTAATGCACTCGTGATAATTTTCGTTCAATCTACACCCCGTGGAGAATATTCCAGAATTTTTTCAAAATTTTTTGATAAGTACTTCTCGAGATAAGGCGGTGGACAGAGATTTTTCGCGATTTTTTAAAAATAGTACAAAGAAAAGTGCGCGCAAGTATTACATTATATATATATATATATATATATATATATATATATATATATATATATATATATATATTTTTACTCGTTTTCACAAGCTTTCATTTGACACCACACTCGATTACCTAGTAAAAATTTTTTTTTTTTTTCACTTCCGATTTCACCCTCAAAACTAACCCCTTAAGTCAAAATTTAACTTTCAAAACTACATGGCTGTGATGAGGCCACAATTATTACCAAATTTCAACTTTCTATGACAAATAGTTTCGGAGAAAATCGGGTGTGACAGACGGACAGACAGACACCGAAGTGATCTTATAAGTGTTCCGTACGGAACACTAAAAATGATTTAAAACCAAATAAAGTAAATATTTCTATATACAAAAAAATGCACATTTTTGTATTCTAGATTGTACAATAGTTTTCCTAATCATGTTAAGAACTTGCTGAAACAAGTAATTAAGAATTATTTGGTAAGTAAGGCGTTTTATAGTTTGGAGGAGTTCTTTGCTGATGAATCACGGCTGTTTTTATGTGTGTAACTAGAATCTTTGATAGAATGCAATATTTCTTAGTTTAAGAACTTTTGACATTGTTCCACGCTCCTACATGGAACTTTGTAATTTACAATGAATAAATAAAAACATTATCTATCTATCTATGTATCTGTAATTAGGGCTTAAGACATCCAGAACAAAGACCTGAGTATTTCTGGCTAGCCTAAGGTGACAATTATCATTAATTCAGCCAGCGTAAACTCATCGGTACAATAACAAACAAGAAATATATACGCAACAAAGAGGCACAACATTTATTGTCGGTGTTTAAAAAAAGATTCAGTCCATACATAATCCAGTTGGTGTGTATTAGCATAAACAAGTGAGTCGGTCGGCATTAGCATATCAAAATAGCGCCCTGGGCGCGGCCCGTTATTGTGTTTCATTTCCGGCTGGCCAGCGCTCTATAAAGGAAGCAAATTTGATTTTTATCGCCCCGTTTCAGACTTACAAATTTACCTATTGGACTGAAATTGTTCTAAATGCATGAAACGTTATTCGTATTGATTAGCTTTTTGATGATTTATGTATTTGTTGCAGCTGGTTAGAGGTATTTTTCGTTTTTAAAATTCTAGTTTTGGTACAATGTTTATTTCGATTTGGAACTTGATTAACTCTTTTATGGAAGATATAAAATCCGGGAGACTGGACAGATTTCCTGGAGGCCATACAGACAGAACTGGATCGATCGTGTTCATCAGCTAGACATCCATTTGTGATATTTTGTACTTATATTTTACCTATCTTTCTATTTTTTCTTGTTAAATTAATTGAAAGTTAAGTGTCTCTCTCTCTCTCTCTCTTTCAATCCTTTCATCCTAATAGGAGTATCGGTGACAACAGTGAAACCAGCAATTTCATTTATGTGTGACAGATTTTCATTACGACTAACAATCATTAATTTGGTTTTCGCTCTATGAATTGTCAGTCCATAACTTTGGCTAGTGATTTCAAGACACTCCATAATTGATTCTAGATCTTGTATTGACGTTGCAAGTATAACAGTATCATCTGCATATCTAAGGTTATTTAGCTTTTTCCACTGATTGTCACACCCCCACTCCAACCACCCAAAACAGATCTCATTATATTTTCACTATATACGTTAAAAAGTAAGGGTGACAGAATATAGTCCTGCCTGATGCCGGCTTCTACTTTATAGGAATCGGGAAATGAATTCTTTAGTTTAATTCTGCTATTTGTGTTCTTCGGTATACAACGCGGTAAATCTCAAACGGACATAAGTGTCAGAATAAGAACTCCATTAGTCAACGATAGAGCTCAAGCAAAAAAACTTATTGGTCTTTAAATACTCTGTATGAATAAAGAATGGTACGCTCTCTCTCAAGCTTTTTGTAACACTTCCAACTGCTACAGTCAATAAACTGGAAAAAAATTAGGCTTAACATTGACTTGGAAAAGTTAAATTACGTTTGCTTTGCCGACGGAGACTTAATAATAGTTAATAATATGCAAGAAGGACTAACTATGCTGTACACGCTTTAAGATGCTTCAGGAAGGATTGGTTGAAAAATCAGTCTATCCAAGACTCAGTTTATGACAAATCTTGTATTAAACTATAAAACTGAATAACGTGGAGATCGAGCAAGTACACCGATATAAATACCTAGGACACGGAATCAGCATAGGACGAGACCACCAAATATATGAAATTCAGCCGAGAATAGGTTTCTCCTGGACGGCATATGGCAAACTGGATTATATATTTAAATCTAATCTTCTGATGTGTTTAAAAAGAAAAGTTTCTGACAGATGCGTACTACCCGTTCTTACGAGGAAAAATATCAACAAAATATATATCATGCAAAGAAAAATGGAGAGATCAATGTTAGGTGTTACATCCCAAATCATATTATCAGGAAAAGAACGGGGGTACAAGAGGCAATCAGATTCGTTCTATATCTTAAATGGAACTGGGCTGGACATGTTGCTTACGTATTGATTAGCTTTTTGATGATTTATGTATTTGTTGCAGCTGGTTAGAGGTATTTTTCGTTTTTAAAATTCTAGTTTTGGTACAATGTTTATTTCGATTTGGAACTTGATTAACTCTTTTATGGAAGATATAAAATCCGGGAGACTGGACAGATTTCCTGGAGGCCATACAGACAGAACTGGATCGTGTTCATCAGCTAGACATCCATTTGTGATATTTTTTACTTATATTTTACCTATCTTTCTATTTTTTTTTGTTAAATTAATTGAAAGTTAAGTGTCTCTCTCTCTCTCTCTTTCAATCCTTTCATCCTAATAGGAGTATCCTTGACAACAGTGAAACCAGCAATTTCATTTATGTGTGACAGATTTTCATTACGACTAACAATCATTAATTTGGTTTTCGCTCTATGAATTGTCAGTCCATAACTTTGGCTAGTGATTTCAAGACACTCCATAATTGATTCTAGATCTTGGATTGACGTTGCAAGTATAACCGTATCATCTGCATATCTAAGGTTATTTAGCTTTTTCCACTGATTGTCACACCCCTACTCCAACCACCCAAAACAGATCTCATTATATTTTCACTATATACGTTAAAAAGTAAGGGTGACAGAATATAGTCCTGCCTGATGCCGGCTTCTACTTTATAGGAATCGGGAAATGAATTCTTTAGTTTAATTCTGCTATTTGTGTTCTTCGGTATACAACGCGGTAAATCTCAAACGGACATAAGTGTCAGAATAAGAACTCCATTAGTCAACGATAGAGCTCAAGCAAAAAAACTTATTGGTCTTTAAATACTCTGTATGAATAAAGAATGGTACGCTCTCTCTCAAGCTTTTTGTAACACTTCCAACTGCTACAGTCAATAAACTGGAAAAAAATTAGGCTTAACATTGACTTGGAAAAGTTAAATTACGTTTGCTTTGCCGACGGAGACTTAGTAATAGTTAATAATATACAAGAAGGACTAACTATGCTGTACACGCTTTAAGATGCTTCAGGAAGGATTGGTTGAAAAATCAGTCTATCCAAGACTCAGTTTATGACAAATCTTGTATTAAACTATAAAACTGAATAACGTGGAGATCGAGCAAGTACACCGATATAAATACCTAGGACACGAAATCAGCATAGGACGAGACCACCAAATATATGAAATTCAGCCGAGAATAGGTTTCTCCTGGACGGCATATGGCAAACTGGATTATATATTTAAATCTAATCTTCTGTGTTTAAAAAGAAAAGTTTCTGACAGATGCGTACTACCCGTTCTTACGAAGAAAAATATCAACAAAATATGTATCATGCAAAGCAAAATGGAGAGATCAATGTTAGGTGTTACATCCCAAATCATATTATCAGGAAAAGAACGGGGGTACAAGAGGCAATCAGATTCGTTCTATATCTTAAATGGAACTGGGCTGGACATGTTGCTTACGTATTGATTAGCTTTTTGATGATTTATGTATTTGTTGCAGCTGGTTAGAGGTATTTTTCGTTTTTAAAATTCTAGTTTTGGTACAATGTTTATTTCGATTTGGAACTTGATTAACTCTTTTATGGACGATATAAAATCCGGGAGACTCGACAGATTTCCTGTAGGCCATATCGACAGAACTGGATCGGGTTCATCCGCTAAACATCCATTTGTGATATTTTTTATCTATATTTTACCTATCTTTCTATTTTTTTTTGTTAAATTAATTGAAAGCTAAGACTCTCTCTCTCTCTCTTTCAATTCTTTCATCCCAATAGGAATATCGGTGACAACAGTGAAACCAACAATTTCATTTATATGTGACATATTTTTATTACGACTAACAATCATTACTTTGGTTCTCGCTCTATTAATTGTCAGTCCATAACTTTGGCTAGTGATTTCAAGACACTCCATAATTGATTCTATATCTTGCATTGACGTTGCAAGTATAAGAGTATCATCCGTATATCTAAGGTTATTTAGCTTTTTCCACTGATTGTCACACCCCCACTCCAGCCACCCAAAACAGACCTCATTATATTTTTTTTTTTTTTATGGGTCTAGCACACGTGCTACAGGGAAGTCCCTAAAGCGCTACAGGAGCGACACGTGTGCGGAGAAAGCGATTCACGTTGTTCTTGAATCGCTGTAGATTGTACTCGATGGGAAACACAGTCCTGGGTAAACCATTCCAAAGGTATGATGTTCTCCATATAAAAGACTGCTTGAAAAGCGTTGTACGAGGAGTAACAAGCTGAACCTCATACGGATGTGAAGCATTAGCGCGACGCGTACCTCTAATATGCACCGCTCTGGGAGGAATTAAACGGGCCACATCCTTCGAACACTTTCCATGAAAGTACTTGTAGAATAGGCTCAAGTCGCCAACCGTTCTTCGATGTTCCAGCGAATCAAGGCCGTCGGTCAGTTCCGGGTGTCCAATCAGACGAACAGCTCTTCTCTGGATAGAATCCAACAAATGCAGTGTATGTTTGGGAGCGGAGCTCCAAACATGGGAGCAGTATTCCATAGTTGGTCGAATTTGAGCTTTGTAAAGAATTAACAGTTGTTGTGGAGTGTAAAGCTTTCTGGTTCGAAACAATATTCCCAACTTTTGAGAAGCTCTTCTTGCTATGCCTGCAACATGTTCATGCCAGGACATATTTGCTCCCAAATTAACGCCCAACAGATTGAGTGACGATGTTAGAGAGATGAAGCGCCCCGACATAACTATGTCGGGTTCTGCAACGTTAACTTTTTTAGAAAAAACTGCCGCCTGGGTTTTTGTAGCGTTAAATTCCACTTGGTTACTGTCACCCCAAGATAGAATTTCTTCCAGGTCTTTGTTAAGTTGAATGACTTCCTGCTGTCTGCGGATATTCGTCTGAGTAGTCGATGTCCGAGCGTTCAAAGTGAATGAAGAGATAAGTGTACTGTCATCTGCAAAGCTGTAGATTGGATTCTCGGTCTTTTCCAGCAGATCGTTAATATAAATGAGGAAGAGAGTAGGAGACAGTATGGAACCTCGGGGCACACCGGCGTTGATAGTGAAGGTGTTAGAAAGAAATCCGTCAACTGCCACTCGTAAAGAACGCTCTCTGAGGAAACATGAGAGCCACAAACAGAACTTTTCAGACATACCACAAGAACGTAGCTTAGCCAACAGCCCATCGTGCCAAACACGGTCAAATGCCTTGGATATGTCAAGAGCAACCGCTCGAGATTCTCCAAAGTGTTCAATTGCGTTGTTCCAAATATGTGTTACATAAGTCAGAAGATCTCCTGTTGATCTATTTTTACGAAAGCCATATTGGTGATCACTAATAATGTTGAATCCTTCAAGATATTTTAGAAGATGCTGATTGATAGCCTTTTCCATGACTTTCGATATTATTGAGAGTAGTGCGATTGGTCGGTAGTTATTTGGCAAGGTCTTCTTGCCTTTTTTAGGTATCGGCTGAACTGTGGCACATTTCCAGCAGGAAGGAAATATTCCCTTTCTGTAGGATAGGTTGAAAAGTCTACAGAAAACTGGTGTTAGTTCCCTCGCACAGTTCTTGAGAACTATGGCAGGTATTCCGTCAGCGCCTGAAGCCTTTTTGGTGTCTAGCTTCATCAAAATACGTTTTATGATACGCTGTCTGAAGACAATATCGGGCATCCTTGACTGCACTATCGGAATAGTAGGTGGTGTTTTTCCTTGGAAATCGACAGTAGAATGTGAAGCAAAGAGTTCAGCCAACAAGTTCGCTTTCTCAACAGGTGTCGTTGCAATAGAATTATCTGGCCGTGTGAGTGGTGGTATGGTGGATTTGGTGAAATTTTGACTAACTGCCTTAGCGACTGACCAAAAGGACCTGGAATTGCCGGGACAAGCGAGAAGTTTGTTTCTAATCCGTTGATTGTGTACCTCCTTGGTTTCGTCGATAATTTCTTTGCATCTGTTCCTGGCACGAACAAAGATGTTACGATTTATGGTGTTAGGAAGTTCACGCCACTGTCGGTATGCAAGATGTTTAGAAGCAACAGCTTCTTTGCATTTTAGGTCAAACCAAGGCTTGCCGTTGGAAGGGCATTTCTTCGAAAAAGGGATGTAAGCCTCCATACCGGCCAAAATAACATCGGAAACCTCCCTGGCGCAGTCGGATGGGTCGTCGGATCGAAAACAAACGTCCAACCAAGGGAAAGTTCGAAAATATTCCATGAGATCTTCCCATTTAGCAGATTTGTAGTGCCAAATCTTGCGCGGTTTGGGCGCCTCTCTGTCACTGATTGGTAGAATACTCGATGTCGAAAGTAGTTTATGGTCGGAAGAACCTAACGGTGGATTTACGCTGACCGTGTAAATCTCCGGATTGGTGGTTAAAAACAGATCAAGAAGACTGGCGAACTCTCCGTCTCGATCAGGGATCCGTGTTGGTTCATCAATAAGCTGAGTCAAGCCACAACTGATTGAAAATGATTCGGCTTCACGACCTTGTTCGTCGGTAGTATTTGAATATTTAAGCCAGTTGATGTTGTGGACATTAAAGTCGCCCAGGATGGCAATTTCGGCATTTGGATAGTTAATTTGTAAATGATCTATGGTGTCTGCAAGAGAAGCGAAAAGTGTTCTAAAGTTTGTATCACTTGGTGGTCGATAGAGGATACAGACGAACCTTGTGGTTGGTTGAGTCGTTATTTTTAACCACATAACATCAAAGTTTGGGGGCTCCAGAGCCTCTTCTCGTTGGCAAGAGAGGTCGCTTCTGACATAAAGACAGATTCCAAAGTTACGCCTAAATCGGGAATAGAAATCGTACCCAGGATAAAGATAGTTTACTGTGCTGGTCGATGAACTGACCTTAGTTTCACAGAGAGCGAGTACATGAGGTTTATTTGATTGCAGGTGTTGGTGCACTGAATTTATGTTCGAATTTAAACCTCGTATGTTACAAAAATCCATTTTGAAATTCTGTTCTCTGCATGTCGACGCCCCTGAACCAGCCCCCACCCGGAGACCCGAACGGGGGGCTATTTTACCTCCGGAATTTTTTGTATCCAGGTGCCTCATCATGCTATTTGGTCCCACAGTCCGGGACATCGGCACAGCCACGAAACGTTAAGCAACTTCACGCAGCTTAAGCCGATGCGATGGTATCACACCGGGCGATGCTGGTGGGATCTGGGCATCTACCATCTAGATTGTTCTTTAAGTCGCCTCCTACGACAGGCAGAACATACCGGGGGAGATATTCTATCCCGCCCCCCCACGGGGTTCACTATATACGTTAAAAAGTAAGGGTGACAGAATATAGTCCAGTCGGGATCGGTAAAAGAATTATTTAGTTTAATTCTGCTATTTGTATTCTTCGGTATACAACGCGGCAAATCTCAAACGGGCATAAGTGTCAGAATAAGAACTGCATTAGTCAACGATAGAGCTCAAGCTACTCTATATGAATAAAGGGTGATACGCACTCTCTCAAGCTTCTTCTAGCTGCTACAATCAATAAACTGGAAAAAAATGAGGCTTAACATTCACTTGGAAAAGTTAAATCACCTTTGCTATGTCGACGGCATTGTCTTAATAATAGTCAATAATATGCAAGGAGGACAAACTATGCTGTACATGCTTCAACATGATTCAGGAAGGATTGGTATAAAAATCAATCTATCCAAGACTCAGTTTATGACATATCTTGTATTAAGCGACACTATAAAACTGAATAACGTGGAGATCGAGCAAGTACACCGATATAAATACCTAGGACATGAAGTCAGCGTAGGACGAGACCACCAAATACATGAAATTCAGCGGAGAATAGGTTTCTCCTGGACGGCATATGGCAAACTGGGCTATATATTTAAATCCAATCTTCCGATGTGTTTAAAAAGAAAAGTTTTTGACAGATACGTACTACCCGTTCTTACGAAGAAAAATATCTACAAAATATGTGTCATGCAAAGAAAAATGGAGAGATCAATGTTCGGTATCACATCCCAAATCACGTTATCAGGAAAAGAACGAGGGTACAAGAAGCAGTCAAATTCGTTCTATTTCTTAAATGGAACTGGGTTGGACATTATTACTAGGTTTTAGGATGGACGATGGACAAAAAAAATTTATAGTGGCCACCAAGATCCGAAGTAGAGGTAGGCCACGAAGTCGATGGGCTGATGATTTGAAGAGAGTGGCTGGAAATTGGCTATAAGCGGCCCAGAACAGCGGACGATTTTTTTAAATCGCGATTTTTTTGGCACATTATTGTCATTCATGTTCCACTTTTTTCATTGCTCGTGATCAACCGGTTCAAAAATGTCTCGATTTTGTTTATGCAGAGATTCACAGAAATTCGATAGAATAAATTTTTTTGGCGTCAAATCATGTAAGATCCGAACCATCTTCTTGTTCTTGCTTTTGATAACGTATCTTGGCAATAAACAACCCAAGTTTCTTCAAAGACCTGCGCAGCATTTGTGCCTTTATTGAAATAGTAATTGTAATTGTAAAATGCAGCTAACTTCTGCAAAAATTTCACTCAAATTCAAGCCGCTCTAAATTAGGTCTGAATGAATGAATTCCAGCAGTTTTTGCACATCTGCTACTGAGAAATATCAGCTTTCAATTGACGCTAAATATGATCCGATGAGACTTACTCTATATTACCAGATATGTAACGAGCAAGGTCTCAATACTTTTTCGACAATCTCTTATTACAAAAACAAATTAACTAGGTACTTTTGAAATAAATATCTCAAAATTTAGTTTATGTTACTTTTCACTTCTTACACTGTTGTTATTCACATAACCACAAAACGCAGTCTCAAAAGCAATGTCGTTCAACAAGCATTGCATTTCAAATGCAAGAAAAATGCATCTGAAGCTACACAAATGACTTGTTCAACTTTGATCACTCGTATCATGAACGTTCTGAATAACGCTAGGCCAACCAGCCCAGGAACTACACTGAATTTTATCTTTCTTTTTTGGAACGCAAATTCTCCGATGCGCTGCTGATTCTTTGGACATGGCTCTGCCTCCGAATTCATTGACTCAAAACAAGTATCGTTTTTTAGAGAAGGAATCCACCCACCATGACGAGTGGGCAAGATGTGTGGAGAATAATAGGGAATATTTTTGTATTGTGTTCAGAAAAGAATAAACATTTCGTTAAGGCAAAGAAGGTACCCAATTACTTTGGACACCTAATATAATAAACAAATTTTATCCACTGTAAACAAGAATGCATAGAGGAACTATGCATGTAGCATATACCTAGGCTATCTGAAAAGTCCTCGGCCTGACACATAGATGGCGCTAGAAACTATGAAACCATAATGGTACTGGAAAGTTCCATCCCTTATATAAACACAAGTAATATTTTATTTTGATCTGTCTGTTCTTTCCAGTAGCAGCAGCTGTTTAATATCGACGTGTCATTGATGTTTGTAAAATGGAAAAAAAAAACTTAATATCGTGCAGTGATTAAATTTTATGTTTTGGTTGGTTTAACACCAACGAAAATTCATCTGAAATCGTTAAAAGTGTATAAGGATGCACCTTCACTTTCTACTGTGAAAAAATGGGCTGCTCTTTTTAAATCTCGTCATACAAACCTCGAAGATGATCCACGCGACGGTCGTCCAAAAACTGCTACAACCCCACAAATCATTCAACGAATCCATGATATGGTGTTAAATGATTGACAAGTGAAAGTGCGTGAAATGGCTCAGGCCATAGGCATCTCAAAAGAACGAATTTGAAATATCTTTGCATAAAGATTTACATACGAAAAAGCTTTGTGAATGATGGGTGCTGCAATTGCTGACAATTGACCAAAGACGCATTCGAAGGCGTATTTCTCAAGCGTGTTTTTATCGTTTTACGCAAAATAAAATGAATTTTAAGCGTCGTTTCATAACTGTTGATGAAAATTGGATCCACCACTATACACCAGACCAAGAACAGTCGAAACAATAGATTAAAGCCGGTGGAAGTGGAAGCGCATCAAAGAAAGCAAAGACGGTTTCATCAGCAAGGAAGATTATAGTAACAGTTTTCTGGTATTACAAAGGATCGATTATCTTCAGAAAGGTGAAACAACTAACTCTAAATATTATTGTGACCTTTTGGATCAGTTGGATGCAAAAATTGTGAAAAAAGACCTACTTTAAAGAAAAAAAGAATCATTTTTCATCAAGACAATGCACGGGTTTACACAAGTGTTTTGACGATGGCAAAATTCAACGAATTAGAGTACGAATTGCTTGAACATCCAGCGTATTCACCAGATTTGGCTCCCTCTCACTATTATCTGTTTTCAAACCGGAAAAAATTCCTGGGTGGAAAGCGTTTTACATCAAATGACGAAGCTATTGCAGCCGTGGATGGATACTTTGTAGACCTTCCGGAATCGCACTTTAATGATGATTCTAAATTATTAGAAAAACGTATTGAAGTTTCAAAAGATTATATTGAAAAATAAAACATATTTCACGTCAAAAAAAAAATTCTTTCACTGTTAGGCTGAGGACTTTTCAGACCACGTGTTAATGAGCACCTTACATTATCTGTTTCTGATAAAACTAATTATTATTTTTTTTTTTTATGGGTCTAGCACTCGTGCTGCAAGGAAGTCCCTAAACCGCTACGGGAGCGACACGTGTGCGGAAAAAGCGATTCACGTTGTTCTTGAATCGCTGTAAATTGTATTCGGTGGGAAACTCAGTCCTGGTCGAATTATTCCAGAGGGATGATGTTCTCCATATAAAAGACTGTTTGAAAAGCGTTGTACGAGGAGTAATAAGCTGAACCTTACACGGATGTGAAGTATTAGCGCGACGTGTATTTCTAACATGCACCGCTCTGGGAGGGATTACTTACTTACTTACTTCCTTCGAACACTTTCCATGAAAATACTTGTAGAATCGGCTCAAGACGCCTTGTCGACTCAAGTCAGCTTGTTACTCAGCGTACAACGCTTTTCAAGCAATCTTTTATATGGAGAACATCATCTCTTTGGAATAATTTGCCCAGCGCTGTGTTACCGAGTACAATTTACAGCAATTCAAGAATAACGTGAATCGCTTTTTCCGCACACGTACCGCTCCTGGAGCGCTTTAGGGACTTCCTGCAGCACGTGTGCTAGACCCATAAAAAAAAAACGTTCTTCGATGTTTCAGCGAATCAAGGCCGCCGGTCAGTTCCGGGTCTCCAATCAGACGAACAGCTTTTCTCTGAATAGAATCCAACAAATACAGTGTATGTTTGGGAGCGGAGCCCCAAATATGGGAACAATATTCCATAGTTGGTCTAATCTGAGCTTTGTAAAGAATTAGCAGTTGTTGTGAAGTGTAAAGCTTTCTGGTTTGAAATAATATTCCCAACTTTTGAGAAGATCTCCTTGCTATGCCTCCAATATGTCATACCAGGACATATTTGCTTCCAAATTATGCCCAAAAATTTGAGTGAGGATGTTAGAGGAATGGAGTGCCCCGACATAACTATGTCGGCTTCAGCAAGGTTAACTTTTTTAGAAAAAACTACCGCCTCGGTTTTTGTAGCGTTAAATTCCACTTGGTTACTGTCACTCCAAGATAAAATTTCTTTCAGGTCTTTGTTAAGTTAAATGACTTCCTACTCTCTGAGGATATTCGTCTGAGTAGCCGATGTTCCAGCGTTCAAAGTGAATGAAGACATAAAAGTACGGTCATCTGCAAAGCTGTAAATTGGATTCCCAATCTTTCCCAGCAGATCGTTAATGTAAATGAGAAAAAGAGTAGGAGACAGTATGGAGCCTTGGAGCACACTGGCGTTGATAATGAAGGTGTCAGAAAGAAATCCGTCTACTGCCACTCGTAAAGAACGCTATCTGAGGAAACATGAGAGCCATAAACAGAACTTTTCAGGCATACCATAAGAGCCAACAGTCCATCGTGCCGAACACGGTCGAATGCCTTGGATATGTAAAGAGAAATCGCTCGAGATTCTCCAAAGTGTTCAACTGCGTTGTTCCAAACATGTGTTATATAAGTCAGAAGATCTCCTATTCATCTATGTTTACGAAAGCCATATTGGTGATCGCTAATAATGTTGAATTTTTTTTTTTTTTTTTTTATGGGTCTAGCACACATGCTACAGGGAAGTCCCTAAAGCGCTACAGGAGCGACACATGTGCGGAGAAAGCGATTCACGTTGTTCTTGAATCGCTGTAGATTGTACTCGGTGGGAAACACAGTCCTGGGCAAATTATTCCAAAGGGATGATGTTCTCCATATAAAAGACTGCTTGAAAAGTGTTGTACGAGGAGTAACAAGCTGAACCTCATACGGATGTGAAGAATTAGCGTGACGTGTACTTCTAACATGCCCCGCTCTGGGAGGAATTAAGCGGGCCACATCCTTCGAACACTTTCCATGAAAGTACTTGTAGAATAGGCTCAAGTCGCCAACCGTTCTTCGATGTTCCAGCGAATCAAGGCCGACGGTCAGTTCCGGATCTCCAATCAGACGAACAGCTCTTCTCTGAATAGAATCCAACAAATGCAGTGTATGTATGGGAGCGGAGCTCCAAACATGGGAGCAGTATTCCATAGTTGGTCGAATTTGAGCTTTGTAAAGAATTAACAGTTGTTGTGGAGTGTAAAGCTTTCGGGTTCGAAATAATATTCCCAACTTTTGAGAAGCTCTCCTTGCTATGCCTGCAACATGTTCATGCCAGGACATATTTGCCCCCAAATTAACGCCCAACAAATTGAGTGACGATGTTAGAGGAATGGAGTGCCCGGCATAACTATGTCGGGATTTCTTGAAGATATTTTAGAAAATGCTGACTGCCTTTTCCATGACTTTCGATATTATTGAAAGCAGGTCTTCTTGTCTTTTTTAGGTATCGGCTGAGCTGTGGCACATTTCCAGCAGAAAGAAAATATTCCCTTTTTGTAGGATAGGTTGAGAAGTCTACAGAAAACTCGTATTAGTTCCCTCGCACAGTTTTTGAGAACTATGGCAGGTATTCGGTCAGCGCCAGAAGCTTTTTTGGTGTCTAGCTTCATTAAAATACTTTGTCGCTGTCTGATGACAATATCGGGCATCCTTGACTATACTATGGGAATAGTAGGTGGTGTATTTCCTTGAAAATCGACAGTAGAATGTAAAGCACAGACTTCAGCCAACAAGTTTGCTTTTTCAACAGGTGTGGTTGCAATAGTGTGAGTGGTGGTATGGTGGATTTGGTGAAATTTTGACTAACTGCCTTAGCGACCTAGAATTGTTTGGACAAGCGAGGCTTGTTTCTAATTCATTGATGGTGTGCCTCCTTGGTTTCGTCGATAATTTCTTTGCATCTGTTCCAAGCACGAACAAAGGTATTACGATTTATGGTGTTAGGATTTTCACGCCATTGTCGGTAGGCTAGATGTTTAGCAGCAAAGCTTCTTTGCATTTTCGGTCAAACCAAGGCTTGCCGTTTTAGAGGCATTTCTTCGAAAAATACCAGCCAAAATAACATCGGAAACCTCCCTGGCACATTCAGATGGGTCGTCAGATCGAAAAATATTCCATAATCCTCCCATTTAGCAGATTTTTAGTGCCAAATCGTGCACGGTTTAGGCGGTTCTCTATCACTAGGTCACTGGTAGGATACTCAATGTCGAAAGCAGTTTATAGTCGGAAGAACCTAACGGCGGATTTACGGTGACCGTGTAAATCTCCGGATTGGTGATTAAAAACAGATCAAAAAGACTGGCGAACTCCCCGTCTCGATCAGGGATCCGTGTTGCTTGATCAATAAGCTGAGTGAAGCCACAACTGATTGAGAATGATTCAGCTTCACGACCTTGTTCGTCGATAGTACCTGAATATTTAAACCAGCTGATGTTGTGGACATTAAAGTCGCCCAGGTTGGCAATTTCGGCGTTTGGATTGTTAATTTTTAAATGTTCGATGGTGTCTGCAAGAGAAGCGAAAAGTGTTCTAGAGTTAGTATCACTTGGTGGGTGTAATTTTCTGTATGCTTTTAAACAAAACGTGACTAAAAAATAATGAATACTACACTGTTAAAATTTAGCTTTTGTCTTATTCTACAAAACCAAGCCGTTAAAAATAAGCAAAGATATAATAAGACAAAACTCAAGACATATAGCAGCCCTTTGTTACACTTTTACAGTAAAACTAACAAATTAGGGAAGTAACACTGGTAAAACTGGGGATTTCACGCGGCTCCGGAAAAATTAACCCATCAAAAATTAATGTAAAGGAGCGAAGTTCCGCAATTGGGAATTGTTTTACTACCGCCAGCGAAGGAAAAGATGATATTTTACGTTCTTTTTCTAGACAAAAAAGAAACGTTATTCCAGACACGGTATGAATACTCTTTTCCGGATTTTGATTTGTTTTAAAATGCGGCTAAATGTATATTCAGACGAAAGAGATTTTATATCTTTGAACTAATACGACAGTTGGTAACGTAACGATAAATCAGAATCATACATTTACGAGGGTGGATTAAAAAATCTTGTAAAAAAATAAGATAAATAATATTTTCTTGAAAAAAATTAAAAATTATTTCTCAACATAATCTCCATCGAACTCAATACATTTGATCCAGCAAGATTCTAATTTTTTATTCCCTCAGAAAAAAAAAATGTTTTGAACTGTGCATAATACTGGTTTACAGCACAGACAGTCTCTTCATTCGACCAAAATTTCTTCCTCCCAAGCCATTTTTTGAGCTTAGAGAACAAAAAGAAAAATATTTGTGGCCAAATCTGGGGAATAAGGGGACTATTTCAAAGTCGAACTCGTGCACTTTTGCTATTGCAACGGCCGATGTGTGAGCAAGCGCATTCCTAGTAAACGATCACCTTTTGAGCGCTCATCTTGGTCACTTATGTTTCAACTCACTGTGCAAACAATCCAATAATGTTACTTAATAAGTGTTACTGTTTTACCCTTTTCCAAATAGTCAATCATGTTGATAAACTGTCCCAAAAAACATTATTTTTATTGCCAGTAAAACTGTTTTCGCTCTTTTCGATGCACTTTCATCTTCGCTAACCTACTATTTTGACTGTCACGTTTCATCTACAGTCACAAAATGACGGCAGAAGTCAATCGGATTACTCTGAAACTTTTACAAACATGATTTTGCAAAATCGGCCATCGTGCGTTTTTGATCTGGAGGCATCAAACGGGGCACCCATCGCGCCTTTTCGTTTTTTTTTAGAACTTCGTGCAGGGGATTATGTACATATATATGATTTTGTTCAATGGTTTGCCAACTTTTATACAAAACTAAATATTCGCACTTAATTCCATGTTCAGTTTTTGACCGATTGAGAACACAAACTGTCACTTTAGACGCAATATCTTCTATTCATCAGATTTTCATGAGAATTAGACATAACATAATGTCAGTGAAAGATGAATCTTTCCAGTGCATATTTTGCCCAATAGGTGGCGCTACAATATTGGCAATTTTAAAAAATTACGTTTTCTCTGAAATATATTGTATAACACGATATATCTAAAGTAACTTCTACTCAGTATATATCACCACTACACCAAACACTTTATTTTTGCACTCGACGCGCGTTTCGCTAACCATGTTAGCTTCATCAGGAGCGATGATTGACTAAAGCTAAACTACAAATCTACCCTATTTATACTTAGCCTAACTCTTGAATTACTCAAGCGGAACTAATGACATAGGCAAGGCCATCAATTCCGGTCAAGTAACCAGTAGAGGGGGACTATAAGAAATAGGCCCTCTGTCTTTATTTAAACTACTTTTACAATTTATGATTTCCATACTTTCGTATGCGTTTAACAATCTCCTATCAGATACATTTTTTATCAATCTTAGATTATCTAATGTTACAGTATGATCAGCTTCAAGGGCATGTTCGGCAATGCTAGACTTTTCTATTATATTGTATTTTAAGTGTGCTAAATGTTCTTTAAATCGTGTTTTAATTGACCTTTTAGTTTGCCCAACATACTTTTTGTCACAATCATTACAACTAATTTCATAAATTCCACTTTTCTCACAATTAGGAATCTTATCTTTGGGATTTCCTAAGATATTCCTCAGATTGTCTGATGACTTATAGACTAAGGTGAGGCCTACCTTATTAAATACCTTATTGAGTCCCTTGCTATATTTCGGATTATATGGTATGGAGACATACTTGGTGTTATTTTCTTCGCGTGTAAAAAAGGTGGAATTCTGAATATTAAACCTAAACTTATGTCTATTTATTAGCTTATTTACTAAGTCGTCGTCATAACCATTAACTCTAGTTATATTTCTAATACGATTCCTTTCTTTATTAAAGTTTACGCTATTCAGAGGGAAAGTGATTAAACGATGAACAAAAAATGTAATAAGGCTAATTTATGTTATTTGCAAAGAAATGAATCATTAGGAATATATCTATCTGTTACTGTGTCCTTCCTATAGATATCAAATTCTAATCTATTATTATTTTTAATAATTAAAATATCTAGAAAAGGCAATTGTCCTTTGTTCTCAACTTCGTAAGTGAATTTAATGGAATCATACTGGCTATTTAATTTAAAAACAAAATCATCAATATTTGCTTTATTTGTATCAAAAATCGCGAAAATATCATCCACATACATATACCATACCCTTGGGAAATATTCGAATTCTTGACTGGCTTCGATTTCAAACTTACTCATGAATAAATTAATAACTTCCCTAAGTTCGTATGCGTTTGACTGTAAATATTTATGATCAAAAGTTCATAATTATATGAACCAAGAAACAGAAATATAAAAGTGGGACATCTACTGAACAAGGATGTAACAATAAACGCCGGAATAAGACAAGGCGATTCAGGTAGTCCCTTTAGCTTCAACCTCGTCGTGGACAGAATAGTGGAGAAGCTTCCAAAAACTAAGTCTAAAAAAAAAAGTCGACTGGGGGAGTGGGAGCAGCCTTCGTGTACAATCATATCACGAAACAATTCGAACTTCCCCTTCACTCCTCAATTTTCTCAGCAGAGCTTCTGGCAATCAGTTACGCAATAACATTCAAAGAAAATAATAACTTCCTTATTGCGTCTGACTCATTAAGTGCCTTAAAGGCCATAAAATGCAACAACCCAATACAACTATGCATATCTGAGGCAAATCTCAGATTTACTTTACATCGCCAATATCAGGAAAAAATAAATTACTCTCATTTGGATTCCGAGTCATTCGGGAATTAAATGGCGGATCGGGAAGCCGAAAAAGCTGCGGACAAAGGCATCACCATCACAGCGGAGAATCATACTAATGATTTTGTAAAAATATTATCATCAATAACCAAAAATGCTTTTCAATTGGAATGGGACCTTGAGGTTTCCAGTAACAAGTTGTGGGAAGTTAAATCTCAAGTCCATCCCCCCTTCCACATACACGATCTCAGCAGATCAGAGAACACAACTCTGAGAAGATTCGCAATAGGACATACATATCACACGCATTCCCACTTACTGAGAGGTGAACCCGCTCCTTCGTGCTCTATTTGCGGTTCCGTATTGTCAGTAACACATATATTTGAAACAGAACATTCATCTCATCTAAAATCTATACACAATATTTCATCGGATATAAAGCAAATAATCAATACTTTTCAAACAAACAAGGCAGGTATAATCAAATACCTCAAAGATCTAGAAATAATTATCTAAATCTTTCATGGGCGCATTGATGTCGAGGCGCCCCACCCCAATAAGTATAAAAAAAAACTAAAGGATACAAAATGGGCAACACACACTTCCACACAATCTGCTAAGCCGATGATGCAGTCTTCATCTCCGATTCTAAGAACAACCTTTAGAAGATCTTTCATGCCTTCAATTTGGAAGCAAGGAAACTAAACAGGATTATTAACCCAACCAAGACAAAATGTATGGTCGGTCCAGAAGAACTATTAAGATGTAAGCTGGAGATCCAAGGTAGTATTACTGAACAGGTTAATAATTTTAAATACCTGGGAACAATAATAACAAGCTACGTAGACTTAAACAGAGAAGTAAAACAACAGTCTATCAAGGCATCACCAATAGCAAGCGGTTTTGCTGATATAGTATGGAAACATAAATACCTCACAGTGGAAAGCAAAATAAGAATATACGAGGCTGGTTTGAAAAATAAAAACTACTTATGTGTTTGGGGTAAACCTTTTTTATTTTTCGACATAGTCTCCTTTTAGGCTTATACACTTCGTCCAACGATGTTCTAGTTTGTTGATCCGTTCCGAATAATAGGATTTGTCCAAGTCTGCAAAATATCCATTAGTGTCTGCAATCACCTCCTCGTTTGAATAAAATCTTTGTTCCGCCAGCCATTTCTTCAAATTGGGGAACAAATAGTAGTCCGAGGGAGCCAAGTCTGGAGAATAGGGGGGATGTGAAACGAGTTGGAATCCTATTTCCATTAATTTTGCGACCACAACTGCTGAGGTGTGTGCTAGTGCGTTGTCGTGATGGAAAAGGACTTTCTTGTGGGCCAATCGCGGGCGTTTTTCTTGCAGCTCGGTTTTCAAACGGTCCAATAACGATGAATAATATTCACCCGTTCAGTCGAGATGCCCACAGCACTAGCAATCTCACGCACCTTAACTCTTCTGTCATCCATCACCATATCATGGATTTGATCAATGATTTCTGGAGTCGTAACCTTCACAGGCCGTCCAGAACGTTCAGCGTCACTTGTGCCCATATGGCCAGTACGAGAATTTTGAAACCACTTATAAACTGTTCTAATCTAAGGTGCAGAGTCACCATAATGTTTATCAAGCTTCTCTTTAGTCTCCTGAGGCGTTTTGCCTTTCATAAAGTAATGTTTAATCACCACACGAAATTCTTTTTCGTCCATTTCTTGAAAATCACTCGACTTCCTTGATTCACACGAATGCCAAACACAAAGAAATAGACCAATATGGCTGAAACTTGGTGTGCGTTCATTCAAGAGATGCTATTAACTAAACATGACCTCGATACGCGCCGATGGTGCCATCTCTCGGACTTTGCAAGGACTTTTCAAACCAGCCTCGTACAAGACAACAGTGAGACCGATCCTCACATATGCTGTAGAAACAAGAGCTGACGCATGGAAAACAGCTCACAAATGGTGAGGACAACAAAAATGAAGGGACATACATGGAAAAACTATCCATGACAAAATCCTCAACAAAGATCTACAAGAACTAAATAAGATTTAAGAAATATCCAAATGGACCAGAACTTGATGAAAATAATAGAATAAACACGTAGATTGGATGGGCGACAACAGACTAGCAAAAAAGGCCAAACTCAATAAACCTTGTGGTAGAAGAACTAGTGGCAGACCTCCGAAAAGATGAAAGGAATTCTGGACGTCCACATCGAAAGAGACCCAATGGGATAAAACAGGCAGTATGCCTACTTATATGACACACCACATAAGAAAAAACAAGAAGAAATAGAAAAAATTCTCATAATATTGCTATTTCAAACCCTTTTACTGAAGAGATATCGCTGAAAAACTCGAGGTTCTATTTTTAGTTTAGGTAATACATGTGTAACAAGTTTGGAATTGATATCGCATCTCGGTTACGAGTTATCATGTCGGGTAGATACAATCCGATAGAAATAAGAAATTGTATTTTTAGTGATCTAGGGAGCTTCTAAAACGTAAAGAATTGCAAAAACCTCGGAGGGCGTTTTTTAGTGTTCAGTACGGAACACTAATAAGATCACTTCGGTGTCTGTCCGTCTGTCACACCCGATTTTCTCCGAAGCTATTTGTCATAGAAAGTTGAAATTTGGTGCTAACATAGGAATTAATTGCCTCATCAGAGCCATGTAGTTTTGAAAGATAAATTTTGACTTAAGTGGTTAGTTTTGGGGGGTGAAATCGGAAGTAAAAAAAAAATTTTTATTAGATCATCGAGTGGGGTGTCAAATGAAAGCTTGTAAAAACAGAAGTTCAAAAATATATATATTGTAATACTTGCGCACACTTTTCTTTGTATTATTTTAAAATAAATCTCGACAAATCGCTGTCCCCCCTCATTATCTCGAAAAGTACTGTTCAAAAAGTTTTGCAAAATTCTGGAATATTCTCCACGGGGTGTAGATTGAACGAAAATTATCACCTTTAATAATGTATCTGGTACATAAAAAAAAAACAAAAATTTGAAGGTCATCAGTTTTCAGTAAAGATCGGAAACAAACTTTGTTGAAAATTCATTTGGAGTGTGTTTTGTGAAGTCACTGATCATTTTATAACTCCGTAACAAAAATTTTTATTTTAGAAGCAATCAACGTACGGAACACTAATTGCGCAAGTTCGACTTACACTTGACAGGATATTTCACAATTACACGTATATTACTTTTATTAAAAACAAAAGAAAAAAATAGGAGTACGCTTTATTTAAATCAAATTAGGATTTAAAATAGATTCAGTTTATATCGTTTTCGTAACGACTTGAGCAAAAATACATTTTGAAGAAAAAGTGTTGCTATCTCTTAGAAAAAAAAAATTAATTGTGCAATTACGCACTTCTTGGCAAAATAAACCCTTACCGGAAGAAGCATTTTTAGCAATTTTCCGGCACATTTAATTTAGAAATACTCCGAAAGACCTTTCCCTCTTAATGACAAAGAAAACGACGATTATTCACAATCTGATGTCCCAAAGTTCACTTTGCCCCTTCTTTCATTAACTATCGCTTCCCATTTAATCGAAAAACTTTTTAACATAAATCTGCGATCTGATTTTCTTTATTTCTTTTTCGATTAGGGCCTTTTTCACCTTACAATATTTATTTTGAAAAAAGTACGTTACTAAGCTCAAATTACACAATATTTTCTCTTAAATACTGACTTTTATTTCTTACTGAACTGATAGCAAAATACGACACAAAATTTAAAGGAAATATATTTTTCGTGTATTGGCACGGAAAATTATCACTTCCCAACTTTTTTAGCTGAAAAGAATTATTACTAGTGCGTAAAACACATGGTTCTATAAAATTTTACCATAATATAAAATTAGAAAAACCTTTAAAAATAAAATATGAATTAAAATAGTAATTTTGTCCATCGTTATCTGAAGTATTTTGTCACTGTTTCTTATCATAAATAATTAAATTATTATTTATTAGTATCGTTTATTTAATTTTTTACTTGTTTATTTTTTCATGCTGTTACATTCTAGCGTTAATATTCGTTACGAGAAAGAAACAAGTCTGTGACAGTAATCAAGTTTAACGCTATAAAAACACAAACCGCAGTTTTTGTCATGAACATGTTGCATGCACAGCAAAGAGAGCTTCTCAAAAGCAGGGACTATTATTTCGAACTAAAAAGCTTCATACTCCACAACAATTATTAAATTCTACAAAGCTCAAATTCGACCAACCGTGAAACACTTCCATGTTTGGGGCTGCTGTTGCATTTGTTGGATTCTATTCAGAAGAACACTATTCGCCTGATTGAAGACCTAGAACCCACCAGCAACCTTGATTCCTTGGAAGGCAAAACGTATCTCGGTTCGGGATGTACTGACAAAGGAGGGAAAAGTGGGTAGACTGCTGAACTGTGGGCGTGGACTGTTTTCAGTTGTTTTGCAAAAAAAAAGATGTTTTTGGGTGATATTCAAGAAGCTGTATCTCAGCGAAAAATGGGCGCAGAGCGATGAAAAGAAAGGTAAATTGTAGCTTCAAGTTTCTAATTTTCAGATCTTGAACTTAAATATTTTTGTTATTAACGGTTTTCGAATAATCATAAGAAAACCACTGGGAAAAAAAATACAAATTTTTGCTTGCCTTTCAAGAGTTCCACGGACTTCAATATTTTTTTTTCAGCGATTCCATCTTAGAGCTGTTTTAGCATTTTTTGTGCTCTTTAATTAGAGTGGTCCAATTTTTCGTTGAATTATTGTCGTTCAAATCAAAAATGATACTTCTTACTTTGACAACTAATTTTTTTTTTTTTTATGGGTCTAGCACACGTGTTGCTGGGTAAGCCATTCCAAAGGGATAATGTTCTCCATATAAAAGACTACTTGAAAAGCGTTGTACGAGGAGTAACAAGCTGAACCTCATACGGATGTGAAGTATCAGCGCGACGTGTACTTCTAACATGCACCGCTCTGGGAGGAATTAAGGCGGCTACATCCTACGAACACTCTCCATGAAAATACTTGCAGAATAGACTCAAGTCGCCAACCGTTCTACGATGTTCCAGCGAATCAAGGCCGCCGGTCAGTTCTGGGTCTCCAATCAGACGAACAGTCCTTCTCTGAACAGAATCCAATAAATGCAGTGTATGTTTGGGAGCGGAGCCCCAAACATGGGAGCAGTATTCCATAGTTGGTCAAATTGAGCTTTGTAAAGACAGTTACTTCGGAACTCATGATCATACAGAAAATTAATTAAAAGAAGAGATTTGAAAACTTCAAAATACTCTCTACAAAACGTCATTATTGTTTTTTGATCAAAAAATTTTTTACAATGCGAGAAAGTTGATTCAAAAAATGCTAAAAAAATTGCGTATTCAGACATTTTCACATAACTTGGCATAACTTTGCGAATAATGAATAGACTAAGGATATTTTTGTTCATTCTTAATCTCAAAATATTTCCAAGATTTCAAACCACTGCCATTTTTTTTTTCATTATGTTCCGAACCGCCAAAGTTTACGTTTCCGTTAAAAAACAATTTAAGGATAAATTGGTCGTTTTTTGATGTTGAAAATGTTTTTTTAGCAATAGACCACATTTTTTTTATCAAACAAGGTTAATTATTGAAAAAAAGAAAAAAAACTCAAAAAAAAAAAATTGTTTTTTTCGAACAATATTTTTTTCATTTTTTTTTTTACAGTATTCCTAATGGTACACAATATATATATATATATATATATATATATTATATATATATATATATATATATATATATATATATACGAGGCTGGTTTGAAAAGTCCGTGCAAAAATAAAAACTATTTATGTGTTTGGGGTTTTTTATTTTTCGACATAGTCTCCTTTTTTTATACACTTCGTCCAACGATGTTCTAGTTTGTTGATCCCTTCCGAATAATAGGATTTGTCCAAGTCTGCAAAATATCCATTAGTGTATGCAATCACCTCCTCGTTTGAATAAAATCTTTGTCCCGCCCGCCATTTCTTCAAATTGGGGAACAAATAGTAGTCCGAGGGAGCCAAGTCTGGAAAATAGGGGGGATGTGAAACGAGTTGGAATCCTATTTCCATTAATTTTGCGACCACAACTGCTGAGGTGTGTGCTGGTGCGTTGTCGTGATGGAAAAGGACTTTCTTGTGGGCCAATCGCGGGCGTTTTCCTTGCAGCTCGGTTTTCAAACGGTCCAATAACGATGAATAATATTCACCTGTAATAGTTTTACCCTTTTCGAGATAGTCGATGAGGATTATCCCTTGCGAATCCCAAAAGATAGTCGCCATAACCTTTCCGGCCGAAGGAACGGTCTTCGCCTTTTTTGGTGCAGATTCCCCCTTGGTAACCCATTGTTTAGATTGTTGTTTGGTCTCAGGAGTAGTAATGTATCCATGTTTCATCCACAGTGACGAAACGACGCTTAAAGTCCTCCGGATTCTTCTGGAACAGCTGCAAACTATCCTTGCAACACTTCACACGATTCCGTTTTTGGTCAAGCGTGAACAATCGCGGCACCCATCTTGCGGATAGCTTTCTCATGTCCAAATGTTTATGCAAAATATTATGTACCCATTCACTCGAGATGCCTACAGCACTAGCAATCTCACGCACCTTAACTCTTCTGTCATCCATCACCATATCATGGATTTGATCAATGATTTCTGGAGTCGTAACCTCCACAGGCCGTCCAGAACGTTCAGCGTCACTTGTGCCCATCTGGCCAGTCCGAAAATTTTGAAACCACTTATAAACTGTTCTAATCGAAGAGTCACCATAATGTTTATCAAGCTTCTCTTTAGCCTCCTGAGGCGTTTTGCCTCTCATAAAGTAATGTTTAATCACCACACGAAATTCTTTTTCGTCCATTTCTTGAAAATCACTCGACTTCCTTTATTCACACGAATGCCAAACACAAAGAAATAGACCAATATGGCTGAAACTTGGTGTGCGTTCATTCAAGAGATGCTACTAACTAAACATGACCTCGATACGCGCCGGTGGTGCCATCTCTCGGACTTTGCACGGACTTTTCAAACCAGCCTCGTATATATATATATATATATATATATATATATATATATATATATATATATATATATATATATATATATATATATATATATATATATATATATATATATATATATATATATATATATATATATATATATATATATATATGTATACATATAAATATATATATATATATATATATATATATATATATTTGATATAAAATATACATATATATTTATATATATATATATAAATATATATATATAAATATACCATAATATGTAATTTTGAAAAAAATAAATATTAATATGTAATTGAATAATTTATATAATAATCATTATGTTCCGAACCCAAAATTTACGTTTTTGTTAAAAATCAATTTAAGGATAAATTGGTCGTTTTTTGCTGTTGAAAATGGTTTTTAGCAATAGACCACATTTTTTTTATCAAACAAGGTTAATTATTGAAAAAATTCAAAAAAAAAAATTGTTTTTTTAGAACAATATTTTGAAAAAATTCTGGAATATTCTCCACAATATGTAGATTGGACGAAAAGTATCACGAGTGCATTACCTCTAATAATTTATCTGGTATATAAAAAAAAATGAAGGTCATCAGTTTGTTGTTGGAAACTCATTGGGGGTGTGTTTGTGTAGTCAGTGATCATTTTATATTTCCGTAATAAAAATTTTTATTTTAAAAGCAATCAACGTACAGGTTATTTTCAATTAAGTATTGATCACTATGTTGTAACTATTTCCCATTTAGCCTTTTGATATATAGTTTAGAGTTCAAAATCGTAATACATCGAACTATGAAAACAACAAAAAAAGATGAAGAAGTAGATCGTGGACATTCTACTGTCCAACGACCATATTACTGTTCCAAGTTTTTGCTAGGGAAAAATAAATACATAACTTATTTAGTTGTTTTATACACAGAAATTTTAAAAACTGCCAAATTTTTAAGAAAAAATGTAAAACTATCAAAATAATTTGTAGGTACACTTCTCGTATCTTTTTCGCAATCGCCAACTGGCCATATTAGCCATTACATTTAAATTTGTATCAATGATGTAAGTATTAATATTTCTAGTAATATCTAAAAATATTCAAAAAATTCTGGTGAAAAATACCCACCAACATTAACAAATGCTTCAGTATGATATTTACAAATAAATTCGATCTCATTACCTTTAATTATTACATAAAGGGTATACCAATTAAGAGTTGATACTTTTAAAGACGTTTGGAGTCATTTTTGACCCCAAACTTTCTTTTTCAATACATATGAAACGAGAATGCTCGGATGTATACTAAGAAATTACATTACATATTCAAATATTAAAAATACTCTATTATAGCTTTGTAAGATCTAAGCTGCAATTTGGTATGGTTGTATGCAATCCTATTTTTTATGAATATATTACTCAATCGGCAAATATCCAACGAAAGTTTGTTAATTTCTTGCATTTAAAAGTGATGGGGTATATCCTCCTAAAGATCTAAAACAGAGCATTCTTCTGCAGAGATTTCAAATACCTTCTTTATTTAATTGTAGAAAATATATATTAGGTTCAATTTTTATTTAAGGTGTGCAGATCCCTTTTAGATTTATTATCACAAATCAACTTTAATGTTCCTTGCTGCTATACTCTATTTGCCTGCACCTTTTACAAATTTCATAATTAGAATACCAGCATATCAGTCTCTGCATATGTTTAATCAAACCTGCAATGACCTTGATCTGTGCGGCCTATCATCTCACTTTACCTACGCCATAGGCATGAGGCAGATTATTGAAAAATCTGTAAATAAATTTGCTCTATATAATTGTGTAATAATAAATTTTATTTTGTCATATTTTTAGTTTATACACTGTGTCACATTGTCTCATAAATGGATATATTCTGTTAGGCAATAAAAATTATTACTATTATTACTATTATAGTCCTTTCGATAAGTTATTTTTTATTAGGGATTTTATTACCCCTATGTGGTCTACTTCTTTTTTTTTCCTCGATTTATTGGCACCACAAAAAGAAGACATAATGTACGTAAAATTTCGTAATATTGCCATCGAGATATAATCTCCATAAATAAACCAGGTTGCCTGGAGGGAATTTTTAGATGTCTCTCTAATTTTGGCGAAATTCCCCCACTAACCGCTGTTCTCCATTTACTGATATGTAAAATTTATGTGCCTATTTCACAAGTCAATAATACTGCTCAATTATTACCATCCAGGGTCGAGTAGATACTCTCTCCGGCACGATGGCGTTTTAGTATTACGTATTATCTGTACGTACAGGGAGGATTACTGTGGCTAAAATTATTACTAATTAAAAGAGCTCAAGTCTGTGAGTGGATACTGTAATGTCTGAAAACCATATTGTTACTCTATTTTGTTAGGGTGCTATCATCCTTTTGTAGCAGCCTGTTTTTGCAGAAACCTACCTGTACAAGGCGGCAGCCCTTACGTCGTAGGAAATGAGTTCCCATTATAAAAGCAGTACTAAGTATGTTTCTTTTTAAGGTTCTTATAAGATCATTTCGATGTCTGTCCGTCTGTCACACCCGATTTTCTCCGAAA
>CM032449.1:191915189-191932689 GCA_019049505.1 Pachyrhynchus sulphureomaculatus
CTAGGACCACCATTGTTACTGAATGTCGAGGGAACAAAGCGCGAAGTTCGTAGTTTAGATCTTTATAAGTTTTTGCTTCACTTTGATAGCTACATTTGTGTCTATATGTGCCGAAAACTCATTCACATACATTTTCTTTGCTGTTTTATCGAGAAGTACTATATCAAGTTTATTAGCTTGCAATCGCCTTACGATCGAGAAGGCAAAATTCCAGTCATTTTCCATATCCCATTCAATCTCTCCTGGTAGATATCGTAGTCTGGGAACATCATCAATACCGTATGAACGTCTAAGATGGTAATATAGGACACGCAACGCTGCATCATGATGGTGGATGTAAGATAATATAGAGTAAACAGAACATGCTGAAATATTATTTATTTTTACTATATTTATATAACTTTTTATATTAAATTTTTTTTTTCAGTGATTCTGGTTCTTTCTTGCACGCTCTACACTTAAAATCGGCTAGTTCGGTAACTCGACCACGATAAAATAGGGCATTAATCACACCATCCTGACAAGCTAATAAAAATCCCTCGGTCTCTGACTTAAGACTTGCTGTAGAAAACTAAATGTTAGTTTTTTCCAGAGCTGCAGCGAATCAGCGTTCCTATAAAACACTTAATGTTGGGATTTTTATTTGTCTTGCCTATAAAATTGTTATCGTTCTGCTATTTTAAGTCTAGGTGGTTCTAAATTTAGGATGTTAACCTCATCGTTTTGTTGGGCGATGACGTCGCTGAGGTTTACTGCCAGACCAAGTTTTTCAGCTGCATCTTTCGCAGCCCTAAACAAAAAGGCTGCAACTCCTCTCTGTTTATGACCGGACCAATTATAGGAGAGAATCAGACCTCTTTGCAACTTTACACGCTAGTCTCATAATGATTCGATTATGCAGATACTCTAAACCAGGGGTGCTCAAACGGTCGATCGCGATCGACAAGTCGATCGCGAGTGCTTTTTGAGTCGATCTCGAGAAAAAAATTCCGATATAGAACTATTCACAGATTTTGTTTGAGGGAACTAAAGCAAAATGTAATGAATAAACTACTAAAATTTATTCGATCCACAATTAGGCCAGAATAACCCCCTCATCACTTTCTTTTATCGTAATAACACCCTGCTAGCGCCAAAAGGCGGCTTTATCAAAGGAACGCGCGGTACTTGTCAAAGAAAAGCCGCGTTTTTGATTTCCGCCGATTTTTCTAGAAAACTTCGGGCGGCGTGTTTGACGGGAACATTCGAGACTTCGTTCGCGCTGATATAAATGTTGCGCCTGCAGGAATAGGAGTCAGTCTGAGTTGTAACTTGAAGGCGATACATCGATACAAAGTTTATTAATAAATAGTCCAAAATGCGTGCGGCGAAGAAAAGTAAAACTTATCATTTTAAAAACGATTAGGAGGAAGAATTTTTCTTTTGTATGGTAAAGGCTAAGTGCATTTGTCTCATTTGCCGTGCGTCAGTTGCAATACCTAAGCGTGGGAACTTAGAGAGGCATCATAAAACGGTTCATAAAAACTATGAAAAGGATTTTCCGTCACAGAGTCAATTAAGAAAACGAAAAGTACGTGATTTGATAACTTGTTTGAAAAAAGAATAAACCATGTTCACAAGACCAGCCAAACAATCAAAAGCTCCAACGATCGCGTCATTTAAAATATCTCATTTATTGGCGAAACACAAGAAACCATTTGATGATGGATTGGTTGTGAAGGAAGCATTTATTGAAGCGGGTAAGACTTTATTTGGAAATTTTAAAAATAAAACAGAGATTATGTCTGCTATTAGAGAACTTCAGTTATCTCGTCCGACTGTTACAAGGCGTGTTGAAGTCATGAGTCAGGACATGGCAGATAAACTTAAACATGATATCATGGAATGTACATACTTTTCTTTACAGTTCGACGAATCCACCGTATGACAAACACTGCCCAGCTGTGTATTTTTATTCGAATGGTATTCAATGACATGTCGGCTAAGGAAGAGTTTTTGACATGATTCCTCTGAAAAGAAAGACCCGTGGCGAAGATATATATGACGTTTTCTTCAATTTTGTAACAAACTACAAGCTACCAATATATAAACTAGTGTGCATTACAACCGATGGAGCACCAGCAATGACTGGAAACAAAAACGGTTTTGTCGCATTGTCTCGAGCTAATGATGATTTCCCTTCATTTTTCTCCTTCCATTGCATTATACATCAACAAGTTTTGTGTTCAAAAGTTCTAAACATGGAGGAGATTATGGGCATTGAATTGTGAATTCTATCCGTGCACGTAGCTTGCAACGACGGCTCTTTAAATTGCAGTTGGAAGATAGTGAGTCAGCTGAACACACTGATTTAGTTCTTCACACGGACGTCAGGTGGTTGAGTCGTGGAAAATTCCTAAAAAGGTTTCAAAAATTATTGCCCGAAATAACAGCTTTTCTGGACGAAAGAGGTGATGACACTCAGATGCTGAAAAACGGAAAATGGCTGACTGATTTGGCATTTTTGACAGACATCACAATGCATTTAAACACCATTAATTTGGAGCTTCAAGGTAAAGGAAAAACTAGTAATGAGATGATTAGCGCAATAAACGCATTCAAAAGTAAATTGCAACTTATGATAGATCAACTGAAAAGAAAGGATCTGAAAAATTTTCCATCTTTGAAAGCAAGGATTCCTCAGTTGAATTATGATATTTATGAAGCAGAATTATCAATTATTTTGGGCCAATTCGAAATACGTTTTTATGATTTCCGTAAATTGGCAAATATCGCATCATTTATGAGTTATCCTTTTTCGTGTAAAAACATTGAGGAATTAGCTACTGAAATAGCAAGTCAGTTTAACATGGACTCATGTTCTGTTGAAAATGAGTTAGTGCAGATTATATCAGATATACATCTCAAAGCCACAGCATCTGATACAAAAGTCTGGTGTTTTATATCTGAAGATAAATATCCGAATCTAAGGCAAATCGCCCTTCAACTGACGGCAATGTTTGGGTCAACTTACTTGTGCGAGTCTGCATTTTCTGAAATGATGAAAACTAATATCTATGCAACGATACACCCTACCTAGACGACAATCCTGCATCACACTTACTTGCAGCCTCTCAGAGTCGATCGATCGTAGTCTAACAATATTGAGGTAGATCGCTAGCAGTTCAAGTTTGAGCACCCCTGCTCTAAACTAAAGGTCCTCTTTCACCATGACGACGTGAAAAGTTTATTCTAGGAACAGAGAATCGAGGATGAAGACTTCCATTATTATTATGATTATTAAGTTATATTTGTAACAATAGTACACTCAAGCTATTTGATTTCGCTGGTGAAATGTAGGAATATTGAATAAATTAGAAATACCAGCATTCCAGTCTAAATTCGTTCTATAATTTTTACTGATGATGTCATCCCTGTATGGCCAGTAGATAGATTTTATTGGCCCAAATTTATATCCATTTTATGCCGGTATTAATATGCTTTTCATAATGCTATTATCTGCTGGTAGGTAATATGCAGCCTAAATAGATAGACGTTTCATATGTTTGCCTAATTCGCAAATACATACTGAATTATAAGGTAACTGATTGCTATACGTTTTTGAAAAGTTTAATTAAAACTAAAGTTGTTGTTGAAATAAAGGTCCCTAACCAAATTACAGTAACATGAAAAAATAGGAATAATGAAAATAGCCGCCTTTAAAAAAAGCGGAAATACATGCAAAACGCAAAGTTTTTTGTTATCTACGGAGTAATGAAAATGACGTCATAATAAAATTGCTTGGTGGTCAAATCACTGTGTTTTAAGTATTTTAACAAAATTTTGTACAAGTTCGTTTCATTTTGCAGCTTTAACGATTTTTTTTTCTTCCGAAAAATGAATGAAAGTAATTTAGAGGGTCGCACAGTGATAAAACTTCTTTCTAAAGAACGCATTGGACCAAAAGTTATTAATACAAGAATGTACCAAGATAATGATGGTTAATCTTCAAGCAGTTCAGATAGAGCCGACACTTAATTCAGGATGACTCCAGATCGAAAAGACCAGTTGGCAAATATTGATGATTAAAAAATGCTGGAAAATCTCAAACCACAGTTCTTGAGATTGTACACGATTGTTTAGGAAACGAAAAAAGTGTCTGCTTGATAGATCCCCCAAATCCTTAGGCCAGTACAGACACTTGTGAGGAAAGAAGTTTCTGAAGAACCTCGGGTCACTTTAGAAAACGATAAATATTTGTTACAGGCGATGAGACTTAGGGTCCTCGCACGAAGAGAAGTCTATGGTTATTTGAGACTGCGAAGAAATTTATCTTATTGAATAAAGCTCACAGTGGTATATGACGTAGCAGATTCCCTTAGTTTTGTTTGCATATCATCGTGGATCTCCTTTGGTGTTAATCTTTTTTTAAGCAGGTACTTAATGGCCGCACGTTGTTCAATTTTTTTCCAGAAACGCTGCACTTGGTCTCACTAAACTCGTTCTAACTTAAAAACCACAAATTCTACAGCAACAAAATTTTACACTGTGACAACCAAAGAAAGTATGAACTTATTGACGTACCCTATGATAAAAATATTATAATTATTTTTTGGTAAGGCCGCAAACTTTTCAATCCATCCTCGTATTTATATAAAAAAATATCTATTAGAAAAATTAAAAAAAACCTTTCGGCATTTTGTAGTTGTTTGATTATTAAGATTTTTAAAAAAAAGTTAAAAAATATTACTGAGTAATATTGCAGACAGTGTCTGAAAACAGGTAGTGGTCCCAATCCGGCGCCAGGTTATATCTAATGCTATAACCTTGTAATGGAATGGAACTTTCTTAAAAAAATTTTTCAAATAATTCTTAGAAGTATAAAGAATAAAAATCCGTAAAAAAATCGAATTTTTGAAAATACGAGGTGTATGTAACCCCTTTTCTTCATTGAAACATCTGAAGATGCCAGGACCAAAAATTTTCCTCAGATGATGAATTAAAAGGCGTTGTAACGTCATATTTTAAGACGCAGGCAAAAGCAATTTTTTTTTAATCGAATTATGCAACTTGAGCAACGCTAAACTAATTATTAGTTAAGTGGTTAAATTATTAGTGTAAACAATAGTTATTAGAAAAGAGTATTTTCTTAAGCTCTTTAACTTTTCCGTCATAGGTACGTAGATGTTGGTTGTTCAAGGGACTGAGGTTATACTCTATATTCCCACCTTGCCCCTTGCCGTTATATTCGCACAGCAAGCCAAACAGATTTGAGACCACCTGTATTATACTCTCATTAACTGGGGTACGGTTTCCTCCGGACGCTGTATCTCTTCTTACACACCACCTTCAAAGACATATGTAAGTATGAAGCTTTATACAACAATATTTTTTATTATCCAGACTTTCATGAAGAAAAATATATAACTAAACAATATAATGGAGAAAAAGCATAAATCTCGAAAAGACACGTCGATGTTTTCTCGGTGACAATGTAAAACTTGGAGAAAAACGCGATTTTCCACTTGGAACTTTTGAACCTAATGATGAAATACGAAGGCAGGTTGAACCGTCTTGGGACTATAGCTGATACATTAGGTGGTCTACGGGATATATGCGAGGACAAAAAAAGTTTGTTCGTTGTTTTAAGGCAATTTCACGTTTATACTGGGTAATGCTACACAGTGAGTTCTTTAAGTTAGGATTTTTTTCTTTAAGAGCAGTTTTCTCAAAAATAACAGCAAAGTTAGGTAATTTTTAGTGTTCCGTACGGAACGCTTATAAAATCACTTCGGTGTCTGTCTGTTCGTCTGTCACACCCGATTTTCTCCGAAACTATTTGACATGGAAAATTGAAATTTGGCACTAATATAGGAATTGATGTTCTCATCAGCGACGTGTAATTTTGAAATTTAAATTTTCATTTAAGGCGTGAGTTTTTGGGGGGTGAAATCAGAAGTGAAAAAAGAAATTTACTATGTAATCGAATGAGGTGTCATATAAAAGCTTGTAAAAACAGAAGTTCAAAAATATATATAATGTAATACTTGTGCACACTTTTCTTGGTATTATTTTCAAAAAATTTGGAAAATTCGTTGTTCCCCCCTCATCTCGAAAAATATTGATCAAAAAATTTTGAAAATATTTGATATGGGTTCACATAAAAGAAACTCCAAGGTATGTCACTGAGTAAATGTGAAAGTATTTTTTAGAAAACTAGTTTTAATGTAAAAAAATTTTTTTAGTAAAGGAAAACTTGACTAAACACAACAAAATGTGCGAAACGTTGTTTTAACCAAGAGTTAGAACAATTTTGTTTTAATTGACAACCAAAACCTAATGTAAAGAAATGGTTGAAGATAAATAAAAACTCCTATAAATAATCTTGTTTTTCTTCATTCTCTCTACAAGATTATTGATTAAATTGGATCATAAATCTTTGATGATTTGAAGAGTTAGACAATAATTTTAAAAACGGAACTTGGAATATGTCTCACCACCACATTATTTTTCAATTTTATATAGATCTTGACTCTAAAAACGCCATTTTATATTTTTATCGTGTTACTATGTAAAATATGGCAGAATAAACGCATGTTATCCTTTCCTGTTGATGAGGAATGTTATGATCACTTCTGATTTGATGATAGTCAGGAGATTCAAATATGTGTTTGATGGAGAGCTGGTTGTTACAAATGTGACACAGGGGGGGAGGGTCTCCCTTCAATAATTGGATATGAGTGAGATAAGTGTGTCCCACAGCCAGCCTTCTCCAGATCGTGTTTTCCCTTCTAGTCATTTCATAACTATGGAATGGGCGAAATACGAAAGGTTTCACTTCCCAGAGCTTATTTGGGTTTTCCTCCAAATCCCATTGGAGTTTCTTTGAGGAGGTTGACCAGATGTTACAGCTCGTTTTGCATGGGTGTCAGCTAAATCATTACCTCTTATCCCAGCATGGCCTGGAATCCATAGAAAAACAATTTGGATATTTCTGATATCTGCTATATACAATAAGTCCATTATTTGTCTAATGTAGGAATAGTTCTGCTTACGGGCGGAGATGGAGAGCAAAGCGCTTTAAGAATCGGACACAATGATGAACTTTCTGCCCAAATTTGAGTTGAGTATGTGCCTGAGATAATCTTTGATGGCTAACAACTCGGCGGCAAAAATGGAAGAGTGAGGAGGAAGTTTATAAGTTTTGATGTTATTGCCAATAATGTATGATGCACCTACGCCCGCCTTTGACTTCGATCCATCTGTATAGGATATTGAATATCCTGAGAATCGGTTGTTTAATGTGGAAAAAAATTTGGATTAAATTAGTCGGTTGCTGTGCGTGGAGGATTTAAGATGTCTCAGTGAAAAGTCTATGTGAGGTATTGGAGAGCGCCATGAGGGAAAAGAGTTTTGTAGAGGGTATTCATAAGTTGGAGGTAAAAAATTGTGGGTAAGAAGTAAAGATCTAATTCTTTGATGAATGCAGTTTGGCGGGAAAAGTCGATTGAGATGAACATTGGTTAGGTTGATTGAGGACTTGAGGTGAGTGCGATGAAGAACAGATATATAATATCTTAGAAATGATTATTGTCTTACCAAGGACAGTGGAGGGAAAGAGGAGATGTACTGCAGACTCGTGATCGGTGTGGTTCTGAATGCTCCTGTGATGGATCTCAGGGCCTGGTTTTGGATTGTATTGAATGTTAACATCAACAAAATCATCTCGTTCCTTAAGGAAATAAACATTTACAATATGATTTTCATATGTGGCGCAAAATGACCTCCACCTATAAAATCAATCAATCAACCTTCCTGTTGTATCAAAGTCTCCTCAGTAGATATGAATAGTATAAGTTGTTGTTTTTTTGTATTTCTTATCGGATTCTTGTTAATTCTGCCACCACTGGTACGTAGGTAATTTCTTTTTGGCATATTTAGTTCTAATGCCCACTTCTTGTAATCTTTCTGTAACTTTCGTATCATGTAAATAATATTGATTTTCTGTCGCATTTTTCTGGTAATATCGTACCATACTACCATGTACTGGTATCATTTTCACTTTTCACAGTATTAAAAAGGGTCTCTCTAAAATTCCTATTGAAACCAAGAATTTCGAAATTCAGAAACGAATAACTTACCGGTATATTCTTGTAGAAAACTTAGCTTCGCCACTAAACTGAACACTTTTGGAACATTCTTTTCTATAAACACCGAGCCTCGATATTTTCCTGTCACGTCTATATTATATCCCTCTCTGGGGGCGCGCAGCGTTACATAACTTCTGCTAAAAGAAGCTGAAACCTTTTTGTTCTTTCCGTCCTTTTGTAGTGCACAACTTTTATTTCATTTTATTGATAAATATTGTAGAGAAAGGAAAGCAGCCGGAAATGTTACTTGTTTTCTATTGCGAGGAATTTAGAGCTTTACTGCCGACGCAGGAGGGTTTCTAAATGGGTCGTTATTGAATTTAAAGGCTTCGAGAGGTTTTTTCGTGAATAAAGCTTTCTCGTTGTTGTTAATACCAGTGATAGATGCATAAGGGTTTTCCTTTAGTACAAATTGCAGTCAGATTAAAGCTAGTTTACATTTACTTAGTTACGCTGCTTGTTATATTTTCAGATAGATTTGGGTAACATTTAATAGCTCAAATGTGGTAACAGCAGCCACAAGACAACAATAAATCGCAAAAAGAGAGGAAAACAAATACTTATAGGATTCAACCAAGTTCATCTCTCTCAGAACACCCATTAATTAAAATAACGAAGAATACAATTATCTGTTCCATATATATATATATATATATATATATATATATATATATATATATATATATATATATATATATATATATATATATATATATATATATATATATATATATATATATATATATATATATATATATATATATATATATATACATATATATATATATATATATATATATATATATATATATATATATATATATATATATATATATATACACAGTCCCTGGCCAAATTATTAGACGCACTGCAAGATTTCATGTAAAATATTAATTACCGAGTGATATTGTCCGTTTTATTATTTTAAATTGATTTGTTTTTTATTTTTATATTATCCAATCAATTACCTATTTATTTGACATAAATAAAACAGCATCAATTTAGAAAAGCATAAGTTTATTAAGTTTTAAAGAAAAGTGAAATTAATGTTAGTAAAAGTCAATATTTAGTTGAGCCACCTTTAGCCGCTATCAAAGCTTTAATTCTGCGCGGCATGCTATCAATGCAAGATTGTACTGTCTCCTGCATTTGAGGATGATGATTCCACACATGAATAATCTTTTCTAGGAGCTGGGTTTTGTTGGTAATCACATCTTTAGCCACTTCTCTTTTCATCAGCTCCCACACATTTTCAATGGGGTTCATATCAGGGCTATTACCCGGCCAATCCAACAGAGGGATATTTTTTTTCTGCCAAAAAAGCTTTAACAGACCGAGCAGTGTGGCAGGGAGCTCCATCTTGCATGAAAGTGAATGGTTCCCCATTTGGAAACCATTCTCTGAGCTGCGGAATCAACCGATTTTGTAATACTTCTTTGTACTGATCTTGCCTCATTATTCCTTTGACGACGTACAGACGTCCAGTGCCCTTGCCGCTGATGACTGACCAAATCATCACTTTGGTGGGATGTTTAAAACCCGTCGCACATACTGAGCTTTATTCTGCAAAATTTCGAATGTGCTTTCGTCACTGAAGCAGACCTGTCAAAAATAGGAAAAATATATAAACTTCCATGTTTATTTGCTTTATTTAACTGAAAATGGTAATAAAGTATCAATTATTGATTAAATTGCTGTATCTTACCGATCTCCAGAAGTCCACATCTTTGTCTTGCCATTGTTTGGCCCACTTCAGGCGCTTTGCTTTCATTGCAGCTGTTAACTTAACTGGGCTTCCTGGCGGGGCGACAGGCCTTAAAATCTAATTCTTTCAATTTTCTTCGAACAGTGCGCTCAGAAACATTTACGCTAGCATCCTGGAGTTGTGATTTTATTACCTTTGTGGTAGCAAATCTGTTTTCTACACAAATTTTCTTCAAACATCTTCTAACCTGACCGTGGAGTGAAAATTGGTTTTCTACCGCATCTTTTCTTTCTTTTCGGGCTTAATTCCTTCCCTGACTCAATTTTCTTTTTATGCGTCGTACACTAGCTTCAGAAACCTACAATCTTCGTGATATTTCTCGGTTTGTAAATGTTTTCGCAATCACAAGGGCCTTTACTTCAGCTTTTTTACGTGGTGAAAGATCGCCTTTTCTACCCATATTGAAAACAGTCCAATTACTTTTTTAAAACACTGCATACAAAATAAACTAATAACTGAGTAGTATAAAACTGTTAAAGAAACAATCACAGTCCATAAAGCCATAGAAACAAGTCCGTACCTGACTCGATTCCGATCGCGACTGATACAGGTTTGTACTTGTTTACGTTCATGTATCACTTTGTCAACACAGTGTTGCCATATGTTAAAAATAAATACAAATATGTAGTCTACAACAATTCTTTTAAATAAAAATCAATAATATTGTAGTTTAAATATACCATTATTGCATAAAAACTCTTAAGAAACATAAAATTACTAAAAAAAATACAGTGCGTCTAATAATTTGGCCAGGGACTGTATATATATATATATATATATATATATATATATATATATATATATATATATATATATATATATATATATATATATATATATATAGATATGTATATATACAGTCAGATATACAAACAAACAGATGGAGCGCCTACAGGATCTTCCCTTTCACCATCTCTATATGATGTATTTTGAAACAGAGGCCCTTAAAAACTCACCACTCAAACCAAAACTCTGGAAACGATATGTTGACGACATCTTTATAATTTGGCCTCATGGACGAAATGAATTAGACAACTTCTTGACCTCTTTAAATAGAATCCACTATCGGATACACTTCACTCTGGAAGTAGAAGAACAAAAAAGCCTCCCTTTCCTTGATGTGCTCATAACTCGAAAAAACGACGATCAACTTCAATACTCAGTCTACAGGAAGCCCACCCACACCCACAGATATTTAAACGTTGGCTCACACTACCATCCATCTCAGATCCAGTCGGTAGCCAACACCCTCGTATCGAGATCATACCGACTAACCGAACTAGACATGAGACGGCAAGAAATTACACAAATCACTAGGGCTCTTAAGCAAAACGGATATAAAGATCAGTCCATATCGAGAGCATTAGAATGGCAGCGCCATCCACAGACAAGGAAAAAAAACGGGATCTCGGCCAAAGTAGAGTCGTATTACCGTATGTGAAAGGAGTTACAGATAGGAATAAAAGAGTCCTAAGAAAACACAACATAGGAACAGCATACAAACCACAAAACACTCTAGCAGACATCCTGGGTTACCCCAAGGACAAGAGAAAACTAGAAAACCATGGAGTTTACAGCATCCCATGCGGAGAATGCCATAAAGTGTACATAGGGCAAACAAACAGAAGAATCTCCACCCGGATCTTAGAACATAAAAATAAGTATCAGAAACAAACAAACTTCAGCTCTTTTTCAGCACCATCATGAAACTGGTTACAGCATCAATTTTTAGGGATCTACACAAATGCCTCTAGGTAGAAGGCAGCATAGGGCCGGAACCCGAAATTACCACTGATACGGACAACCAACCGGCAAACACCGATGCTCGAACGAATACTCTCGATCCCCCACCTGCGTAGACACCGACTTATAAAAGACGGCGACCGCAATTCAGTTTCTCAATTAGCTTCAAGCGGCAGCAGCAGCAAGATCACAGTATCGAGCAGCAGCAGCAGCAAGAGTAGTTGAAAATGCCAAATGAGATTTTGGCGAAACGTGGTTCAAATTCATTGTTAGACGAACGGATTCAAACCCAGAATTTTAATGTATTACATTCCACCATCCGTGAAAACCTCTATTGTAACATTGTAACAATATACATACACACATATATATATATATATATATATATATATATATATATATATATATATATATATATATATATATATATATATTTATTTATTTATTTATTTATTCATTTCACAGTACAATAGTAATATTTCCAGTACATAATATATTTTAACCTAGAACCAAGCTAATAGTAAACAAGGTGCGCCTAGGTGTATAGAGACACTTGTATGCGCAGGTGCGCAGGCTAAAATACAATTTAAATTATGCTAAGATTTGTAGAAGGTAAAGATAATAATTAATACATAAGAAAATTATGCATTTATGAATTATAAGAATCCACATAATAGTTCAGAATTTTCTGTAATGAACAGTTTACATTTTTTTTCAAACAGTTTATAATTATTTATATTTTTGATATTCTGTGGCAACTTATTGAAAACTTTAGGTCCCAAAACTGGCAAAGACCTCTGGTTTCGGTCATATTTTCTAAAGGGTACAACTAATATCGCATTTTCTCTGTTTCTAGTTCTATATTGATGATTCACAATTTTTTTTTCATTTCTGTAGCAAAATAGAGAAATGTATAAAAAATATAAATTTCTTATGTTCATTATATTTTCATTATATAATCTCTTGGTTGGAAAAAGTCTATCACGAAAGAAAATTACTCTAACAATATAGTTTTGTATCAAGCTCAGTTGACTCAGTGCATTATTATAAAGTCCACCCCACACAATGATGCCATATCTCAACAGTGACTCGACCAATGCCTTATAGACAGTAACCCGTAATTTGAGGGGTAGTATTTTTCTTATTAGGTAAAACTTATATATGAGTCTTCTCAGTTTATTAGATAAATCTTGGACATGTTCAGTCCATCTGAGATGTTTATCAATCGTAATTCCAAGATATTTTGTGTGTGTGATTTCTTTCATGACCATGTTCATATCGTTTACCTGTATACAATCAAAGTCCGGTCGATTTGCTTCAGTCAGAGAGAAAGCAATGTATACCGTCTTAGAAAGATTTAAGGTTAATTTCATCAAATCAAGCCAGGCCCCGACAATGCTCACGCCCCTACTAACTGCCATTTTTACAGCATCCCATGTCTTGTCTCTGAAAACAAGAACTGTATCATCAGCATATGATATTGAAACTCCTTCTATGTCTAGGCTTAGTAAAGAGTTTATATAGCAGATAAAGAGAAGAGGACCTAGGACAGTGCCTTGTGGTACTCCAATCTGCACAGTTAGTGGTTTACTCAGTACTTTTCCGATCTTCACAACTTGTTTTCTTTCCTCTAAGTAATTTCTAAAGATGTTTAAAACCGAGCCTCTGACACCACAACGCTCCAAAACATCAAGAAGACCAGAGTGAGGTACGGTGTCAAAAGCTTTGGCTAGGTCCAGGAAAACTGCAATACACTTTTTATCATCATCCAGAGAGGCCTTAATATGGCTGACCAGTTCAGACATTGCATCGCCAGTGCTAACTCCCTGCATGAAACCAAACTGCTTTTTGTTTATAATATTTTTGGACGTTAGATAATCATATAATCTTTTTTTAAGACATTTCTCAAATAATTTACCATAGGCTGATATCACACTAATTGGACGGTAATTGGAAATATCAGTCTTGCTTCCCTTTTTATATATAGGGGTTATTATTGTATGTTTAAACTGTGGTGGAATTCTTGCAGTGGTGAGGATCAGATTGAAGATGTGGATCAGAGGCAGCAAAATCGACTGATGAACACTTTTCACTAATTTGCCTGTGATGCCATCTAATCCAGGAGCACATGAGTTTTTTAGCCTATTGATGTGGCTTATGAGTTCATTTGCTGTAATTGGAGTCAAAGTCATTGAATTTATAGGTTCAACATAGTCCATGCGGACATCAAACTTTGGTTTTTTTTATCTTCGCTGCCATATTTAGTCCAACATTTATGTAATAATTATTACAGTAATTGGCAATCTCTGCATTAGTTTCAATTGGTATGCCTCTTTCATTGACTATGTACCAATTACTATTATTTTTAATTGTGGCTTCATTTGCTGCATCATTTATTATTTTATAAAGTTTTCTTAAGTCACCACTATATTTATCTATCTCATTACCATAGTATGCCTGTTTTGCCCTTTCTATCGTCTTATTTAGTACATTTCTATATACCTTATATACGAGTACATTCCATAAGCCTTCATTATTTTTTTGTTTTATAGCATATAGTCTTTTAAGTTTGTCCCTGTGTTTAACTGAAGTTATGATTCCTTCCGTAATCCAAGGCTTAATTTTTTTTGCTTCTTCATTATCACTATTTTTTCAGTAGTACAGGCTTTTTTGAGGGAATCAAATATTTCAATAAATTTATTGTAGGCCACCACAGGATCGTCCAAGTTCAATACTGTTTCCCAATTTACATGTTTTATATTCTCTACAAACATGATTTCATCAAATTTCATTATACTCATTTTTTCATAAAGTTTGTTACCTTCTATGGTTGTATCATTCCAGTAGATGTCCAGGTAAATAGGAAAATGATCGGTTAGGTCACTGTCTAAAACTATTGCCCTACACTCCAAGTTTTGTATGTCTAATTTTTTCCTTACGAATATGTGGTCAATACAACTTTTACTTTCTGCTGTTACTCTAGTGTATGAGTTAATATATGGCTTAAATCCAAGAGATGAAAGTGTTGTCAAATATCTATTTACTAAGGGCTTTGTAGGAGCAAGTATATCAAAATTAATATCACCCAGAAATATGTCAATACTGTTTGTTATGTTGGAGGCAAAATAAGTCTCAATGTCAACTAGAAACAGTTCATCACTCGTGGAGGGGGGTCTGTAGCATGGCATGACTACCATATCCATATTTTCATTTCTAAATTTGACTCTGCTAATTGTTACACCACTTAATGGTAAAATGTTATGTACTATGTCAAAATTTAAAGAATCTTTAATATATATTAATACACCATCATTCTGATTAATTCTACTATTATTAAATATTGTTTCAAATCCTGGAATAGAGAAATTTTTTACTTGCAAAATATTACGTGTTTCACTAAAAATTATTATATCTAATCTTAACTTAAACATTTCAAGAAGTGCCAAAAATGAGTCAAAGTTCCTCTTTATACTCCTAATATTGACATGCAAAAGTTTCAATAGATGTTTCTTATTGTCTAGAGATTTACTAAAATTTGTAAAATCATTCACTCCAAAGCATAAGTCTTTTGTATTTTCACTCACCAGATCTTCATGCTCAAGTTCATTCAGAATGTTCGCTTCTAAGTGCATTGTTTGTAAGTATTAAACGGAGTAGTTAATTCTGCTTCGTAGAATGTCTTTGTGACGCTGGAGTGAGGGACAATCACTAGCACTAGCTGCATGATTTTCATCATGCTTTGTATTATATTTAATATTAGCATTAATACAATTTTGGCACTTCCTAATTGAACTTGGACAGTCTTTATTATCATGATCCTCTGCGCAATTGCTACAGCTTCTTCGATTGTTACAAGTTACACTCTTATGGAAAAAGCCCTGACAATTAAAGCATTTGGGAACAGTAAGATCCTCAAAAACTGCCAACCGTTCCCATCCAATGAAGATCTTGCCACTCTGCATAGCTTTATGAAACAAATTAGGGGAACATTCAGCATATATTGTACTCGTACCTTTCCTTGTCAAGTGCTTTAGATATGTTACTATGAGTCCATCATCCTTAGTTATCCATTGGTTTTGACTTATAACTGCCTCTTTAATTTGCTTCTCATTCAATTTGCCAGTATAGCCAACTATTTTAATTCTTGGTTTCTTCAGTTGATTCAATTTAATTTCATATTTGTTACCTAGTGATTCCGTCATTGCCAACCTCAAAGCCTCCGTTTCACATTCATTAGCACATTTGACTAGGATACTTCCCCCTTTTGTAGTTTGAAGACTTTTTACTCCAACTTTGACCTCATTTGGTCTCACTGACTTTAAAACTTCTTCTCGGGTGATTTTTACGTCTTGAATTATTTTAGGTTTTATTATTAGAGGAGGCGTATCCTCAGGTTTTGATCCTTCTCTCTTCCCATGCATAACTTCTGAAAACGTTGGCTGTGCTATATTACATTGCTCCAATTTAGATATTTTTTCATGTAACAGTCGAATAATTTATATATATATATATATATATATATATATATATATATATATATATATATATATATATATATATATATATATATATATATATATATATACATATATATATATATATATATATATATATATATATATATATATATATATATATATATATATATATATATATATATATATATATATATATATATATATATATATATATATATATATATATATATATATATATATATATATATATATATATATATATATATATATATATATATATATAAATATATAAATATATAAATATATATAGATATATATATATATATATATATATATATATATATATATATATATATATATATATATATATATATACAGTCGACTCTCTATATAGTGAAAGACCAAAATGTTGATCGAAATTTCACTATAGAAAGTTTTTCACTATATAAAGAGAAAATCCGTATATATTGGTATGTATGTAGGTCTTCAAAAAATTGCACTATATAGAGTTTTTCACTATATAGAGTTTCACTATAAACAGTGTCGACTGTATATATATAACACATGGGCTGAAAAGTCCCGGGCCTAACACATAGATGGCGCTAGTTTTATTGCAGTCACCTTTTTTTCAGTTAATACTAACCTTCAAAAGACAGCTGTTAAAATTTCATGATATTCTATTCATTAGTTTGTGAGTTATTGTGCTAAGAGTGACGCTACTTTTGTTATTTTAAAAACAATGGATCAAAAACAATTTCGTGTTTTAATTTTACACTGCTTCTTGATGGGAAAAAATACCGTTCAAGCGAAGCAATGGCTTGAAATGTGTTATGGGGACTCCGCTCCATCAGAAACAACAATAAAACCTTGCCACTCTGCATAGCTTTATGAAACAAATTAGGGGAACATTCAGCATATATTGTACTCGTACCTTTCCTTGTCAAGTGCTTTAGATATGTTACTATGAGTCCATCATCCTTAGTTATCCATTGGTTTTGACTTATAACTGCCTCTTTAATTTGCTTCTCATTCAATTTGCCAGTATAGCCAACTATTTTAATTCTTGGTTTCTTCAGTTGATTCAATTTAATTTCATATTTGTTACCTAGTGATTCCGTCATTGCCAACCTCAAAGCCTCCGTTTCACATTCATTAGCACATTTGACTAGGATACTTCCCCCTTTTGTAGTTTGAAGACTTTTTACTCCAACTTTGACCTCATTTGGTCTCACTGACTTTAAAACTTCTTCTCGGGTGATTTTTACGTCTTGAATTATTTTAGGTTTTATTATTAGAGGAGGCGTATTCTCAGGTTTTGATCCTTCTCTCTTCCCATGCATAACTTCTGAAAACGTTGGCTGTGCTATATTACATTGCTCCAATTT
>CM032449.1:191935189-191972027 GCA_019049505.1 Pachyrhynchus sulphureomaculatus
TAAAACGTAAAGAAAAGCAAAAATCTCGGAATGTGATTTTCACGAATAAAATACTTCCCTTTAGCAAAAAAAGTAAAATTAGTATAGAGACTTTAAAAAAATGATATTAAATTAATCGATAAATGATACCAGAAAATATATTTCTAAATATTAACTATAATTTCGTTTTTTAATGCCCAATTAACGAAATCGATGTATAGACATGTAAAAGTGTAGGGTTTTGGAATAGAAGGAGTTGCTTTAAACGGTCGGTTCCCTATCGAACACGTGACTTTTGATGGATTTCACGACGAGGTTTATGTTTCAATTATCCCCTGCCAATTACCACCTGTGGCAGCTTCTTTGTACTGAAACCCGTCTATACGAGATGGTAGCCCATACGTCTTAGAGAGTGGGTTCCGGCTATAAGAATGCTGTTAAATATTTTTTCTTTTTATTACCTAGGCACCACCCATTTCATATATAATAACTGTGCTTGAATAGCATAAAAATAGGGAACTTAGCGTGTCCTACAAACGTTGTTACTTTCAGCAGAACTAACATACTAAACTAAGCAATAAAACAAAAAAATATTAGATAAAATGAAACATAGAATTCTTTCTACATGGTATAAAAAGGTATAGAGGCGGGCTTAGTGGTTAAGGTCTCTGTTTTCTACGCCAGCGACCCGAGTTCGTATCTCAGCTTGAGAAATAATAAAAAAAAGATAAATAAATAATAATATAAATTATACCAAAATTTAGAACTTGATGGTCGCCTCTCTCAGAAAGGCAATGACAAACCACCTGTAGTAACATGTCTAGTCTCACCTTGATCGTTCGGAACCGACATTAAACTGTAGGTTCCGTTTACTTGTGGAAATATTTAAAAGGGCACAAACTACAGACAACGGCGAGTGGGTCGCTTACGTCCGTAACAAATATGGCACTTCAAGAAAAAGAGGATAAAAAGGTATCTCTGGTCCTGATGGATACTTTTAAAAGAAACATTTAGATTGGCTTAGTATATAAGCTCCAAGAAATCTATGGCTTTTATCAGCTAGCTTTTGATTTTAATATAAAAAAATTACTTCATCGGTTCCAAGACAGAAATACAATTATTTAGTAAATGAAAAAAATAATGAGAGTTTTTGAATAAAAGAAAAATTGGTATTTGTATGTCTCTTCTGTAGACATTGAAACTCTTGGGAACACTTCTCTTATACAACGCCTTCAAGAAGAATCCCAAGTCCGTCGGTATCAAAATAGAGGACCACTTGAACAGGAAGCACGACGCACTAAACTTGAGTACGCCGTGAAAAACGATAATTAAAAAAATATGTATTTCAATCCACAGACAAAACACGAATAACAAGAACGGAATCCATGACGTGAATGTTAAGGAGGCGGTATACTTTTTTGAGCATCTCTTGGCGGTGTCTTGAAGAGCTAACAAAGCTCCTTTGTAGAAGTTCTGAAAGTTCCAGAAGCACTCAGAACATAAATTAACAAAAATGTATATTAGGGGTTCTGCCTTGACCAAGCTGTTAACAAGGCTTCGTCCTTTGTCTGATCATTGAAGACTGGTTGTTATCAACACCAAAGTAATCCAACCAAAGAACCGAAACACTAGACTTGGAAAATTTTCAGAACATACAAGTATACGATCATACTAGTTTTGTTATATTGTAAACTGAATGCCTCTTGAGCCTCCAAAAAGACTACTCGAAAGCCAAACTACAACATCAACGCAGTATACGCAGCGCCGTAATCTATAATCTATAATATATATAAAATGCAACGTCTCTCTGTCTGTCTGTCTGTCCGTTAGTGCGCTTATCACTTGAGAACCACTTATACGATTTACGTGTTTTTAAAAATTTATACATATGTTCTATATAATTCGATATAAGCCTAGATAATTGGAATAAGATGAGATAATGGGAGATAAGTATAAATAATGGGAGATAAGGAGAAATAATGGGAGATAAGCAGAGATAAGTCTAGATAATGGGAGTTATGGTGAGATAATGGGAGATAAGGAGAAATAATGAGAGATAAGGAGAAATATTGCGAGATAAGTCGAGATAAGCCTAGATAATGGGAGATAAGGTCAGATAATGGGAAATAAGGAGGAATAATGGGAGTTAAGGAGAAATAATGGGAGATGAGCCGAGATAAGTCTAGATAATGGAAATTATGTAGCGATAATCGGGGATAAGTATAAATAATGGGAGATAAGGAGAAATAGTGGGAGATAAGCAGAGATAAGTCTAGATAATGGGAGATAAGGGGAAATAATGGCAGATATTTTATTACGTTAGGTAACATAAGGAATAAGCAGTGACGATAGTAGTGAATCAAGTCCACGCGAGCGGAGCTGCGTGCACGACTAGTGGTGTGTATATAAATACAAAAATGGTAGATGTTACTCCACTTACCTCTACTTCTGCAGAATAAATATATGGTTATTTAAAACTTCTATTAGCAAATCTCAACTCGGCCAAAAAGATGCCGGGCGCCTTAAAACGGAAAAATGTTCTTTCCTCCAAAAAGCCAATTACACTTTCTAAGATAGTTACTTCGGTTTATCTAAAAGAATTTCTAATTCATTGTATAATTAAGTTCCACAGTTCTTTATTACAAATTTCCCTATTTCTTCTTTTTAACTTTTAAAGTAGAAAAGTTTTGGGGGATGTATAATCCTTACTATAGTTTAAAATACTCGGTTTTGCGATAGTGGCGAGTTTAAATTAGATATACATCCTGGAACAAAACAGTGTCATTCTTTCAAATGCAGATGCGGAGAGCTGTAATCCCGGAATAAACTCAAAGTTGCGAGAAAATCCATTACATGTATCCTGACAAGATACCTATAGATTTAATTTCAGTAGTTTTTAAATAAAATTCATTTAAATATGTGATTAATTCGGAGACTATTTTTTCGAAAAAGTCATAAGCATGCATATATACATACATACATATATATATATATATATATATATATATATATATATATATATATATATATATATATATATATACTCAATTTAGTGGGGCTGCAGTCTATATTTAAATATTTATGGCCTTGGGTAGTGAAACAACAAACAATTGAACTTATGCCTTTTCATATACCTTTTATTAAACGGTATATTGATGACCTCATCCTGGCAGTACCAAAAGGTAGAAACTGATGTAGCACTGGATATTTTTAACTCCTATAACCAGGATATTCAATTCACCAAAGAAAAAGAATCAAGCGGTGGCATTCCCTTCTTGGATATGTTGGTAATCCATATGGATGACAATGTTCTAAGGACTAAATGGTACAGAAAACCATACTGCTCAAACAGATTCATAAGTTTTTCCTCATACCACCCAATGAGATCCAAAATAAACCTCATACTAGGTATGAAAACTAGAGCAGTCAAATTAACCCACCCAGATTACAGAGATGAGTCGCTCAGAAAACTTAAAGGCTTTCTACTTGACAATTCGTACCCGGTTCATTTAATTAATAAATTTCTTTTTAGTACATCTTATAGCATCCCAAAAAATATAATAACATATCAATCACAACCTCAAACACATACTACACAACGCTCAGTACAAAGTAGCAACCAAGAAATTCATATCAATCATTCCTCTACTCAATTAAACAATCAAAATTTTTATTTCTCTCTTCCTTATATTGACAATTTTACTAATAGACTTATTAATATTTTCAAACCGTTTGATGTCAAAATTGCTAAAAGATAAATTAAAAATATTTCTAAACTGTACACCAAAACCAAGACTCCTCTTCTAAAAAATGAAAATTGGAACGTAATTTACAAAATACCTTGTTCAAATTGTAATAAAGTGTACATAGGTCAAACCTCAAATTTGAAGGGTAGGATTACATCACACAAAAGTGACTGTAGACGTAATGTACAATCTTGTGCTCTAACACAACATGTCTTTAACAATGACCATCGGATGAGCTGGGGTGAGACTGAGGTCCTGGATCGCTCTGATTCTTACTACAAACGAATTTTGTTAGAAATGGCCCATATTAACCGGGAACTCTACACCATGAATAAAAAGAGTGACATCCAGGGACTCAGTTCCATATACAGTTACATCCTCAAATTAGAATTAGAAAAATACCAATCACTAATAGATCGTCCTGCACCAGACAAATATCACATAGACAAAATGTTTGTTCCATCCAATCATTCTATTACATTATATTATCTATTATACATATATTTTTTTTTTTCCGAAAACTGTAATGCATTGTTTCTTTCTGTTATCCCCCGTATGCAGGTTGACACATGCGCTATTAAAATTTAAAAAATCTACATTCTCAACTATTATTTCTATCTTTATTCAATACACGATTTGCCATGTCAATAAGTTTTAAACTAAAAGCATATCTCAGATCGAAACGAATTATTACCTTCGATCTTTCTCTACCACATAAAAGTTATATCGGTCAATCACACTCCATCTTTACTGCCAAAAATTGATAATTTTTGGTTAATTTACTGGTTTACGGGATTAGCAGAGAGTACCAAGGCCAGCCATTTTGGCCGTTTTGTATTTTTCCGTTTAATTATAATGTTATGTAGTTAACAACAATATATTGGGGAATATCCCTCTGTGCAAATGACTGCTTGTTTTGTTAAAAAAAAACCACTTTGGTAAGTCAATCATTTTTCTTTTTTCTCAGGCCATCTTTCTTTTTTGTTTTTTCAACCATTTGAATGTACTTAAAAAATTAATTTTTCACCTAACAGTATAAAGAAAAAAGAAAATTTTGTCTTTCCAGATGTCCTGAAGAAGAAATAAATATAATTTCGAAAGCTCGACTAACAAAAAAAGGTTGTTTCACTACCCAAGGCCATAAATAGCCCCACTGAATTGAGAATATATTTTTCTTAACTAGTCAGTCGCGACTACTCCTGTCTTTGTTATATACATATATATATATATATATATATATATATATATATATATATATATATATATATATATATATACGAGGCCGGTTTGAAAAATCCGTGCAAAGTCTGAGAGATGGCACCACCGGCGCGTATCGAGGTCATGTTTAGTTAGTAGCATCTATTGAATGAACGCACACCAAGTTTCAGCCATATTGGTCTATTTCTTTGTGTTTGGCATTCGTGTGAATCAAGGAAGTGGAGTGATTTTTCAAGAAATGGACGAAAAAGAATTTCGTGTGGTGATTAAACATTACTTTATGAAAGGCAAAACGCCTCAGGAGACTAAAGAGAAGCTTGATAAACATTATGGTGACTCTGCAGCTTCGATTAGAACAGTTTATAAGTGGTTTCAAAATTTTCGGACTGGCAAAAAAGGCGAAGACCGTTCCTTCGGCCGGAAAGGTTATGGCGACTGTCTTTTGGGATTCGCAAGGGATAATCCTCATCGACTATCTAGAAAAGGATAAAACTATTACAGGTGAATATTATTCATCGTTATTGGACCGTTTGAAAAGCGAGCTGCAATAAAAACGCCCGCGATTGGCCCACAAGAAAGTCCTTTTCCATCACGACAACGCACCAGCACACACCTCAGCAGTTATGGTCGCAAAATTAATGGAAATAGGATTCCAACTCGTTTCACATCCCCCCTATTCTCCAGACTTGGCTCCCTCGGACTACTATTTGTTCCCCAATTTGAAGAAATGGCTGGCGGGACAAAGATTTTATTCAAACGAGGAGGTGATTGCAGACACTAATGGATATTTTGCAGACTTCGACAAATCCTATTATTCGGAAGGGCTCAACAAACTAGAACACGAAGTGTATAAGCCTAAAAGGAGACTATGTCGAAAAATAAAAAAGGTTTACCCCAAACACATAAGTAGTTTTTATTTTTGCACGGACTTTTCAAACCAGCCTCGTATATATATATATATATATATATATATATATATATATATATATATATATATATATATATATATATATATAAGTTGGATTGAATTCTTTCTTGAACCTTGGAATATTGAATATATATTTTTTCAATTTCTTGGGCTTTATGGTTCTTTTGTTTTAAGGATAGAGAAATTACATCATGTTCTAGTTAGAATTTATTGAAAACGTTTCGCCCGATTTTCAGGCTTCTTCAGTTCATCTAAAAATTGAAATTTTCTGTTTTGGATATTCAATAGGACGCATAAATTTTTTTAATTATGAATATATAAAATTCTTAAACTTATAATACAATGTAGAAGGTGAAAATAATAATAAAATACACTCAAATATATATGAAAACTTACATGTGTGGGTTGAAACGAAGACACACTTAACATTCTTTAAAAGGTGTTACTAAGACGGTCACATTTTTTAAATAACTTTAGATTTGTATTGGGAACGAAAGTCATCCTTTGGTTTCTTTAAGTGTTTTTTTATTTATTATCTGTTATTGAGTTACTATGAGAAGAGGCCGAAATAAATATGACTCAGGACCCCTAACGTCGCTTTTGTCGTTTATATTGTTTTTCTCTTTATTAATACAGATCATTTCATGCATTGATCTTTTAAAATAATTTGACTCTTTTTTTAGGATTTTTGTATTTTTAAAATCAAACGAGTGTTTGGTTTGTTTAACGTGTTTTGATAGAGCTGTTGGGTTATTCTTATCATACTTATGGCCATTCAGTCTAGTTTCTAGATGTTGTTTAGTCATGCCGATATAACAGCCATTGCAGTTTTGACATGGAATAGAATATATCAGGTTTGATTGTTTCAGTAGGGGTGTTTTGGATTTTAGGGGGGTAAAAAGGTGTTTTAATGAGTTGTGCGTTTTGTGGCAAACAGTTAAATTATGTTTTTTGAGGACTGCTTTAATTTTTTCTGAAAGTCCTTGAATATATGGCATGGATATGTATGTTGTAGCTGTTCTTTGTTTTGGTTGTTTATCTAGAGTATTATATAATTTGTGAGTTCTGGTTTTTAAAATTTTGTTAATTAGCTTAACCGGATAATTGTTGTTGGTTAAGGTAGTTTTTATTTTTTCTATTATTTCTGCTCTATATTTAGGACTTGTTAGTTTTAAGCCTCTGTCAATTAAATTTATGACGGTATTTTTCTTAAAATTTAAAGGATGGTGTGAATGGTAGTTTAGATATTTTCCAGAACTTGTTGGTTTTGTGTACCATTTGCTATTTATTTTGTTTTTTTCTCTTATTAGAGTTAGATCTAGGAAATTTATGGCGTTGTTTTGTTCTGTTTCGATGGTGAATTGTAATTTTTTGTTGAATTGGTTGAAGGCTTTAACTGTGTTTTCTATTTGGTCTTCTTTTAGTGCTAGAATACAATCATCTACGTATCTTTTGAAGAAAATAGGTTTGTTGCTTAACTGCTAAACTGTTGCTAAACTGTTATTCTTAACACAATCGACTACGAATCAAAAATGTTAGAATTATTAAATGATGAAAGTACTTATAAGAAAATACAAAACAACCCCACAAATACCTATCAAACTTTAAATAACAATTTAGTTAAAACCTGGTACAACAAAGACTACATCAGTAAGGAAACATATAACACTCTTATCATTCACAATGCAGAACCTCCCAAAATATACGGCCTTCCCAAATTGCACAAGCCCAACATCCCACTAAGACCGATAGTTTCTAGTATACAGTCCCCTTTCTACAATATCTCCAAATTCCTCTCAAATATTCTTTCTAAAGTCACTGGAAAAAATGTTTTTTATATAAAAAACTCTTTCGAGTTTAAAAATTTCATAGATAGTATACACATGCCCAATGAAAGTAAACTCATATCCCTCGATGTCATGTCCTTATATACAAACTTACCCATAAACCTTATAATCACCGCAATAACAAATAAATGGGACCAAATTAAAAAACACACCTGCCTACCACAAGAAGAATTCATAAATGCCATAAATATAATCTTTAAAAACAATTTCTTTCAGTACCAGAACTCATTCTACCTTCAAATGGAAGGTTGTGCAATGGGGGCTCCTATTTCTGCTACCCTTGCCCAACTGGCATTGGAATATTTGGAGGAAAATGTTATTGACAGCTTAAGCAACAAACCTATTTTCTTCAAAAGATACGTAGATGATTGTATTCTAGCACTAAAAGAAGACCAAATGAAAACACAGTTAAAGCCTTCAACCAATTCAACAAAAAATTACAATTCACCATCGAAACAGAACAAAACAACGCCATAAATTTCCTAGATCTAACTCTAATAAGAGAAAAAAACAAAATAAATAGCAAATGGTACACAAAACCAACAAGTTCTGGAAAATATCTAAACTACCATTCACACCATCCTTTAAATTTTAAGAAAATACCGTCATAAATTTAATTGACAGAGGCTTAAAACTAACAAGTCCTAAATATAGAGCAGAAATAATAGAAAAAATAAAAACTACCTTAACCAACAACAATTATCCGGTTAAGCTAATTAACAAAATTTTAAAAACCAGAACTCACAAATTATATAATACTCTAGATAAACAACCAAAACAAAGAACAGCTACAACATACATATCCATGCCATATATTCAAGGACTTTCAGAAAAAATTAAAGCAGTCCTCAAAAAACATAATTTAACTGTTTGCCACAAAACGCACAACTCATTAAAACACCTTTTTACCCCCCTAAAATCCAAAACACCCCTACTGAAACAATCAAACCTGATATATTCTATTCCATGTCAAAACTGCAATGGCTGTTATATCGGCATGACTAAACAACATCTAGAAACTAGACTGAATGGCCATAAGTATGATAAGAATAACCCAACAGCTCTATCAAAACACGTTAAACAAACCAAACACTCGTTTGATTTTAAAAATACAAAAATCCTAAAAAAGAGTCAAATTATTTTTAAAAGATCAATGCATGAAATGATCTGTATTAATAAAGAGAAAAACAATATAAAAACGACAAAAGCGACGTTAGGGGTCTGAGTCATATTTATTTCGGCCTCTTCTCATAGTAACTCAATAACAGATAATAAAATAAAAAAACACTTAAAGAAACCAAAGGATGACTTTCGTTCCCAATACAAATCTAAAGTTATTTTAAAAAATGTGACCGTCTTAGTAACACCTTTTAAAGAATGTTAAGTGTGTCTTCGTTTCAACCCACACATGTAAGTTTTCATATATATTTGAGTGTATTTTTATTATTATTTTCACCTTCTACATTGTATTATAAGTTTAAGAATTTTATATATTCATAATTAAAAAAATTTATGCGTCCTATTGAATATCCAAAACAGAAAATTTCAATTTTTAGATGAACTGAAGAAGCCTGAAAATCGGGCGAAACGTTTTCAATAAATTCTAACTAGAACATGATGTAATTTCTCTATCCTTAAAACAAAAGAACCATAAAGCCCAAGAAATTGAAAATATATATATATATATATATATATATATATATATATATATATATATATATATATATATATATATATATATTTATATATAATATATATATATATATATAATATATATATATATATATATATATATATATATATATATATATATATATATATATATATATATATATATATATATATATATATATATATATATATATATATATATATATATATATATATATATATATATATATATATATATATATATATATATATATATATATATATATATATATATATATATATATATATATATAAATATATATATATATATATATATATATATATATATATATATATATAACATATACATATATATATATATATATATATATATATATATATATATATATATATATATATATATATATATATAAATTCCAAAATAACTATTTGCAAGTTTGAAAAATCACGGATTTTGGGGTTGGACAGTGTTAAGTTGGAGTGACTTTTCAATTGCACAAGTTAGTTCTTTAGTCTTTAACATTAGAACGTTGAATTAGCTCGGAGTCGTACAAGCCCAGTATTTCTCTCGTTTTTCACATGGCTTGCTGCTTCGAGATGGTAGAGAAGATAGAATGCAAATAGTAGGGGGCACTGGAGACAGTTTGTTTATAGGCATAGTACCTGTGCTGCCGGGAAATCTTTAAAGTGCTTGGTCTTGAATCGCTAGCCGATTTTTGATTTATTGCCAGTTTTTGGTTATTTTTCTACAATTTTTGCATAATTTTTAGTTTCGGATGGTTGTAGCTTCTACTTGAATGAAATTCATTATAAATGTATAATAAGACAGATAAAAACAGTCTTTCATTATAAATTTAATTTTTAGTGATTTTTTCGAAATTTGAAATATTTGAATGAACAAACCAACGCAATTTATGTTTCTCAATCCATATAATCTAAGATTTGTTGTTTCAAGACCTAAAGGTTCAAGGTAAATTATCATAGCCATTTTTCGGCCATTATTTGAACATATTTATCATCACTTTAGCCAGAAATACAACACTGATTAGAACAAACCAAAGCTATTTATGTTAGAAAAATGGCTATGTTAATTCACCTTGCGACCTTTAGGCCTTTAAACAACAAATTTCAGATTATGTGGATCGAGAAACATAAATTGCTTTAGTTTGTTCACTCAAATATTGCAAACTTCGAAAAATTTACTAAAAATTATCCAAAAATGAAAAATTGGCAATAATTCAAAAATCGGCTTTGAGAGATTTTTTGGAAATTTAGTTACGAATATTTAAAAAGATATATCTAAATCGGTTGGAAATTAAGACCTGTAGATAATTTTGAACGAAAAATTAAATTCCTAGACCACAGTGCGTTGGTCGAATTTGAGCTTTGTACAAAATTAACAGCTTTCCAGCTCTCTTTGCTATATATGCGACATGTTCATGCCAAGACATATTTGCTCCCAAGTTAACACCCATCAAATTGAGGAAATAGAGGAATGGAGTATCCTGACATAACTATATTGAATTCTTCAACGTTAACCTATACAGAAAAAACTACCACCTGGGATTTTATAGCGTTGAATTCTATTTGGTTACTGTCACCCCAAGATAGAATTTCTTCCAGGTCTTTATTAAGTTAAACGACTACCTGCCGTCTACAGATATTTGCATGAACAACCGATGTTCGAGCATTAAAAGTAAATGAAGAAGTTAGCACACTATCATCTGTAGTTCTGTTGTGGAGTTGTTTTATGTTCCGTGGGACAGAGAAACATTTAGAGAAGTGGTCGCAAACCTTCATTAGGAGAAGACATGAGAAGAAAAAGAAGAAGAATAGGTTGAAAAGTATCATCGATCTGCTAAAAAATATGCAACCAGTAGAAAAAACGGTAGGGCCGGTGCATCAGAAGTAGGAGGACCACTTTGAATGTGACGGGTGTCACAAAGACTGTGACTGCTTCATATTTTAGAAGTCCAGGAACTTTTGTATATAACCGCGTGTTATTCCAGGCAAAGCCTCCAGTATACAGTATAAACCCACTAAATGAACGTAATCTTATTTCAAATTATTTATTACTTTCGTTGTTAAATCAGCGTTGTTAATTATTAAAAAATTAATTTCTCTTACTGTGTGTCAAAAAATCGAGACTTTGAGACTTTATTAAACCAGAGATTTAATTAAAAATATTTCTTTTTAATTATCCTAGCAATTTTTTAATTTTAACTTTGTTCTTTAAGAAGCAGATGTTGCAGGACATTTTGGACGATTCTAAAGAAATATATATTTACTTGTCTTTTTTCGATAAGAAATATTTTTCGGTAATATTGGCAAATTCAAAATAAGCTATCGTTAGCTATTTTTTCACGGTAGTTACCCAAAATATTATCATTTTAGGTCTAGTAGAAGAGACTAAAACATAAACTATTAAAGCCGTTTTGTTCCAAAATACACCGTTTTTAGACAATACAGAAGCCTATCCTATGCATCCAGTAAATCCGAATAATTTTCATCTAGTATCACTGCTGTGCCATCTATTTAAGATTCTGATGAGAATGGTGCTGTACAGAATAGCTGCCGACCTTGGTCAAGAACTTATATCAGAACAGGCAGGCTTCAAAACTGGAAGATTATGTACTGGTCAAATTTTTAATTTGACGCAGCATATAAGGGACGATTTTGAGCGCGATAACCTGACCCGCCTTCGTGGGGCTATCGGCCGCGTACGGATCAACGGCAACTAATTCATAAGATCTGTCTCTCTCTCCCAATCTCAATAGGAGTATTGGTGGTATTACGCAGTTCCTGCCTCAATACTCATTCTCCTTGATCCTACGCGACCTAACTTGACTCGTGCCTATCCATACCAAGAAGAGATCCGACTTGGTCGGACCATCTTATTGGAGACCGTCCAACAGTGTGTGGCGTAGAACATGCTAGGTGGACAAAATTCATGTTATGATTTCCAGGAAATCTTATTTGCAAAACGTAAACAACACCACCAAACCCCGAATTCCGAGAAAAATTTGTTTATCAAATTTGCAAGTGGCGAGTCATAAGCGTCAGAAGTCAGGTAATGAGTTTAATGCAGCTCTTTCAATCAATCAGTTGCAATTTAGCGACACTTTCGTGCACATCTGTAATATTGTGAAAGTTTTTGTGATGAATATTAATACTGAGGGTAAGTACTATTTTTTTAATGTATTTTTTTAATCAGAATCTATTAATTTGAATTTTTAGTATTTTTTTTAAATAGCCTATATATTTTAGCGTGTTTTTAAAAAAAAAAAAACTTTGAAAGTTCAGAATATACAGACATTCACCTCTATCCGGGCTAGTTTTTAGATATTACACAGAAATAACTTTATTCTTTGTAAAAATACACATATTGTTTAGCACACTTCAGTACAACATGTTTTTTTTTTCTTTTTTTCCAGAACACGTTTACTCTATTTCAAGGATAGCCTTTTTTGAGGAGTGGTTGAAACACACGAAGAATGAAAAAAACTCGCGTGTATACGACTTTCTTTCTTCAAAATTTCACTTTGGTGACATTACTGAAAGCAGCCAAAAAGAAATAAAGTTGAAGATATCCAACTTGTCTAATAAGTTTGGTGCCAAATGGTTGGCTTCAGGAAAGTCGAAGGAGCGTTTTTTAATTAAAAATAAGAATTGGTTGGATGAAGCAGACATACAGTTTACTGCGAGTTCTTTTGCGCCACAACCTTCAACATCAAGTGAGAATGTGACTCCTGCAGGAAGATCTCGCAAAGATTTCGAGGAATCGTCGTTTAAGACGAAGAAAAACGTCGCGTCGTGGATCTCGTAGAATCCCGAAGTGTCAGTGAATTGGTGACTGCTGCCGAAATTGCTGTGCGTTCAGCAGTGCAAAGGAAAATTGCCAATGTGATTAGAGACATTAGTGAGAGCCCAGATAATATTATTAAGTCTAAAAATACCAGTTCCGTTAATCCTAGGCAATTAAGTAGTGACGAAGCCTTAGCTTACTATATAGATTCTAAGTCAACAACGCATTCTTACAAAACAAACTAGGAAGTGGTCCATGAAGGCGGGGCATAATGTGTTTCCGTCATATTTTAGTTTAAGAAAGTCCAAACAGGCCTGTTAACCTGCAGAGGAGCACATTTTTATAACAGAAACTCGTGCTGAAATAAATTTGCAAGCCTTATTAAATAAAACAGTGGAACGTCTAGTATTAGCACAGAATGAAGTTATCAGCAGTGTGCTCCCAACAAGTTCATCGTTTACACTTGTTAGTAAATGGGGATGTGATGGAAGTTCTAGGCACAGCACATACAAACAGAGATTTGAGAACACTGAATATACGGACGAGTTTCTTTCCGCATTTTCTTTAGTTCCCCTTAAGTTATATGATGGGTCCAAAATTATTTGGCAAAATCCTCGGCCTTCATCAACTTTGTATTGTCGCCCAATCAAATTTATATTTGCCAAAGAAACGAACGACTTCACGTTAGTGGAGACAAATAGATTGTGGGAAGAAGTTAATGCTCTTCTTCCAACACTTATCAACTTTGGTGATTCTCAAATCTCTGTAAAACCAGAACTTTTACTGACAATGACAGACGGAAAGGTGTGTAACGCCTTAACGGAAACTAGTTCATCCCAAAGTGTTTCATCTGTGGCGCCACCCCCAAGACGATGAACGATGACCCCGCGATGTTTAACAGCAATCAAGAACATTTTGGCTTTGGTTTATCTACACTTCATGCTTGGATTCGTTGCTTCGAATGTCTTTTACATATCAGTTACAAGTTGAATATTAAGAAATGGCAGGCTAGAAGCAACGAAGACAAAGCAGATATCAAGGTTCGTTCCGAGGAAATCAAATTGAAATTTAAGAACGAGATGGGACTCATTGTAGATAAACCAAAGCCAGGATTTGGTTTTTCAAATGATGGAAATACAGCCCGTCGCTTTTAAGAATGCTGAGATGAGTGCTCAGATCACAGGGTTGGATGTTACAATTATAAAAAGTTTGATGTTATTTTGAGAACATTGTCTTCTGGATTCGAGATAAACTTAGTTGAATTCAAAAAATTTTGTCTTGAAACCAGAAAAACATTATCTTAGTCTCTATTCGTGGTACTGTATGCCTGCTACTGTGCATAAAATATTAATTCACAGCACAAAAGTCATCAAAGCGGCATTGCTTTCAATTGGGCAGCTTTCCGAAGAGGCTCAAGAAGCACGGAACAAAGATTGCCGCAGATTTAGGGAGTACAACACCCGCAAGTGCTCGCGTGTTGCCACGAATAGAGACTTACTGTGCATGTTAATTATAACATCTGATCCTTTGATTAATAGCCTTCGAGAGATTCCCAAAAAAAAGCCGGAAAAAATATGTACAGATGTATTAAAGTTAATTGTAAGCCCTAGCATAGAAGAGTCAAGTTTGGAATCGTCATCATATTGTCGCACAATGCCACAAAATGATGACGATTATACAGTAAACGACTCATCAGAAGACTCTGATGATGATTATTAGGTTCAGCTACTATTTTTAGTTATGTAGTGCTTGTACTAAGCATGTAAACCTTGACTTGTAAATTTTTCTTTATCAATAAATGAGTATTTTTATTTTACATATAATTACAGTCAGTGTCATTATGCTAAATTTATTACAGAGCATTTATAACATTTATTTTATAATTAAACAAAAACAATTTTTGACTGGAATTTTCAAAAACAATTTTTTTTTGAACCGAACAGCAAGAAATATGTACCTTAAAAAAATCAAAAACATATGCAAGGGTGGCTGTATTACACAAATTTTATCGATATTGAGTACCTGCGGTAAATTGTGAATAAAACCCACATTTATTAACCCATTTTCATGATTAATACCTTATTTTATTTTCCAGATACGCAGCTGTCAGAAAAATGTATAATATTTTGTTTTTCTTTTGTTATTGCGCTTTTTTACCGAAAAAAATAATGAATATTACACGAAAAAAATTTTTTTCTCTCCATTAATTTCTAAATAACTCCAAAACGATAAAAGATAGAATAAAATAATATTCAATCAACTTTAATAAAATTTTGTTACGCATTTTTTAATGTTTTATTTATAAAAATCCGACAAGTTGTTCCCGAGTTATCGTTAAATATGTAGCTGACTAATTTAGGGGAAAAAATTAGCCACGCCCATAAAAAAAACCAACGCGATGAATTTTTTCTTAAAATAACTTAATATGCCTAGAATATACATAAACAATTGAAATAAGTGAAAAAATAATTTTGTACAGCTAACTTGTACTAGTCGACACCCTGTGCGTCCCCTTGATTTCCTATCTTCTACCTCCCCCATTACTACAAGCTTTTCCATGGCATCCACTTTCCTTATAATGTGACCAAAATATTTCAGGTACTGTCTATTAATTTCTGTGTGACAGATCTTCATTACGACTAACAATCATTACTTTGGTTTCCGTTCTGTTAATTGTCAATACATAGTTTCTGCTAGTGATTTCAAGGCAAAGGTTACAATCTACACTTAAATTAGACATCCCAAATACAATAAAAACCAGAGTATTAGACTAATACGTACGGTCAGTATTAACATATGGAACTAAAACGTGTGCTTTAAATAAATATAATATAATAATAATTAATAAACTTCAACTCAAAGAGCAATGGTGAGGAGAATGCTGAATATTAGACTCCAAGACGTATTCTTAACATCGAGATATGAAGAAGATCAAAAGAGACAAATGTAATACAATAAATATATACGAGGCTGTGCAAAGTCCGAAAGATGGCACCACCGGCGCGTATCGAGTTCATGTTTAGTTAGTAGCATCTCTTGAATGAACGCACACCAAGTTTCAGCCATATTGGTCTATTTCTTTGTGTTTGGCATTCGTGTGAATCAAGGAAGTCGAGTGATTTTCAAGAAATGGACGAAAAAGAATTTCGTGTGGTGATTAAACATAACTTTATGAAAGGCAAAACGCCTCAGGAAACTAAAGAGAAGCTTGATAAACATTATGGTGACTCTGCACCTTCGATTAGAACAGTTTATAAGTGGTTTCAAAGTTTTCGGACTGGCCATATGGGTACAAGTGACGCTGAACGTTCTGGACGGCCTGTGGAGGTTACGACTCCAGAAATCATTGATTAAATCCATGGTATGGTGATGGATGACAGAAGAGTTAAGGTGCGTGAGATTGCTAGTGCTATGGGCATCTCGACTGAACGGGTACATAATATTTTGCATAAACATTTGGACATGAGAAAGCTATCCGCAAGATGGATGCCGCGATTGCTCACGCTTGACCAAAAACGGAATCTTGTGAAGTGTTGCAAGGATGGTTTGCAGCTGTTTCAGAAGAATCCGGAGGACTTTAAGCGTCGTTTCGTCACTGTGGATGAAACATGGATACATTACTACCTGAGACCAAACAACAATCTAAACAATGGGTTACCAAGGGGGAATCTGCACCAAAAAAGGCGAAGACCGTTCCTTCGGCCGGAAAGGTTATGGGTCTTTTGGGATTCGCAAAGGGATAATCCTCATCGACTATCTGGAAAAGGGTAAAACTATTACAGGTGAATATTATTCATCGTTATTGGACCGTTTGAAAACCGAGCTGCAAGAAAAACGCCCGCGATTGGCCCACAAGAAAGTCCTTTTCCATCACGACAACGCACCAGCACACACCTCAGCAGTTGTGGTCGCAAAATTAATGGAAATAGGATTCCAACTCGTTTCACATCCCCCCTATTCTCCAGACTTGACTCCCTCGGACTACTATTTGTTCCCCAATTTGAAGAAATGGCTGGCTGGACAAAGATTTTATTCAAACGAGGAGGTGATTGCAGACACTAATGGATATTTTGCAGACTTGGACAAATCCTATTATTCGAAAGGGATCAACAAACTAGAACATCGTTGGACGAAGTGTATAAGCCTAAAAGGAGACTATGTCGAAAAATAAAAAAGGTTTACCCCAAACACATAAGTAGTTTTTATTTTTGCACGGACTTTTCAAACCAGCCTCGTATATTAAGGTGGAATTGGGTGGGGCATATCGCAAGGCCGAATGATAACAGATGGACCCGCCGTATAGTTGAATGGAGGCCTAAAGAACACAAAAGATGCAAAAGTAGACCACAGATAGGATGGACAGACGACATAAAAAGATCAGTAGGACACGATGGAATGCAAAAAGCAAACAACAAAGCTCATTGGAGATAACTTGGGGAGGCTTACATCCGACTATAGATGGAATAAGCTATTGAAGATGATAACACCATATTACGTACAACTGAATATGTTTTTCTATATACCATGAATTTTATCGACCATTTCTTTAGCAGCATGCATGCAGTAATAAATGATCTTCAGTGCTGGTGCAGAGTCTTCATGAACTTCCTTCAGTTTAGTTTCTATCTAGGCCGCAGTCCACTTTTTTAAATAAAAATGTTTTACCACTGCACGATACTCGGCTTTATTCAGTTCTACGAAACGTGTAATACCGATCACTTACGGTAGCTGTGAACAAAAAACAGCTCCTTACATCTGTTTTAAACTTTAAAAATAACCGTCCCAAGAATCACGCTTAACAATAGTCATGCCGTTTAACAAAACATTCCGCCATTTCGTAGAAATTTACCAGACTTATTTTTTATTTTGCCAATATCTTCGAGAGTGCGGTATATAATGGCAACTTTCCTGACGTTTATCACCATATTTCTACTGATTAACATGGTTATACACAACAATGAACAGGCATCAATAATAATATCACGTATTTTATTAATGATGGAACTGAAAACTTGGAACAATTAGAAATGGTGTACACCGACTTTTCCAAGGCATTTGAAGGGATCGATTACCTTGTAATTCTGTTCCTTGTGAATTGGTAGCTCATTGAGCGGGTTTTTCAAAAGCTTCACTTTTAAGAAAAAATTTAGTTAGTTATAACTGTTTTACCTTTGAGGCGTATAATGCTCCCTTAGGAACCGTTTAAGGATTTAAATGGAGGTGTCTATTACTTTCAGATTTTATCAGTAACACAGGTATACAAAAAAAAAAAAATTTAAATGCGACACGTGTTTTCTTAAGTATTTTTTATGCTGAATTCAAAAAAATCATAGAAACAGACATCCACCCTGAGTTGTTTTCCGACAACACACTTACAGTTCCCAGAAAACTATTAAATTGAAAAAATAATATGTAATTAACATATTACGAGGCTGGTTTGAAAAGTCCGTGCAAAAATAAAAACTACTTATGTGTTTGGGGTAAACCTTTTTTTATTTTTCGACATAGTCTCCTTTTAGGCTTATACACTTCGTCCAACGATGTTCTAGTATGTTGATCCCTTCCGAATAATAGGATTTGTCCAAGTCTGCAAAATATCCATTAGTGTCTGCAATCACCTCCTCGTTTGAATAAAATCTTTGTCCCACCAGCCATTTCTTCAAATTGGGGAACAAATAGTAGTCCGAGGGAGCCAAGTCTGGAGAATAGGGGGGATGTGAAACGAGTTGGAATCCTATTTCATTAATTTTGCGACCACAACGCTGAGGTGTGTGCTGGTGCGTTGTCGTGATGGAAAAGGACTTTCTTGTGGGCCAATTGCGGGCGTTTTTCTTGCAGCTCGGTTTTAAACGGTCCAATAACGATGAATAATATTCACCTGTAATAGTTTTACCCTTTTCCAGATAGTCGATGAGGATTATCCCTTGCGAATCCCAAAAAGACAGTCGCCATAACCTTTCCGGCCGAAGGAACGGTCTTCGCCTTTTTTGGTGCAGATTCCCCCTTGGTAACCCATTGTTTAGATTGTTGTTTGGTCTCAGAAGTATAGTAATGTATCCATGTTTCATCCACAGTGACGAAACGACGCTTAAAGTCCTCCGGATTCTTCTGGAACAGCTGCCAACCATCCTTGCAACACTTCACACGATTCCGTTTTTGGTCAAGCGTGAGCAATCGCGGCACCCATCTTGCGGATAGCTTTCTCATGTCCAAATGTTTATGCAAAACATTATGTACCCGTTCAGTCGAGATGCCCACAGCACTAGCAATCTCACGCACCTTAACTCTTCTGTCATCCATCACCATATCATGGATTTGATCAATGATTTCTGGAGTCGTAACCTCCACAGGCCGTCCAGAACGTTCAGCGTCATTTGTGGCCATATGGCCAGTCCGAAAATTTTGAAACCACTTATAAACTGTTCTAATCGAAGGTGCAGAGTCACCATAATGTTTATCAAGCTTCTCTTTAGTCTCCTGAGGCGTTTTGCCTTTCATAAAGTAATGTTTAATCACCACACGAAATTCTTTTTCGTCCATTTCTTGAAAATCACTCGACTTCCTTGATTCACACGAATGCCAAACACAAAAAATTGACCAATATGGCTGAAACTCGGTGTGCGTTCATTCAAGAGATGCTACTAACTAAACATGACCTCGATACGCGCCGGTGGTGCCATCTCTCGGACTTTGCGCGGACTTTTCAAACCAGCCTCGTAATAATGTAAAAATCATCAATCATTAAAATCATGAAATAAAACTATTTTTCATAAAAACTTATGTATTAGTAGTGTTCATGTTTAAGAAAAAAACACGCATACACCACCTTTAACTAATACGTAGCAAAATGCTGTTTAAAATAAATATGTGCAACCAGTAAATTAAAAAATTGTTCTTAATTTTTATTAATACTGAACAAAACTATTATTTCATTGTATTTATTTACAATAAAAAAGCATTTTATCAACCACATAGCACACTTGTAAGTGTTAAAAGCGAGTTTTCTGTTGAAACTGAACATAAAACTTTATTTTTTGATACAAGTCAGAATTAAAAACTTCAAAAAACACTGGAAATAATAGTTTGTCACACCCGATTTTCTCCGAAACTATTTGTCATAGAACGTTGAAATTTAGTAATAATATAGGAATTGATGGCCTCATCAGAGCCATGTAGTTTTGTAAGTTAAATTTTGACTTAAGGGGTTAGTTTTGGGAGGTGAAATCGGAAGTGAAAAAAAAATTTTTTTTACTAGGTCAAGTGTGGTTGTGAAAACACGAGTAAAATATATATATACGAGGCTGGTTTTGAAAAGTCCGTGCAAAAATAAAAACTACTTATGTGTTTGGGGTAAACCTTTAGGCTTATACACTTCGTCCAAACGATGTTCTAGTTTGTTTGATCCCTTCCGAATAATAGGATTTGTCCAAGTTTGCAAAATATTTATTAGTGTCTGCAATCACCTCCTCGTTTGAATAAAATCTTTGTCCCGCCAGCCATTTCTTTCAAATTGGGGAACAAATAGTAGTCCGAGGGTCCGAGTAGTCTGGAGAATAGGGGGGATGTGGAAACGAGTTGGAATCCTATTTTCATTAATTTTGCGACCACAACTGCTGAGGTGTGTGCTGGTGCGTTGTCGTGATGGAAAAGGACTTTCTTGTGGGCCAATCGCGGGCGTTTTTCTTGCAGCTCGGTTTTCAAACGGTCCAGTAACGATGAATAATATTCACCTGTAATAGTTTTACCCTTTTCCAGATAGTCGATGAGGATTATCCCTTGCGAATCCCCAAAAGGCAGTCGCCATAACCTTTCCGGGCCGAAGGAACGGTCTTTGCCTTTTTTGGTGCAGATTCCCCTTGGTAACCCATTATTTAGATTGTTGTTTGGTCTCAGGAGTATAGTAGTGTATCCATGTTTCATCCACATGACGAAACGCCTTTTAGTCCTCCGGATTCTTCTGGAACAGCTGCAAACCATCCTTGCAAACACTTCACACGATTCCGTTTTTGGTCAAGCGTGAGCAAATCGCGGCAACCCATCTTGCGGATAGCTTTCTCATGTCCAAATGTTTATGCAAAATATTATTATGTACCCGTTCAGTCGAGATGCCCACCGCACTAGCAATCTCACGCACCTTAAACTCTTCTGTCATCCATCACCATATCATGGATTTGATCAATGATTTCTGGAGTCGTAACCTCCACAGGCCGTCCAGAACGTTCAGCGACACTTGTGCCCATATGGCCAGTCCAAAATTTTGAAACCACTTATAAACTGTTCTAATCGAAGGTTTAAGTAACCATAATTTTATAAAGCTTTTCTTTAGTCTCCTGAGGCATTTTGCCTTTCATAAAAATCGTTTAATCACCACAAAAAACGCTCCTGTCTTTTTGCCATTTCTTGAAAATCACTCGTACTTATCAAAAAATTTTGAAAAAATTCTGGAATATTCTCCACGGGGTGTAGATTGAACGAAAATTATCACGTGTGTATTACCTTTAATAACTTATCTGGTATATAAACAAAAAAAAATTTCAAGGTCATAATTTTCAGTATAGATTGGCAACAAACTTTGTTGAAAATTCATTTAGGGTGTGTTTTGTGAGGTCACTAATCATTTTATACCTCTGTAAACAAAATTTTTTATTTTAAAAGCAATCATCGTACGGAAAACTAATTGCGCAAGTGCAACTTGCACTTGACCGGTTTTTTAATTTAGCGGTTGCACATATTTATTTTAAATAGCATTTCGCTACGTATAGTTAAAGCTGCTGTATGCGTGTTTTTTGTTAAACATGAACACTAAAACCTAATCCTCCAGGTGGATGTCTTGTTTTATGATTTTTTTGGATTCAGCACAAAAAATACTTTAGAAAACACGTGTCGCACTTAAAAGACAGAGATTTTTTTTGTACACCTATGTAATCCATCTGGGGTCATTATGTATGAATCACTTTCTTCACAGATGATTTAAAAATATATTATAGTATTAATGATGCAACTAATTGGATGATTCATTAGCAGGAGCAAGATGTACTCCATTAGACTACATATATAGAACAATGTGGTTCATCTATAATATATATAAAATGCAACGTCTCTCTGTCTGTCTGTCTGTCTGTCCTGTCTAGTGTCTGTCCGGTTAGTGCGCCTATCACTGAAGAATCACTTATCCGATTTACGTATCTTTTTTTTTAAAACATACGTATGTTCTCTGGCCAGGTTATAGGCTATATTTTATTACGATAGGTAGCATAAGGAATGAGCAGTGACGTAAAATAGTGAATGAAGTCGGAAATAAGTTTGCCGCTAGCGCGTGCCTTTACAATACGCAGCCTAAACGATTAAATATGGAACAATATTATGTAGCAAAAAATATCTGTAATGTATAATCTATAATATATACAAAATGCAATGTCTCTCTGTCTGTCCTGTCTGTCCATTAGTGCGTTTATCACGCGGGAACCATTTATCCGATTTACCTGTCTTTTTTTAAATACATACATATATTCTTTTGGCCAGGTTATATATAATAATAATAGGTATAATAATAATCTATATCTATAATAAATATAAAATGCAATGTTTTTCTGTCTGTCTGTCCGTTAATGCGCTTATCCCTCGAGAACCACTTATCCGATTTACATGATTCGTTAAATTCATACATATGTTCTCTGACCAGGTTATAGGTATATATTTTATTACATCTATAATATATATAAAATGCAACGTATCTCTGTCTGTCTGTCCGTTAGTGGGCTTATCACTGGAGAACCACTTATCCGATTTTCGTACTTTTTTTTTTAAAACATACATATGTTCTCCGGCCAGGTTACAGGCTATATTTTATTACGATAGATAGCATAAAGAATGAGCAGTGAAAATAATAGTAAATGAAGTCGGACAAAGTTTGCCGCAAGCGCGTTCTCTTGCAATATTATGTAGCAGAGAATATCTATAATATATATAAAATGCAATGTCTCTCTGTCTGTCTGTCTGTCTATCTGTCCGTCCGTTAGTGTGCTTATCACTGGAGAACCACTTATCCGATTTACGTGCTTTTTTTTTAAACATACGTATGTTCTCTGACCAGGTTATAGGATATATTTGATTAGGTGACATAAGGAATAAGCAGTGACGATAATAGTGAATCAAGTCGGAGAAAAGTTTGCCGCTAGCGCGTTCTCTTGCAATACACTCTCTAAAGCATTAAATATGGAACAATATCATGTAGCAAAGAATACAATATATATAAAATGCAACGTCTCTCTGTCTGTCTGTCCGTTAGTGCGCTTATCACTCGAGAACCGCGTATCCGATTAACGTGTTTTTATAAATTTATACATATGTTCTATATAATTCGATATAAGCCTAGATAATGGGAGATAAGGTGAGATAATGGGAGATAAGGAGAAAAAATGGGAGATAAGTCGAGATAAGCCTCGATAATGGGAGATAAGGTGAGTAATGGGAGATAAGTATAAATAATGGGAGATAAGGAGAAATAATGGGAGCTAGGTCGAAATAAGCCTAGATAAATGGGAAATAAGGTGAGATAATGGGAGATAAGGAGAAATAATGGGAGATAAGGAGCTGGGAGATGAGCAGAGATAAGCCTAGATAATGGGAAATAAGGTGAGATAATGGGAGATAAGAAGAAATAATGGGAGATAAGGATAAATAATGGGAGATGAGCAGAGATAAGCCTTGATAATGGAAATTATGTAGAGATAATGGGAAATAAGGAGCAATATTGGGAGATAAGGAGAAATAATGGGAGATATTTTTATTACGTTGGGTAACATAAGGAATAAGCAGTGACGATAGTAGTGAATCAAGTCCACGCGAGCGGAGCCGCGGGCCCGGCTAGTAATTATTTAAAACAAAATATAAATTCTCGGTAAATAAAAACTAACTCAAAAAACACGAAAGTACACTTTATTTAAAAGCATTATGCTTATTTTCATACATAAACATTGCGTTTTAAACAAATATTTACATATTTACAAAATAATTATGGGTTTTATTCTGATTTTAAACACCCATTTTGCTGTTTGGAAATCACAGCGACCATTTGGCCATTTAATTATATTTTGTGTTTAATTTGTGCACCGAGTGACTCCCTTTTATAATTTAAAACATGTTTTAGGTTCGTAAATACTATTAAATGACCACGTTTCGTTTATTTCGAATGTAATTATTGGTGTGATTTTTCGTTAATCAAATTTTAGAATTTTATTCGTTTTAATATTAGTTTCGATTAAAATGGTAGATACAAATTTAAATGTAAAATAATTCATTTTCGGTCAACTTCAAATATTGTGGTATAGGTACATTTACATTTACATCGTTTTTTTTCAGTTCACCCTCATAGATATACAATATAACACAAACAGAACAGAGCCTGTTTCCCAACAAGATCTACTAATTGCCAGATTAAATAAAACTATTTTACTTTACTTTAATGTGCTTCTTTCTAACAAATATTTATAAAACAGGACAAAATGCTTCACAGCGGAGAATAATCTTGAAATAATATGTTTCTTTAATAACTTTGTCGATAATCCCTTAACATATATATAGGTGGAATATGGAGCCTTTTTGTACTGACTGTATCTATATGTATATGTATATATATATATATATATATATATATATATATATATATATATATATATATATATTATATATATATATATATATATATATATACAGTCCCTGGCTTAAATTATTAGACGCACTGTATTTTTTTTAGTAATTTTATGTTTCTTAAGAGTTTTTATGCAATAATGGTATATTTAAACTACAATATTATTGATTTTTATTTAAAAGAATTGTTGTAGACTAAATATTTGTATTTATTTTTAACATATGGCAACACTGTGTTGACAAAGTGATACATGAACGTAAACAAAGTACAAATCTGTATCAGTCGCGATCGGAATCGAGTCAGGTACGGACGTGTTTCTGTTGCTTTATGGACTGTGATTGTTTGTTTCACAGTTTTATACTACTCAGTTATTAGTTTATTTTGTATGCAGTGTTTTAAAAAAGTAATTGGACTATTTTCATTATGGGTAGAAAAGGCGATCATTCACCACGTAAAAAAGCTGAAGTGAAGGCCCTTGTGATTGCGAAAACATTTAACAAACCGAGAAATATCACGAAGATTCGAGGTTTCTGAAGCTAGTGTACGACGCATAAAAAAGAAAATTGAGTCAGGGAAGGAATTAAGCCCGAAAAGAAAGAAAAGATGCGGTAGAAAACCAATTTTCACTCCACGGTCAGAGAGATGTTTGAAGAAAATTTGTGTAGAAAACAGATTTGCTACCACAAAGGTAATAAAATCACAACTCCAGGATGCTAGCGTAAATGCTTCTGAGCGCACTGTTCGAAGAAAAGTGAAAGAATGAGATTTTCAGGCCTGTCGCCCCGCCAGAAAGCCCAAGTTAACAGCTGCAATGAAAGCAAAGCGCCTGAAGTGGGGCCAAACAATGGCAAGACAAAGATGTGGACTTCTGGAGATCGGTAAGTTACAGCAATTTAATCAATAACTGATACATTATTATCATTTTCAGTTAAATAAAGCAAATAAACATGGAAGTTTATATATATTTTTCCTATTTTTGACAGGTCTGCTTCAGTGACGAAAGTACATTCGAAATTTTGCAGAATAAAGCTCAGTATGTGCGTCGTCGTCATGGAGAAAAGTTTCATCCTGATTGTGTCGTCCCGACGGTTAAACATCCCACCAAAAGTGATGATTTGGTCAGTCATCAGCGGCAAGGGCACTGGACGTCTGTACGTCGTCAAAGGAATAATGAGGCAAGATCAGTACAAAGAAGTATTACAAAATCGGTTGATTCCGCAGCTCAGAGAATGGTTTCCAAATGGGGAACCATTCACTTCCATGCAAGATGGAGCTCCCTGCCACACTGCTCGGTCTGTTAAAGCTTTTTTGGCAGAAAAAAATATCCTGTTGGATTGGTTCTCATATGAACCCCACTGAAAATGTGTGGGAGCTGAGGAAAAGAGAAGTGGCTAAAGATGTGATTACCAACAAAACCCAGCTCCTAGAAAAGATTATTCATGTGTGGAATCATCATCCTCAAATGCAGGAGACAGTACAATCTTGCATTGATAGCATGCCGCGCAGAATTAAAGCTTTGATAGCGGCTAAAGGTGGCTCAACTAAATATTGACTTTTACTAACATTAATTTCACTTTTCTTTAAAACTTAATAAACTTATGCTTTTCTAAATTAATGCTGTTTTATTCATGTCAAATAAAAAGGTAATTGATTGGATAATATAAAAATAAAAAACAAATCAATTTAAAATAATAAAACGGTACAATATCACTCGGTAATTAATATTTTACATGAAATCTTGCAGTGCGTCTAATAATTTGGCCAGGGACTGTATATATATGTATATATATATATATATATATATATATATATATATATATATATATATATATATATATATTTATAGGATAGTTTACAGGTAAAAAAATATAATTTTTGAAATATTTGCCGAAAAAAATAGTTTAAAATCTTAAAACCGTTGAGTCCTTATAGAAAAAGGGATTGCATAAAAATACTAATAAATAGCAGTTAGGAGAAATTTGACCATGAAGAAATGAAAATTTTTTATTTCCACTCTGCCAGTGGTAAACAGAACAAACGTGATATACAATGCTGCCGTAATTGAACTAAGTTTCATAAAAAAATTTTCTAAAAAAAAAAAATTGTTACCTTTATATATGAAAAATAGTTTAACTTTCCAGGAATCAATTACACTTAACTCATAACATAACATAATAACTCAACATTATATCCAAAGATGAACTGTTGACAAAATTCACTACACTAAACTAAACATTTTACATTTCGAAAATAACCTTATAACACCATAAACAGTCGAAAACAAGTCAGAAAAATGCATTACCTAAACGAGTAATGTAAAAAATGTTTATTTAAATATTCTTGTTTATTGTAAACTATTCCGATATCAACAAACTTTTTTAGAAAAACAGATCTGGCATCATGCATTTTCCGTAATAATTTAATACTGGTATTTTAATAATTAACATTTTAGTGTTCCGTACAGAACACTTATAATATCATTTCGATGTCTGTCCGTCTGTCACACTCGATTTTCTGCGAACCTATTTGACATAGAAAGTTAAAATTTGGCACTAATATAGGGATTGATGGCCTCATTAGAGCCGCGTAGTTTTAAAAGTTTTTACCTGGTCTTCGAGTGGGGTGTCAAATAAAACCTTGTCAAAATACGAGTTCAAAAATACACATAATGTAATATTTGCGCACACTTTTCTTTGTATTATTTTCAAGAATTGCAAAAAATCGCTGTCCCCCTTAATTCGAAAAGTACAGATAGGTTTAGGTATATAACATTATTAATAAAAAGGTTATAAAATTTTCCACAGAATTTAAAAATAAATTAGAAAATACGATGTTCCATTTAAAAAAAAAACATATGTTATATCGGCTACACTTTTTTGAAGTACCCTGTATACTCAAAAATAATTTTCAACTGTGCACCTTAACATTCCCTAAAACGATTGTATTTAACATTTTTTCGTCATTCCCGAAACAAATGAGATAATGAACTTTACTCTATCGTTGACTCACCCTGTACAGAGGTCCTAAGACAGATGCCTGCGGTACACCTATATTTATCGGTAATATGTCCGACTTTGCTGTATTTACATGTACGAGTTGGGTTCTCCCAGCTAAGTAACTCCTAAGTAGTTCATTAATTTTTCCCCTCAATCCATACGCATTCAACTTATCCAGCAGAAGATCGTGATTTACAAGGTAAAACGCCTTACTTAAGTCCATAAATAGGCCTAATGTTTTCATTTTCAGATCTAGATTTGCGTAAACTTTATTAATAAATTCGTAATTTGCCGATATTGTCGATTTGCCCTTGAGAAATCCATTTTGTGCCCCATGCAAGATGCCGTACTTTATTATAAATGCTAATATCTTATTAACCATTACCTTACCGGTAATTTTTAATACAATCTTTTTTTACCCTTTTTATATGTCGGAATAATTTTTTGCAATTTTCAACGCCTCAGGAAACACACCCTCGGATAGTATCATATTTATCAAAAATGTTAATGGACCTGCTATAAGATGAACACAAGTTTTTAGCATTTTAGTATGAAGTTCATCAACTCCAACGGAATTAGAATTTTTTATAACATCCACCACATCCTGTTGATTTATTGGTATCAGGAACATGGTATGAAGCTCCGATAAATAGGGCAGTGAACAGCTGGGTTTAACATTGGATAATGTCTCGTTCAATTTTTTAGAAATATTTATAAAATATGCATTAAAGCAATTTGGTATATCAGAAGGATTTTCAGCAACTACATCATTACTAATAATTTTGGTAATTCTATTGTTTTTTTCTTTTTTGTTTCGTATATTGTTATTGATAATTTTCCACGTTATCTTAGATTTATTATCTGATTCAAAATATGTTTTAATGTTATATAGTCTTTTTGCTTCAGAAATAACTTTTCGATATATTTTCTTGTAGCTTTTATAATAGCTTAAGATAACTGCATTATGATTACTGTCTAGTAATAATTTGTACCAATATTTCAGATTTTTTGTGATGATGTACAAATTTCTCTTGTAATCCAAGGTTTTTTTTGTGACTGATTTTTACATGAACAATTTCTTTTTACTGGAAATGCCAAAGAAATAGTGGTGATATATGCTGTACAGACCTCAGTTTTAATTCTTTATAGTCGCCTGCTAAATAAAGGAATAGAAGTTTTCTATAAAACACACTATACAGTTACAGTCCACAACTTTTAATTAGAAAAACGCCTTAGGACTTAGTCGAATATTCTTAAATATATTGTACCTTCCACGGACTGTGCAAGTGTTTTTATACATTTCTCTCAGAATCACGTGCCGATTTCCCCCCTAAATAAATTTCTAAAGTCTATAAAAACCCTAAAGAAAATAAATTAGAAGAAAACATTCCATCTCCATTTAAACTGACCCGAGTGACGTAAGACAGAGTTCCCACGGGCGACATAAGGGCAAAACCCACGAGAGCCCTTGATCTCTTTTATCTAGGCCATTCTTCATTTTGCTATCACACACACATCGAAAATCTAACGAATTAGAGGCATACTGCAATAATTAGGGAGTTTTTGTGGCCAGTTTTTAGGCGCATGAGATACGGCACATTAAATTAGCTCATTTATAATGCGTAATGTACACTACCATATAACTATTACTTAATAATAATAATTAAATATCTTTATTTTTGACTCTGCGAAATTCAGTATAATATTTCGGTATGTTCAGTATATAATTGTATAATAACTTAAAACACGTAAGCCTGATAGTATAGAAAATGTAAAAAAATGAATATAACTACACATAATACGAGGGTCATTCAATAAGTAAAACAAATGCAGTGTATGTTTGGAAGCGGAGCCCCAAACATGGGAGAAGTATTCCATAGTTAGTCGAATTTGAGCTTTGTGGAGAATTAACAGCCTTCTGGTTCGAAATAATATTCCCAACTTTTGAGAAGCTCTCCTTGCTATGCTTGCAACATGTTCATGCCAGGACATATTTGCTCCCAAATTAACGCCCAACAAATTAAGTGACGATGCTAGGAGAATGGAGTGTCCCGACATAACTATGTCGGGTTCAGCAACGTTAACTTTTCTAGAAAAAACTGCCGTCAGGGTTTTTGTAGCGTTAAATTCCACTTGGTTACTGTCACCCCAAGATAGAACGACCTCCTGCTGTCTGCGGAGATTCGCCTGAGCAGCCGATGTCCGAGCGTTCAAAGTGAATGAAGAGATAAGCATACTGTCATGTGCAAAGCTGTAGATTGGGTTCCCGGTCTTTTTCAGCAGATCGTTAATGTAAATGAGAAAGAGAGTAGGAGACAGTATGGAGCCTTAGGGCACACCAGCGTTGATTGTGAAGGTGTTAGACAGAAATCCGTCGACCGCCACTCGTAAAGAATGCTCTCTGAGGAAACATGAGAGCCACAAACAGAACCTTTCAGACATACCAAGTGTAAAGAATGCCTTTAGCATGTGTTGCAGACTGTACTTTATTCTAACTTAACACTACCCAATGTGGTTTATCGGGAATGCTGCCCAAAGTAATAATAATGTTTGGAACTAACACAACTAACATCGTCACTCAATTTGTTGGGCGTTAATTTGGGAGCAAATATGTTCTGGCATGAACATGTTGCAGGCATAGCAGGGAGAGCTTCTCAAAAGTATTATTTCGAACCAGAAAACTTTACACTCCACAACAACTGTTAATTCTTTACAAAGCTCAAATTTGACCAACTATGGAATACTGCTCCAATGTTTGGAGTTCCGCTCCTAAATATACACTGCATTTGTTGGATTCTACTCAGAGAAAAGCTGTTCGTCTGATTGGAGACCCGGAACTGACCGGCGGCCTTGATTCGCTGGAACATAGAAGAACGGTTGGCGACTTGAGCATATTCTACAAGTATTATCATGGAAAGTGTTCGAAGGATGTGGCCCGCTTAATTTCTCCCAGAGCGGTGCATGTTAGAAGTACACGTCGCGCTAATACTTCACATCCATATGAGGTGCAGCTTGTTACTCCTCGTACAACGCTTTTCAAGCAGTCTTTTATATGGAGAACATCATCTCTTTGCAATAATTTGCCCAGGACTGTGTTTCCCACCGAGTACAATTTTCGACGATTCAAGAATAACGTCAATCGCTTTCTCCGCACACATATCGCTCCTGTAGCCCTTTAGGGACTTCCCTGTAGCTCGTGTGCCAGATCCATAAAAAAAAAATAATCATCAAACTTGTTATCTAATATCCAAATGTTCAAGTAAGTCACAATTCTACCTTTTAAGACTGTATGAAACTAATTTTTATAGCAATAAGTTGTTCCAATTTGAAGAATAAACCTGCAATTTTTAAAACTTCAAATAATAGTCCAGTCAGAATATTACCAAAACAGGCCAAACACAAAAATCGTCGGATACTGCCGTTTTTTAAAAAAAATACTTGGGTTGGCGAGTACATTAAGGAAAATATTTTACCGTTGAAAAATTTGGGCAATGGAAGATAAACTAAAAATTCCAACAGATTTTGATTTTAGATAAAAAAAAAAAAAACGAAAAAATTTAAGGGGCTATGGATGTCATTTGAACCTTTCTGATCGAGAGAATTTGACCGTTGTTGTCGTTTTTTTTTTCTTTTGTCATTTTTTATGATTAAATAGGTGTACTTGCAAATTGTAAACTAATTTCCATATCCATATATAATTTTAACCATTTTTTACATATTAGATACATTTTTTACTCCTCATAATATTGATAAATTGTACCGATTCACTTTTTTTTCTTCTGACGAATTGTTTAAACAACTTTTTTTCAGTATACTACTTTACCTAAAATGTCAGAAAATATTCTTTAGACCCTAAGCTTCCATTTGAGGTACTTAAGAACTCATTTAAACAATTTAGACCCAAGGAATTGGACAGTTTAGTCTCTTTAATTTGTTTAATGCAAATTTACGATTTTTTTTAAAAAAATATGTTTTATAATATTTTCAGTAACCAAATACGAGGCTGGTTTGAAAAGTCCGTGCAAAAATAAAAAACTAAAAAAACTTATGTGTTTGGGGTAAACCTTTTTTATTTTTTCGACATAGTCTCTTTTAGGCTTATACACTTCGTCCAACGATGTTCTAGTTTGTTGATCCCTTCCGAATAATAGGATTTGTCCAAGTCTGCCAAAATATCCATTAGTGTCTGCAATCACCTCCTCGTTTGAATCAAATCTTTGTCCCGCCAGCCATTTCTTCAAATTGGGGAACAAATAGTAAGTCCGAGGGGAGCCAAGTCTGGGAGAATAGGGGGGATGTGAAACGAGTTGGAATCTTATTTCCATTAATTTTGCGACCACACACTGCTGAGGTGTGTGCTGGTGCGTTGGTCGTGATGGAAAAGGACTTTCTTGTGGGCCAATCGCGGGCGTTTTTCTTGCAGCTCGGTTTTCAAACGGTCCAATAACGATGAATAATATTCACCTGTAATAGTTTTACCCTTTTCCAGATAGTCGATGAGGATTATCCCTTGCGAATCCCAAAAGACAGTCGCCATAACCTTTCCGGCAGAAGGAACGGTCTTCGCCTTTTTTGGTGCAGATTCCCCCTTGGTAACCCATTGTTTAGATTGTTGTTTGGTCTCAGGAGTATAGTAATGTATCCATGTTTCATCCACAGTGACGAAACGACGCTTAAAGTCCTCCGGATTCTTCTGGAACAGCTGCAAACCATCCTTGCAACACTTCACAACGATTCCGTTTTTGGTCAAGCGTGAGCAATCGCGGCACCAATCTTACGGATAGCTTTCTCATGTCCAAATGTTTTGCAAAATATTATGTACCCGTTCAGTCGAGATGCCCACAGCACTAGCAATCTTACGCACCTTAACTCTTCTGTCATCCATCACCATATCATGGATTTGATCAATGATTTCTGAAGTCGTAACCTCCACAGGCCGTCCAGAACGTTCAGCGTCACTTGTGCCCATATGGCCAGTTCGAAAATTTTGAAACCACTTATAAACTGTTCTAATCGAAGGTGCAGAGTCACCATAATGTTTATTAAGCTTCTCTTTAGTCTCCTGAGGCGTTTTGCCTTTCATAAAGTAATGTTTAATCACCCACGAAATTCTTTTTCGTCCATTTCTTGAAAATCACTCTACTTCTTGATTCACACGAATGCCAAACACAAAGAAATAGACCAATATGACTGAAACTTGGTGTGCGTTCATTCAAGAGATGCTACTAACTAAACATGACCTCGATACGCGCCGGCTTGGTGCCATCTCTCGGGACTTTGCACGGACTTTTCAAACCAGCCTCGTATATCTAATAAGTAAAAAATGGCTGAAAGTATATTTGGATCTATTAAAGTAATGTCCATGGAATATATTTCCAGAGTTAACTAAAAAAATTAGCTTACAGTTCGCAAGAACACTTATTTAATCATAAAAAATGACAAAAGAAAAAAACGACAAAAACAGCCAATTTCTTCCGACCATAGGGTTCAAACGACATCCATATTCCCTTAAATTTTTCGTTTTTTTATCCAGAGTCAAATTCTCAGAATTTTTAATTTATCTTCCATAAATTTAGGATAAAATTGCAAAATTACGCTAAAAATCCAAAAAAACGGGCAATTCTCCCATTTTCAAGGGTATTGCCACAATTTTTCAGCGCTCGCAATATTTTTTCGATAATGTACTCGTCTAGACGAGTATGTACAAAAAAAGAACAGGTCAAGGGCAAGTTGAACTTGCGCCAATTAGTATTCCATACGTTGATTGTTTTTAAGATAAAAATTTTTGTTACGAACACACGCTCAAATGAGTTTTCAACAAAGTTTGTTTCCAATATTTACTGAAAACTGATGACCTTGAAATATTTGGTTTTTTTTTATATACCAGATAAATTATTAAAGGTAATGCACTCGTGATAATTTCGTTCAATCTGCACCCCATGAAGTATATTCTAGAATTTTTCAAAATTTTTTGATCAGATACTTTTCGAGATAAGGTGAGAGGAAAAACGATTTTTTAAAAATAATACAAAGAAAAGTGTGTGCAAGTATTACATTATATATATATATATATATATATATATATATATATATATCATATATATATTTATATATATATATAACACATGGGCTGAAAAGTCCCGGGCCTAACACATAGATGGCGCTAGTTTTATTGCAGTCACCTTTTTTTCAGTTAATACTAACCTTCAAAACACAGCTGTTAAAATTTCATGATATTCTATTCATTAGTTTGTGAGTTATTGTGCTAAGAGTGACGCTACTTTTGTTATTTTCAAAACAATGGATCAAAAACAATTTCGTGTTTTTTAATTTTTACACTGCTTCTTGATGGGAAAAAAATACCGTTCAAGCGAAGCAATGGCTTGAAAACGTTGGTTTGCTGACTTCAAAACGTGGTCGTAGAGACACCGATGATGCAGAACGCAGTGGACGTCCAAATGAGGCGGTGGTACACCAGAAAACATCAAAAAAATCCATAAAATCGTTTTGAATGATCGAAAAGTGAAGTTGCGTGAGTTAGCTGACATCGTAAAGATATCAAAAGAACGTGTTGGCTTTATATTGCATGAGCATTTGACTATGAGAAAGCTCTGTTCAAAGTGGGGTGCCGCGTTTGCTCACTGTTGATCAAAAAACAAGAACGTGTTGATGATTCTGAGCAGTGTTTGGCCATGTTTAAACGTAACAAACCGGAATTTTTGCGTCGATATGTGACAATGGATGAAACATGGATCCATCACTTCACTCCGGAATTCAAAACGATCGTCATCTGAGTGGACAGCAACTGGTGAACCTCGTCCAAAGCGCCCGAAAGCACAACAATTGGCTGGAAAGGTTATGGCCTCGGTAATTTGGGATGTGCGTGGTGTAATATTCATCGACTATCTTGAGAAAGGAAATACCATCAACAGTGAATATTATATAGCGTTATTGGAGCGTTTGAAGGCCGAAATTGCAAAGAAACGACCTGCATATGGCAAAGAAAAAAATTTTGTTTCATCAAGACAACGCACCGTGTCACAAGTCAATCAAAACAATGGCAAAACTACATGAATTGAACTTCGAATTGCTCCCACATCCACCGTATTCGCCAGATTTGGCTCCCAGCGACTACTGGCTGTTACGCAGACCTGAAAAAATTGCTCGCCGGTAAGAAATTTCGCACGAATGAAGAGGTTATCTCTGAAACTGAGGCCTATTTTGAGGCAAAAGATAAATCGTTCTACAAAAGTGGTATTGAAATGTTAGAGCGGCGCTGAATGATTGCGTTGCTCTTGATGAAGATTACGTTGATGAATAAAGCTAATTTTGAACCAAAAAAACCGTGTTTTCTTTGTTAGGCCCGGGACTTTTCAGCCCATGTGTTATATATGTATATATATATATATATATATATATATATTATATATATATTTATATATATATATATATATATATTACTCGCGTTTTCACAAGGTTTCATTTGACACCACACTCGATGACCTAGTAAAAAATTTTTATTTTTTTACTTCCGATATCACCCCCCAAAACTAACCCTTAAGTCCAAAATTTAACTTTCAAAACTACACGGCTCTGATGAGGCCATCAATTCCTATATTATAACCAAAGTTCAACTTTCTATGACAAATAATTTAGGAGGGAAAATCGGGTTTTGACAGACAGACAGACGGACAGACAGACAGACATCGAAGTTCATCTGATAAGTGTTCCGTACGGAACACTGAAAATGGTAATTTTTTTCACTTATACAATGCTCTCCAATGCTAGAGAAAGTAAAAAATTTCATATCGTATCCCTATTTACATTTTATGTTTAGAGCTGATGGTGCCGTGTATAGTGCTGAAATTAATTTTCCTCAATGCCTTGTTTGAATAAATAAGGGCAGGAACTTTCACATTCTGGGACAGACCCATGCTGCTTAATAATGTAACAAACATACTAAACCTCTCGTCACCAACAACTAGGGTAAAAAAAAAAGATATTTAGGCTTTACGGAGTGTCTTAATTTTAATACTTATATGGGAAAAAGTGTATAAATAAACAATTACACTAAAAACCATTTTCTGTCTCTGATATTATTGTTAGTCATCAAACTTGTTATCTAATATCCAAATGTTCAAGTAAACCTCTTGAGATTGTATGGAAACTAATTTTATAGCAATAAGTTGTTCCAGTTTGAAGAATAAAAATTTTCGTAGGTTTTCCGCATTTTATAACCTGCAATTTTAAAAACTTCAAATAATAGTCCAGTCAGAACACGACCAAAACAGGCCAAAAACAAAAATCGTCGGATACTGCTGTTTTTTTTAAAAAAAAATACTCGGGTTGGCGAGTACCTTAAGGAAAAAAATCTTACCGTTGAAAAATTTGGGCAATAAAAGATAAACTAAAAATTCCAACAGATTTTGATTTTAAATAAAAAAAAAACGAAAAATTTTAAGAGGCTGTGGATGTCATTTGAACCTTCTGATCAAGAGAACTTGACCGTTTTGTCGTTTCTTTTTCTTTTGTCATTTTTTATGATTAAAATAAGTGTACTTGCAAATTGTTTTATAACAAACACACAAACCAAATATATCTAATATGTAAAAAACTGGCTGAAAATTATATTTGGATCTATTAAGTAATGTCCATGGAATATATTTTCAGAGTTAACTAAAAAAAATTAGCTTACAAAAACTACAAAAAAACGGCCAATTTTCTTCCGACCCAACGCAATTGAACACTTTGGAGAATCTCGAGCGGTTGCTCTTGACATATCCAAAGCATTCGACTGTGTTTGGCACGATGAACTGTCGGCTAAGCTACGCTCTTGTTGTATGTCTGAAAAATTCTGTTTGTGGCTCTCATGTTTCCTCAGAGAGCGTTCTTTACGAGTGGAGGTTGACGAACTTCTTTCTAATACCTTTACTATCAAACGCCGGTGTGCCCCAAGGCTCCATACTGTCTCCTACTCTCTTTCTCATTTACATTAACG
>CM032449.1:191972127-192150939 GCA_019049505.1 Pachyrhynchus sulphureomaculatus
ATATTGCAGTGTTTATTTTATTCCGTGCACGATCTAGCACCAAATCTAAATTACTATAAACAACCAACGAATCCGAGGTTGTATTTAAATCGGGAGTACGACATAGCAATGACCAATAGAATTAGTAGATAATATTTTCGGTTGTTAGCGAGTCAGATGGAAGGAGTTAAGTCAATATATTGGGTTGCAGGAAGCAGTTAGGACATAATTAATTCAAAGCATTTTAACTGGAAAGGTGTCTGACGGATTTAGCGAATCTAGTTTATATTTAACTAGCCGTGCCCGCGGCTCCGTTCGCGTGGACTTGATTCACTACTATCGTCACTGCTTATTCCTTATGTTACCTAACGTAATAAAATATCTGCAATTATTTCCTCTTATCTCCCATTATTTCTCTTTACCTCCCATTATCTCTACATAATTTCCATTATCTACACTTATCTCTGCTCATCTCCCATTATTTCTCCTTATCTCCCATTATTTCTCCTTATCTCCCATTATCTCATCTTATCTCCCATTATCTAGGCTCATCTCGACTTATCTCGCAATATCTCTCCTTATCTCCCATTATTTTCTCCTTATCTCCCATTATCTTACCATAACTCCCATTACCTAGACTCATCTCTGCTCATCTCCCATTATTTCTCCTTATCTCCCATTATTTATACTTATCTCCCATTATCTTACCTTATCTCCCATTATCTAGGCTTATCTCGACTTATATCGCAATATTTCTCCTTATCTCCCATTATTTCTCCTTGTCTCCCATTATCTCACCATGACTCCCATTACCTAGACTTATCTCTGCTCATCTCCCATTATTTCTCCTTATTTCCCATTATTTCTCCTTCTTTCCCATTATCTCATCTTATCTCCCATTATCTAGGCTTATCTCGACTTATCTCGCAATATTTCTCCTTATCTCCCATTATCTCACCATAACTTCCATTACCTAGACTTATCTCTGCTGATCTCCCATTATTTCTCCTTATCTCCCATTATTTATACTTATCTCCCATTATCTTACCTTATCTCCCATTATCTATGCTTATCTCGACTTATCTCGCAATATTTCTCCTTATCTCCCATTATTTCTCCTTATCTCCCATTATCTCACCATGACTCCCATTACCTAGACTTATCTCTGCTTATCTCCCATTATTTCTCCTTATCTCCCATTATTTTTCCTTTTTTCCCATTATCTCATCTTATTTCCCATTATCTAGGTTTATCTCGACTTATCTCGCAATATTTCTCCTTATCTCCCATCATTTCTCCTTATCTCCTATTATCTCATCATAACTCCCATTATTTAGACTTATCTCTGCTTATCTGCCATTATTTCTCCTTATCTCCCATTATTTATACTTATCTCACGTTATCTCACCTTATCTCCCATTATCTAGGCTTATATCGAATTATATAGAACATATCATATGTATAAATTTATAAAAACACGTAAATCATATAAGTGGTTCTCAAGTGATAAGCGCACTAACGGACAGACGGACAGACAGAGAGACGTTGCATTTTATATATATTTTATTCTTTGCAACATGATATTGTTCCATATTTAATAGTTTAGGCAGTGTATTGCAAGAGAACGCGCTAACGGTAACCTTTTTTCCGACTTGATCCACTATTATCGTCACTGTTTATTCTTTATGTTACCTAACGCAATAAAATATATCCTATAACCTGGCCAGAGAACACATGTATGTTTTAAAAAAAAAATACATAACGCACTAACGGACAGACAGACAGACAGAGAGACGTTGCATTTTATATATATTATAGATAGATAACCTGGCCAGAGAACATATGTATGTTTTAAAAAAAAGCACATAAATCGGATAAGTAGTTCTCCAGTGACAAGCGTATTAATTCACAGACAGACAGACGACAGACAGAGATACGTTGCATTTTATATATATTATAGATGTAATAAAATATATATATAACCTGGTCAGAGAATATATGTATGAATTTAAAAAATCACGTAAATCGGATAAGTGGTTCTCGAGGGATAAGCGCACTAACGAACAGACAGACAGACGTTGCATTTTATATGTAGTATAGATATAGATTATTATTATTATATAACCTGGCCAAAAAACATATGTATGAATTTAAAAAAAGACACGTAAATTGGATAAGTGGTTCTCGCGTGATAAACGTACTAATAGAGAGATAGACAGACAGAGAGACATTGCATTTTGTATATATTATAGATTATACATTACATATATATTATAAATTATAGATTATATATATTCTCTGCTACATAATATTGTTCCATATTTAATGGCTTAGGCTGTGTATTGCAAGGGAACGCGCTAGCGGCAAACGTTTTTCCGACTTCATTCACTATTATCGTCACTGCTCATTCCTTATGCTACCTATCGTAATAAAATATAGCCTATAACCTGGCCAGAGAACATATGTATGTTTTTAAGAAAAAAGTACGTAAATGGGATAAGTGGTTCTCCAGTGATAAGCGCACTAACGGACAAACAGGCAGAGATACGTTGCATTTTATATATATTATAGATAACTCTAGAGGAAAATGTGTAAATTTTAGTGATGAATAAAGTGTAAAAGTAAATATTTGTGTTTTTGCATTTTTAATATCATCGACATTAACAAAACCTATTAACAAAATTAAGAACAATGCCTTTATTTCATTTTGCCACTATGTGGCCTTTGCCTGCCAAAATGTTGCCGACCACTGTTCTAAGGAATCAAAGTTACTGCTGAGGTCTGGCCAGCGTTTTATCAAGCGAAGAGCTTTCTTCTGAATAGAATCTTACAAATTCAGCCTAGATTTGGGAGCGGAGTCTTCATAATAGAAGCCACCGTTGGTCGATTGAGACTTTGTACAAGATTAAAAGTTGTCTAGTATTAGGGTTTTTAGTACGAAATTAAATTCACAACTTTTGAGAAGCTCTCTAAACTCTCTTTGAACATTGTTATATTATGTCATTTGCCGCTTAAAATGTAAGTTAGATAAAATAAGGATTTATTCGAAACTAAGTATTTACCCGTCGCTTCGCTTACATAATTTGATATTGAGATACAAAAATGTAATTATGCAGATTCTATTTTATATTTTTAATGTATCCCCTTAACTTTCTAAGCTAGATTAACAAAAATAATAAAGTTTTTAAAATAAAGTAACCGGTCAAGTGCAAGTTGAAATTGCGTTGTTAATTGCTTTTAAAATAAAAATTTTTGTTACGGAAGTATAAGATAATCAGTGATTTCACAAAATATTCCATATGAGTTGTCAACAAAGTTTTTTTGCGATCTTTAGTGAAAATCGATGATCTTGAAATTTTTTTTTATGTACCATATAAATTATTAGAGTTAATGCACTCGTGATATTTTTGGTCAATCTACACCAGAGGTTCCCAAACTTTTTTTCTCGTAGACCACTTTCAAAATTTTTACTGGTTTCGGTGGACCCCCTGTTGCTACATTTCTACCATATTCCCAAAACTCGTCAAAAAATGTGAAGATTAGATCTAACGATGGAAATTTGCGTCGTGGCTGAGTTCCAACCCTAAATTCGGAGTGGTAAAAATAAAAAGTAAAAATAATATATTTTCTTGTATTCTATTTATTAAAATAATATGATTACAGACTTAATAGAATTAAAATTAAACATTAATAACGTACCATAACTTCAACAATGCAAATCAACAATTAAAAAAAAAATAGTCATAATTTTAACGGGAGGGATGTACTTGATGGATTGACAGCAAATTATCAATATTTGGCTTCAGTTTTGTAAGGAATAACCGCAAATCTCCCGGGTCTGAGATGTTCAATCTGCTCCTTTTTTTTTTGTTAATAGGTTTGTAACGACACTAAAATTTTTTTCGACAAGGTATGACGAGGGAAACGCTATCAAAAGTTTTCTCGCAATTTCCCACAGCCCAGGATATTTTTCGGGTATTTCTGCCTGCAGCCAAAATGTTTGATAGCCTTTTTTAAATTTCACCTTCAGCTCCTCATTGGTGCTAAGCTCGAGTAGCTCCTCTTGTAATACCACATTCGCCACTTCCGTTTCATCAAATGGATTTATGATCCATGGTGGTATTTCCATCGTCAGAATATCTTCAAATCTATTTTTGAAGTCATCATGCAGGGCATTTAAATGTTGAACGTATGTCTGAATATCCTCAAGACATTCTGCCTGTGAGAAGTTTGGTAACTGGGAGAATTCGCGCCGACTAATATTTTCCTTCATAAATTTCAATTTTCCAAGAAAAGCCGAAATTACACCCATTGTTTTTATTAAATTTAGGCTGTCCCCTTGTAACTGTAAGTTAATGTCATTAAATTTTTTGAACAAATCTGTCAAATACGCGATATCTGCTGTCAATTTGATCAGTTTTCTTTTAAATTTGGATCTTTACTTTTCAGAAACTCTAAAACTGATTCAAAAAGTGAGTAAAATCTTGTTAAACATGCACCTTTCGACAACCAGGGTACTTCAGTATGTAAGAGCAATCGTTGGAAGTCTTCATCATTTTCATCGCACAATTGTGCAAATAAACGGATATTCAGCGCATTGCTTCTTATTTTGTTAACTGCTTTAATCACAAATTGAAGCGATTGGTGCAATCTATCACTCAAATTTTTCGCTACCAGGTGTTCTCGGTGGATGACACAGTGAATTGCAGTTACTCCTGGTATAATTCTTTTAAGATGGCTTATAAACTCACGATATCGCCCGAAGATGGGAGGAGCTCCATCTGCTGCCATCGAAATAATGTTTGTAAATGGAATCGATTTTTCCTTAAAAAAATCACTCAGGACTCGTCCAGTTGAATAGAAAAATGAGTTGTTTGCAGATAATTACACAAGAAGCTTTCAATATCAGAGCTCATTTCATCAATACGAATTTTGTACAGTGTTGTTACTCAAAGGAATTCTTTCGAGTACGTCAAATGGAGGTTTGTGCAGAACAGTTTTTAAAAACCTCTTCAACAGCGGGTAAAATTAACTGTTCTCCGATGGTGAGCGGTTTTCTAGATTTCGCTATAAGCAATGAGATATTGTAAGATGCTCGCAAGCCATCATCGTTACTTTGAGACGTTGAAGCGAACAGACTGTGCACGGTGGGTCTCTTTTCATATTTTTCCTTCAATGTTTGAAAATATTTCATGCAAGATTGTAAGCACAGCACAAGTCGTATTTCGTCCCTTTGCACGTCTGAACGGGTTGCGTTGCGGGCGGGCGGGCGGCGCTTTGCAAGTCTCGACGCGTGTTGTACTGAATATCGAATATGCAAATTTTTACAAGTAACAGTCGCTGACCTTCTTAAAATACACTACTCAAAAAAATTAAGGGAGGTTTTAAAACAAGGAAATTATTGCTAAATAAACAGGCTATCTGATCCATATGCCGGCCTAACTGAAAAAATTTTTTTCAAGCCCGTGGACCAAAAAAAAAAAAAAGCAAAATATTTGCAATATTATTTTTTCGCGCTATCTGTTAGGATTGCATGAGAACCGTAGCTCCTTAAAAATTTTAGCCAAAAAATCTGAAAATTAGAATCTTAAAGCTTCAAAATGCTTTTTTTTAAAGTCTCAATACGACCATTTTTTTTCGCCGAAATACAGCCTGTCAAAAATCACCAAAAAATTTGGAAGTTTTTTTGCTCCCTTAATTTTTTTGAGTAGTGTATTATCTGCCTACATTGATAGGTAAAGCCAAGCCAACATTTTTGTTCTTTACTATCGAAACCAGATAAATTTTCGTGGACCCCCACTTACAACTTGTGAACCCCCAACGTAGACCCCCGTCGAGTCTTCTGTGGACCTCTGGGGGTCCACATGAACCACTTTGGGAATCACTGATCTACACCCTATAGAGAATATTCTAGAATTTTTTCAAAATTTTTTGACGAATACTTTTCGAGACAAGGGGGGAGACAGCGATTTTTCGTACTTTTTTAAAAATAATACAAAGAGAATTGTGCGCAAGTATTACATTATACTATATATATTTTTTAACTCGTCTTTTACAAGCTTTCATTTGATACCCCACTCGACGACCTAGTAAAATTTTTTCACTTCCGAATTCAACCCCCAAATCTAACCCCTTAAGTCAAAATTTAACACTCAAAACTACGCGGCTCTGATGAGGCCATCAATTCCTATATTAGTGCCAAATTTCAACTTTCTATGCCAAATAGTTTCGGAGAAAATCGGGTGTGACAGCCGGACAGACAGACACCGAAATGATCTTATAAGTGTTCCGTACGGAACACTAAAAAGAAGTTACACATGGATATTCTGTAGCAAATTGTATTTCAAAAGTTGTTAGAAAGAAAAAAAAATTAATAATATTGAACACCGCAAAAGTTATAAATATCGCTTTGAGATATTTATACTAAATTTATCCATAGTAGTATATTTTTCATATTTGGGCGTTGCGTTATAATAGTAATTTACTTTGATCTTAAAGGTAAAGCAAAGTTTGTTTATTGCTATACATTGAATTCATAAATGACGTTAGTGTTAACGAATGTAAGAAAAGGCACAAATTACCTATCCGTGGATAGAAAAGGACAGGACATGACATGATGTGTCACGGTTGTTATTTATTAACCTTCTCGTTAAAAAAATTAATTTATTTTTCACTAAATTAATACACCATGATATAAGTAAAATTTAGGAGAATATGAATAAAAATATTAAGTATCATACAAAGAACGAAAACCTGAAAATTTACAAATATAACAGACCAACGATGAAAAAACTTTTTTAATAATTTTAGCTGATTCCTATGTTTTTTGGTGTGGTTTGGAGTCCGAAAATAATCATAAAAAAGTCGTATCATCCACCAATTTTTTCACATTTTAATATTCAAAATGTAAAAAGTGTATTTTTTTATCATTCGAATGTTATTAGGCTGGCAATAAAATCAGGATTCTATAAGGTTGGCATTAAAATCAAATGTTATTAAGTTGGTAGTTCCGACAAATGTCACAGCTGTTTGTTTTCTTCCGGTTAATATAACCTCGCATTGCAGTGTTTAACCCATGTGCTTTAATTCACACTCAAAGTATGGCTAATCGTGGCTGTAAAAACTCTCCCAACACTTTTTGTTATATATGTGGTGAGTTTGTAGTTAAAAAACACCAAAGAAACATTACTGACTTTGTAAAAAAAGTATACTTTGCATATTTTGGTGTAGAAATCGGTAATCAAGAAAAATGTTGGACGCCTCATAAAGTATGTTATGTCTGTGTCGAGGATGTTAGGAAATGGTATAAGAAAGAAAAGAAAGCTTTTAGATTTGCAATACCCATGGTATGGAGAGAGCAAGAAAATCATTCAAATGATTGTTATTTTTGCAGCGTTGATGTTTCTGGATATAACTCCAAAAATAAGAAAGTAATTGTCTATCCTAACTTTACTTCAGCTAATCGGCCGGTAGGACATGGATCGGAACTTCCCGTCCCTGAGCCAGTCTATTGATGATGTTTTACAGTCCAGTCCGGAATTTAATGAAAGTCGACTGGATGATGATGAATTTCAATGTTCTCTAGAAAATTTAAAACCACAGTTGTTTACATAGCTGAGTTAAATGATTTAGTGAGTTGGGTTTGACTAAGGAAAAAGCAGAATTGCTTGGTTCTAGGCTGAAAGAAAAACATTTATTGAAATCTGGAATATCTATTTACCATTATAGACCAAGAGATTAACAGTTTGCTCTGTTTTTCAAGCAGGAAGAGGATTTGGTTTACTGCCATGATATTGGTAGTCTAATGAACGAATTTGGCATTGAATGCAAGAAGGAAGATTGGAGGCTTTTTATAGACTCATCAAAAACTAGTTTAAAAGGTGTTCTGTTACACAACGAAAATATTTATGCTTCACCGTCTGTTGCTCATTCAGTCCATATAAAGGAAACTTACGAAAATCTTAACATGATTTTACAGAAAATTAACTATCCAGCTCACGATTGGATGCCATGATCCTTGGTCAACAAAGGGATTTACAAAGTTTCCATGTTTTATACGTGAGTGGGACAGCAGAGCAAGGGATCAACATTGATCCAAGAAACAATGGCCCGTAAGAAAAACTTTAACACCTGGCCAGATGAACATTTTGCATAAAACTTTAGTAGATCCAAAAAAGATTCTTCTACCACCACTACACATCAAGTTAGGTTTAATGAAACAATTTGTGAAAGCCTTGCCTAAAGATGGTGAATGTTTTAAATATTTGTGTAAAAGATTTCTTCATTTATCAGAAGCCAAACTGAAAGAAGGGATTTTCGTTGGGCCTGATATTCGTATAATGATGTTCGATTCCAACTTTGAAGCAAGGATGATTATAAAGGAAAAGAAGGCTTGGATATCATTTAAAGAAGTTGTGACTAAGTTTTTCGGCAATGTGAAAGACCCTAACTATGAACTTATCGTAGCTAATATGATAGACAAGTTCAAAAATCTGAGTTGTCTGATGAGTTTTAAAGTCATCTTCTTGCATAACCATCTTGACTTTTTTCCTAAAAACGTAGGCCATAAAGGAGATGGAGAAACGGTACCAGGGACGGTGGAATATCAACATGATGGGTGATTACTATTGGTCACTTCATAGAGAACAACAAAATGTATCACATCGGAGAAAAAGCTATACAAGAAACTTCACAGATAAAAGGGAAAGGAAATAAAATATGTTATCGTGAGTAAAAAATTGTAGCCTAATCAAATAAAAGTACGGTTTAAGTTTTTATTTTTTATGTATCAAATTATAAATTTTGAAATTTAATCGATGACATATTGTGAGAGAACTGTGGGTGATACAAAAAAACTGATACCAGATACGGTTTCAGCACCCAAAAATACATAACACTTAGAGGTATTGGTTTAAAAAGTTTTCACAAATATTTTTTTTTGTTGGCCTGTGTGATCAAATACATAACAAACAATACATTTTTACTAAGGAATAAAAGGAGTTACATACACCTCGAATTTTAAAAAATACGATTTTTTTTTTAGGGATTTTTATTCTCTATATTTCTAAGAATTATTCAAAAAAAAATAAGAAAATTTCATTCCATTACAAAGTTATAGCATTAAATATGACCTGGCGACGGATTGGGACCGCTACCTTTCGTTTGGGACTTAAGAGTTAACCAAAAAAACACAGGCTCTCACAATATGACATCGATTAAATTTTAAAATAGGGAAAATTTGATACATAAGAAATAAAAACTTTAACCGTACTTTTATTTGATTGGGCCATAATTTTTAATCACTATAACATATTTAACTTCAATGCGAATATTTTAGGTGCTTATTTTTTTATATTTCCTTTCTCTGTGAAGTTTCTTGTATACCTTTTTCTCCGATGTGATACATTTTGTTGTTCTCTATGAAGTGACCAGCAGTAATCACCCATCATGTTGATATTCCACCGTCCCTGGTACCGTTTTACCATCTCTTTTATGTCCTGATGGAACCGTTCCACCTGCTATTCACTCACATCACCTAAGTTTTTAGGAAAAAAGTCAAGATGGTTGTGCAAGAGGTGGACTTTAAAACTCATCAGACAACCCAGATTTTTGAACTTGTCTATCATATAAGCTAAGATAAGTTCATTGTTAGGGTCTTTCACATTCACCAAAAACTTAGCCACAACTTCTTTAAATGATATCCAAGCCTCCTCTTCCTTCATAATCATCCTTGCTTCAAAGTTGGAAGCGAATATCATTTTACGGATATCAGGCTCAACCAAACCCCTTCTTTCAGTTTGGCTGACACAAATATTTAAAACATTCACCATCTTTAGGCAAAACTTTCACAAATTGTTTCATTAAGCCTAACTTGATATGCAGTGGTGGTAGAAGAATCTTTTTTGGGTCTACTAAAGTTTTATGCGAAAATGGTCTTCTTGTCAGGTGTTAAAGTTTTTCTTACGGGCAATTGTTTTTTGGACCAACATGGACCCCTGCTCTGCTGTCCCACTCACATATAAAACATGGGAACTTTGTAAATCTCTTTTGTTAACCAAGCATCATAGAGACAACTTTTAAATTTCCACATAGCATCCAATCGTGAGCTGGATAGTTAATTTTCTGTAAAATCATGTTAAGTTTCCTTCATATGGATTGAATAAGCAACAGGCAGTGAACCATAAATATTTCCGTTGTGTAACAGAGCACCTTTTAAAGTGAGTCTATAAAAAGCATCCAATCTTCCTTCTTGTACTCAATGCCAAATTCGTTCATTAGACTACCAATATCATGGCAGTAAACAAAATCTTCTTCCTGCTTGATAAACTGAGCAAACTGGTGCTCTCGTTTTCTATAATAATAAATAGATGTTCCAGATTCAAATAAATGTTTTTTTTTCAACCTAGAACCAAGCAATTCTGCTTTTTCCTTAGTCAAACCCAAATCTCTCACTAAATCATTTAACTCAGCTTGTGCAAACAACTGTGGTTTTAAATTTTCTAGAGAACATTGAAACTGATCATTATCCGGTCGACTTTCATTGAATTCGGGACTGGACTGGAAAACGTCATCAATAGACTGAGGTGGCTCAGGGACAGGAAGTCCCGGTCCATGTCCTACCGACCGATTAGCTGAAGTAAAGTTAGGATAGATAATTACTTTCTTATTTTTGGAGTTATATCCAGAAACCACAACGCTGCAAAAATAAAAATCATTTGAATGTTTTTCTTGCTCTCTCCGTACCATGGGTACTGCAAATCTAAAAGCTTTCTTTTCTTTCTTATACTATTTCCGAAGATCCTCGACACAAACATAACATACTTTGTGAAGAGCGATTACCGATTTCTATACCAAAATATGTAAAGTATACTTTTTTTACAATGTCAGTAATGTTTCTTTACTGTTTTTTAACTACAAACACACCACATATATAACAAAAAGTGTTGGGAGAGTTTTTACAACCACGATTAACCATACTTTGGGTGTGAATTAAAGCACATGGGTTAAACACTGCAATGCGAGGTTATATTAACTGGAAGAAAACAGCTGTAACATATACCGGAACTGCCTACCTAATAACATTTGATTTTACTGCCAACCTTATAAAATTCTGATTTTATTGCCAACCTAATAACATTTGAATGATAAAAAATAAACTTTTCACATTTTGAATATTAAAATGTGAAAAATTGGTGGGTAATACAGCACACCAAAAACATAGACCATAAACTATTATCGAGAGCGAGTATCCTACCTATTAGTGACAGAGAGGCGCCTAAACCGCGCAAGATTTGGCACTACAAATCTGCTAAATGGGAAGATCTCATCGAATATTTTCGAACTTTCCCTTGGTTAGACGTTTGTTTTCGATCCGATGACCCATCTGACTGCGCCAAGGAAGTTTCCGATGTTATTTTGCCCGGTATGGAGGCTTACATCCCTTTTTCGAAGAAATGCCCTTCCAACGGCAAGCCTTGGTTTGACCGAAAATGCAAAGAAGCTGTTGCTTCTAAACATCTTGCATACCGACATTGGCGTGAAAATCCTAACACTATAAATCGAAACACCTTTGTTCGTGCCAAGAACAGATGCAAAGAATCAACGGATTAGAAACAAACTTCTCGCTTGTCCCAACAATTCCAGGTCCTTTTGGTCAGTCGCTAAGGCAGTTAGTCAAAATTTCACCAAATCCACCATACCACCACTCACACGGTCAGATAATTCTATTGCAACGACGCCTGTTGAGAAAGCGAACTTGTTGGCTGAACTCTTTGCCTCACATTCTACTGTCGATTTCCAAGGAAAAACACCACCTAATATTCCCATAGTGCAGTCAAGGATGCCCGATATTGTCTTCAGGCAGCGTACCATAAAACGTATTTTGCTGAAGCTAGACACCAAAAAGGCTTCTGGCGCTGACGGAATACCTGCCATAGTTCTCAAAAACTGTGCAAGGGAACTAACACCAGTTTTCTGTAGACTTTTCAACTTATCTTACAGAAAGGGAATATTTCCTTCCTGCTGGAAATGTGCCACAGTTCAGCCGATACCTAAAAAAGGCAAGAAGACCTTGCCAAATAACTACCGACCAATCGCACTGCTTTCAATAATATCGAAAGTCATGGCAAAGACTATCAATCAGCATCTTCTAAAATATCTTGAAGGATTCAACATTATTAGCGATCACCAATATGGCTTTCGTAAAAATAGATCAACAGGAGATCTCCTGACTTATGTAACATATGTTTGGAACAACGCAATTGAACACTTTGGAGAATCTCGAGCGGTTGCTCATGACATATCCAAGGCATTCAATCGTGTTTGGCACGATGGACTGTTGGCTAAGCTGCATTCTTGTGGTATGCCTGAAAAATTCTGTTTGTATCTCTCATGTTTCCTCAGAGAGAGCTCTTTGCGAGTGGCAGTCGACGGATTTCTTTCTAACACCGTCACTATCAACGCCGGTGTACCCCAAGGTTCCATACTGTCTCCTACTCTCTTCCTCATTTATATTAACGATCTGCTGGAAAAGACCCAGAATCCAATCTACAGCTTTGCAGATGACAGCACACTTATCTCTTCATTCACTTTGAACGCTCGGACATCGGCTAATCAGACCAATATCCGCAGAGAGCAGGAAGTCATTCAACTTAACAAAGACTTGGAAGAAATTCTATCTTGGGGTGATAGTAACCAAGTGGAATTTAACGCTACAAAAACCCAGGCGGCAGTTTTTTCTAAAAAAGTTAACGTTGCTGAACCCGACATAGTTATGTCGGGACACTCCATTCCTCTAACATCGTCACTCAATTTGTTGGGCGTTAATTTGGGAGCAAATATGTCCTGGCATGAACATGTTGCAGGCATAGCAAGAAGAGCTTCTCAGAAGTTGGGAATATTATTTCGAACCAGAAAGCTTTTACACTTCACAACAACTGTTAATTCTTTACAAAGCTCAAATTCGACCAACTACGGAATACTGCTCCCATGTTTGGGGCTCTGCTCCAAAACATACACTGCATTTGTTGGATTCTATTCAGAGAAGAGCTGTTCGTCTGATTGGAGACCCGGAACTGACAGATGGCCTTGATTCGCTGGAACATCGAAGAACGGTTGGCGACTTGTGCCTATTCTACAAGTATTTTCATGGAAAGTGTTCGAAGGATGTGGCCCGCTTAATTCCTCCCAGAGCGGTGCATGTTTGAAGTACACGTCGCGCTAATACTTCACATCCATATGAGGTTCAGCTTGTTACTCCTCGTACAACGCTTTTCAAACAGTGCTTTATATATAGAACATCATCCCTTTGGAATAATTTGCCCAGGACTGTGTTTCCCACCGAGTAAAATTTACAGCAATTCAAGAACAACGTGAATAGCTTTTTCCGCACACGTGTCGCTCCTGTAGCGCTTTAGGGACTGCTTCCCTGCAGCACGTGTGCTAGACCCATAAAAAAAAAATTTCATATTTGGGCGTTACGTTATACTGGTAATTTACTTTGATCTTAAGTTTGTTTATTACTATACACTATAGTAAAGATCTAGTCAATTGAATTCATAAATGACGTTAGTGTAAACGAATGTAAGAAAAAGCAAAAATTACCCATCCGTGGATAGAAAACGACAGGATATGACATGAAATGTCACGGTTGTTATTATTTATTAACCTCCTCGATAAAAAAATTAACTTATTTTTCACTAAATGAATACACCATATATAAGTAAAATTTAGAAGAATAAAAATAAAATTATTAAATATCATACTAAGAACGAAAAACCTCCTGAAAATTTACAAATAACACAGGCCACCGATGAAAAAACTTTTTAATAATTTTAGCTGATTCGTATGTTTTTTGGTGTGCTGAGTTCGAAAATAATAATAAAAAACCGGTCAAGTGCAAGTTGAAATTGCACAATTAGTGTTCCGTTTGATTGTTTTTAAAATAAAATTTTTGTTAGGGTGGTATAAAATGATCAGTGACTTCACAAAACACACCCCAAATGAGTTTTCAACAAAGTTTGTTTCCAATCTTTACTGAAAACTGGTGACCTTGAAATTTTGTTTTTTTTTTTATATACCAAATAAATTATTAAAGGTAATGCACTCGTGATAATTTTCGTTCAATCTATACCCCGTGAAGAATATTCCAGAATTTTTTCAAAATTTTTTGTTCAGTACTTTTCGAGATAAGGTAGGGGATAGCAATTTTTTAAAAGTAATACGAAGCAAAGTGTGCGCAAGTATTACATTATATATATATATATATATATATATATATATATATATATATATATATATATATATATATATATATATATATATATATTTTACTCGTGTTTTCACAAGCTTTCATTTGACACCACACTCGATGACCTAGTAAAAAAAAATTTTTTTTCACTTCCGATTTCACCCCCTCAAAACAAACCCCTTAAGTCAAAATTTATGTGATGGTGGTATAAAATGATTAGTGACTTCAGAAAACACACCCCAAATGAATTTTCAACAAAGTTTGTTTCCAATCTTTACTGAAATCTGATGACCGTGAAATTTTTGTTTTTTTATATACCATATAAATTATTAAAGGTAATGCACTCGTGATAATTTTCGTTCAATCTACACCCCATGGAGAATATTCCAGAATTTTTTCGAAATTTTTTGATAGGTACTTTTCGAGATAAGGCCCGGGACAGCGATTTTTCGCGAATTTTTAAAAATAATACAAAGAAAAGTGCGCGCAAGTATAATATTATATATATATTTTTTACTCGTGTTTTTACAAGCTTTCATTTGACACCACACTCGATGTCCTAGTAAAAAAATTTTTTTTTCACTTCCGACTTCACCCCCCAAAACTAACCCCTTAAGTCAAAATTTAATTCTCAAAACTACATGGCTCTGATTAGGCCATCAAATCCTATATTATCACTAAATTTCACCTTTCTATGTCAAATAATTTCGGAGAAAATCGGGTGTGACAGACAGACAGACAGACAGACAGACAGACAGACAGACAGACAGACAGACACCGAAGTGATCTTATAAGTGTTCCGTACGGAACACTAAAAACTCGTATCACCCACCAATTGTTTATATTTTAATATTCAAAATTTGAAAAGTTTATTTTTTATCATTCGAATGTTATTAGGTTGTCAATAAAATCAGGATTTTTTAAGGTTAGCAGTAAAATCAAATAGTATTAGGTTAAAGTAGGGCTAATCGTGGCTGTAAAAACTCTCCCAACACTTTTTGTTATATATGTGGTGAGTTTGTAGTTCAAAAACATCAAAGAAACATTACTGACTATGTAAAAAAGTATACTTTGCATATTTTGGTGTAGAAATCGGTAATCAAGAAAAATGTTGAGCGCCTCACAAAGTATGTTATGTTTGTATCGAGGATCTTAGGAAATAGTATAAGAAAGAAAAGAAAGCTTTTAGATTTGCAGTACCCATGGTATGGAGAGAACAAGAAAATCATTCAAATGATTGTTATTTTTGCAGCGTAGATGTCTTTGGACATAACTTCAAAAATAAGAAAGTAATTGTCTATCCTAACTTTACTTCAGTTAATCGGCCGGTAGGACATGGATCGGGACTTCCTGTCCCTGAGCCACCTCAGTCTGTTGATGTTTTACAGTCCAGTCCGGAATTTAATGAAAGTCGACTGGATGATGATGAGTTTCGATGTTCTCTAGAAAATTTAAAACCACAGTTGTTTACACAAGTTGAGTTAAATGATTTAGTGAGAGATTTGGGTTTGACTAAGGAAAAAGCAGAATTGCTTGGTTCTAGGTTGAAAGAAAAACATTTATTGGAATCTGGAAAATATATTTACCATTATAGTACAAGAGATCAACAGTTTGCTCAGTTTTTCAACCAGGAAGAGGATTTAGTTTACTGCCATGATTTTGGGCTCTAATGAACGAATTTGGCATTGAGTACAAGAAGGAAGATTGGAGGCTTTTTATAGACTCATCAAAAACTAGTTTAAAAGTTGTTCTGTTACACAACGAAAATACTTATGCTTCACTGCCTGTTGCTCATTCAGTCCATATGAAGGAAACTTACGGAAATCTTAACATGATTTTACAGAAAATTAACTATCCAGCTCACGATTGGATGCTATGTGTAGATTTAAAAGTTGTCTCCATGATCTTTGGTCAACAAAAGGGATTTAAAAAGTTTCCATGTTTTATACGTGAGTAGGAGAGCAGAGCAAGGGATCAACATTGATCCAAAAAACAATGGCCCGTAAGAAAAACTTTAACACCTGGCGAGAAGAACATTTTGCACAAAACTTTAGTAGACCCAAAAAATATTCTTCTACCACCACTACACATCAAGTTAGGCTTAATGAAACAATTTGTGAAAGCCTTGCCTAAAGCTGGTGAATGTTTTAAATATTGGTGTAAAAGATTTCCTCATTTATCAGAAGCCAAACTGAAAGAAGGGGTTTTCGGTGGACCTGATATTCGTAAAATGATGTTCGATTGCAACTTTGAAGCAAGGATGATTATAAAGGAAAAGGAGGCTTGGATATCATTTAAAGAAGTTGTGACTTAGTTCTTCGGCAACGTGAAAAACCCTAACTATGAACTTATCGTAGCTAATATGAAAGACAAGTTCAAAAATCTGGGTTGTCTGATGAGCCTTAAAGTCCACTTCTTGCACAACCATCTTGACTTTTTTCCTAAAAACTTAGGCGGTGTGAGTGAAGAGCAGGGGGAACGGTTCCATCAGGACATAAAGGAAATGGAGAAACGGTACCAGGGACGGTGGAATATCAACATGATGGATGATTACTGTTGGTCAGTTCATTGAGAACAACAAAATGCATCACATCGGAGAAAAAGCTATACAAGAAACTTCACAGAGAAAAGGGAAAGGAAATAAAAAAATAAGCACCTAAAATATTCGCATTGAAGTGAAATATGTTATCGTGAGTAAAAATTGTAGCCTAATCAAATAAAAGTACGGTTTAAGTTTTTATTTTCTATGTATCAAATTTTCCCTATTTTGAAATTTAATCGATGACATTTTATGAGAGAAATGCGGGTGATACAAAAAAACTGATACCAGATACGGTTTCAGCACCCTAAGTTTTTACAAATATTTTTTTTGTTGGCCTGTGTAATTCGATCAAATACATAACAAACAATACATTTTTACTAAGGAATAAAAGGATTTTCAAAAATGCGATTTTTTTAGGGATTTTTATTCTTTATATTTCTAAAAATTATTAAAAAAAAATTAAGAAAATCCCATTCCATTACAAAGTTATAGCATTAAATATGACCTGGCGTCGGATTGAGACAGCTACCTGTCGTTTGGGATTTAAGAATTAACCAAAAAAAAAAACAGAAAACTATAAATATCACCAAGACTAGCCGTAAGTTCACTTTTTATCTATGAAATGATGTTTTCAGATACTGTCTGCAATATTACTCAGTCAATCTTTAATATTTTTTAACTTTTTTTTTTAAATCTTAATAATTACATTTTCTACAAAATGTCTTGAGATTTCTTTAGTTTCTCTAATAGACAATTTTTTATAAATAATTAAACTTAAATTTTTGGGTTGAAAATTGCATACCAAAATTTGAAAACATCCTCAATTTTTTATTTTTGAAAAAAAAAAAACCATCGACAATTTTTAACTACTACGTTATTCTACAATATTAATTTTTATTTTTGCAGATTGGATTATTTTTTGTTATTCTGCAGACAGACGGGTGCCATAGTTTTCATCAGTGGTCCATTTAACCCGATAAAATATAATGTTAATATTTAAAAAATATTCAAAAAAAAAAATGTTCTTATATTATTGTCGTAATTGAAATCTCGGACCGTTATGACGCAAACTTTTACGGCGACCTCTTTAGAGCGAAGCCACCAAATCATAAATTTTCACATTGCTGCGCAAGCTCATTAATCCGTAGTAAAAGAGTCTGAATACGCCATTTTTGTAGCTCCGTTTCATTGTTCGTACATACCGGTATTAGGTATATACGTAGTTTTTACCAGGGCACTTCAATTTATTTTTATTTGTTCCATCAATGCCAGTTTTTTTTTCCCACTTTCAATTTAAAGTAATTTACCACAACTTATAAAGCTTTTAACCAGTTTTACAATACAAAAATCTCTCTTTTTGTTCTGTATTGTTGCAGACAATTTTAATTGGCACTTAAAAATCAGGCCGGCACGGCGCGCCGGCACTTCGGGGATAATATTTATTTTTAATTACAGACCAGGGTTTAATAAATTTTTCAAGTGATTTGTGGAAGAGGATCTGCACGAATTAATTTTAAATAAAATCGAGCCGGTTTCAAGAGGTCAGAAGGCTTTTAGCCGATAAATTATATTAGGGTTGGATATAATTTATTTTTGGAAGTCTCTTTTATAAAATACAGAAGCAGATTTCGAAAAGGAAACGGTCAAGTATGTGCTCGTCCTACAAAAAATTATTAAAATTTATTTTAATGCGCAACAAAGATACTGTGTCGCTTCGAGTGTACTTTAAAAAAGTTCCCAATATATATGAAAAATTTTAATTTAGGAAACCGGTACTATTTACAAAAAAGTTCTTCTACAACCAAAAATAAGGTAGTCAATAGATTTTTAAAAGCATAATAGGTAAAAGATGACCAAATGCAGTATTAATTTCGAATTATCACTTTTTATTATGTAGAGGGTGAGTCAACGACAGAGTAAAGTTCATTATCTCATTGGTTTCGGGAATAACGAAAAAATGTCAAATGCAATAGTTTTAGGGAATGTTAAGGTGCACAGTTTAAAATTATGTTTGAGTATACAGGGTACTTAAAAAAAGTGTGCCGATATAACATGTTTTTTTTAAATAGAACATCCTATTTTCTAATTTATTTTTAAATTCTACGTAAAATTTTATGACTTTTTTATTAATAATGTTATATAACTAAACCTAGTAGTTTTTCTAATATTTCAATTTTTTAAAATAAATACTAGTTTTCAATTTTGTAAAAAATTGCTAGTAGCGCCATTGTTTCTGAAGGTGGAATATTCATAATTAGTACGAACGTTCTGTAAAGATGAAAAAAAAAACCTGTCAAGTGCAAGTTGAACTTGCACAATTAGTGGTCCGTACGTTGATTGTTTTTAAAATAAAAAATTTTGTTAGGGTGGTGTAAAATGATCAGTGACTTCACAAAACACACCCCAAAAGAGTTTTCAACAAAGTTTGTTTCCAATCTTTACTAAAAACTGGTGACCATGAAATTTTGGTTTCTTTATATACCAGATAAATTATTAAAGGTAATGATAATTTTCGTTCAATCTATACCCCGTGGAGAATATTCCAGGATTTTTTCAAAATTTTTTGATCAGTACTTTTCGAGATAAGGTAGGGGACAGCGATTTTTTCACGATTTTTTAAAAGTAATACGAAGAAAAGTGTGCGCAAGTATTACATTATATATTATGCATTTTTTGCTCGTGTTTTCACAAGCTTTCATTTGACACCACACTCGATGACCTAGTAAAAAATTTTTTTTTTCACTTCCGATTTCACCCCTCAAAACGAATCCCTTAAGTCAAAATTTATGTTACAGTGATATAAAATGATCAGTGACTTCACAAAACACACCCCAAATAAGTTTATTTCCAATCTTTACTGAAAATTGATGACCTTGAAATTTCTGTTTTTTTATATACCAGATAAATTATTACAGGTAATGCACTCGTGATATTTTTCGTTCAATCTACACCCCATGGAGAATATTTCAGAATTTTTTCAAAATTTTTTGATAAGTACTTTCCGAGATAAGGCGGGTGGACAGCGATTTTTCGCGAATTTTTAAAAATAATACAAAGAAAAGTGCGCGCAAGTATTACATTATATATATATTTTTTACTCGTGTTTTCACAAGCTTTCATTTGACACCACACTCGATTACCTAGTAAAAAAAATTTTTTTCACTTCCGATTTCACTCCCCAAAACTAACCCCTTAAGTCAAAATTTAACTTTCAAAACTACATGGCTCTGATGAGGCCATCAATTCCTATATTACTACCAAATTTCAACTTTCTATGACAAATAGTTTGGAGAAAATCGGGTGTGATAGACGGACAGACGGACAGACAGAGAGACACCGAAGTGATCTTATAAGTGTTCCGTACGGAACACTAAAAAAAGATATATATAAAGAAGTTTGAGTTAGATGCTACAGGATGTTTAAAATAAATTTATGCATTTCGACTATTTTGAATTGAAAGATCTCAAATTTTTTAAATGACACACCCTATATATTATTATTTTTTCTGATAGATTTTAAAAAACTCTCCAACATTTTTTAAGTATGTCGTATACCTATTTCTAATAGTTTTCGATTTATTTTGAATTTTTCAATTTTTACCCTTGTTTTTAATACACTTAAGCTATTGTGAAAACATAAACAAATAGTTAATAATAATTTTAATATAGTTTAACTTATCTAATGATTAATTATTATGATGTAATAAATGTTCAAAAATAAAGCCGTTTCCTTGAATACACATGTTTAGTCGTTTTACTATATTTTCTTTTACTTTCCTTAGCATAAAGGGTGTTATTGTCCTGTACGCATCCCGTATCCTATTTTCCATATCTACTGGTGTTGTAGGGGGATTCATATAAACACGATCTTTAATGTAACTCCACAAAAAGAAGTCTAAAGATGTTAAGTCACATGATCGAGGGGGCTACTGAATGAATCCATCCCTACTGATCCATTTTTGTGGGTTAAAAATTCCCGAACTTCCCGGTGGTAATGAGCAGGAGCTCCACCTTGTTGAATCCACATTTGTTCCCTTTCAAAGTTATCAACTTCTTCAAGAAGCTGGAGTAATTCGTTTTACAAAAAATTTAGATATCTAGGCCCATTAAACGGTTCGCGGAAAAAATATGGACCAATAATTCGAAAATTTAATATTCCACACCATACATTAAGCGCCAGTGGTTTTGGTTTTGAATTTCCCGGACCCAAAATGGATTAACTGTTGAATAATAATGCATGTTATGGCTATTAACTGCTCCATTACTGCGAAAAGTAGCTTCATCGGCTTCGTTGCTCCATTCACGGTGATACAAAAATTTACTCGTCGTTCAGAATCACGGTATTGAAGTTCTTGGTGTAGTTCCATATGAAAGGGATGATACTTGTATTTTCTCGTGGTGCGATTAGCCGTAAATTGGGATGTGTCAGATAACTCAGCTAGTTGACGACTGCTGACCTGAGGATTATCTTCAACATGAAGTAAAATCTCCATTTCTTTTTCCTCATTAGTAGTATTCTGGTTTACTACTTTCCGTTTCGTATAGTCAACGGTACTACTACCATTAAACCGTTCCATTAAGCACTGAAAAGATTTTCTAGATGGTATACGTCTATTAGGGTTCTTCGCTCTGTAAAGACTTACTACCAAAAGACAATTTTTTCCCGCCTCGCCCAGTATATAAACCATATCAATTAATTCATTTTTAGGAAAATCCATAACTATTACCTTTATACGTCACTTACTAGAACAAATTAAACTATGCCTACATTTTTGTTTTCTCTTGGCAACTATAATGTTATAGCGTAAGTGTATTAAAAACAAGGGTAAAAATTGAAAAATTTAAAATAAATCCAAAACTGTTAGAAATAGGTATATAATAATATACAGGGTGTGCCATTTAAAAAAGTTGAAATTTTTCAATCTAAAATAGTGCATAAATGCATAAATTTATTTAGAACACCCTGTAGCATCTAACTCAAATTTCTTTACATATATCTTTTTTTTATCTCTATAGAAGGCTCGTATCAATTATGAGTATTTCACCTTCAGAAACAATGGCGCTACTGGCAATTTTTTACAAAACTGAAAACTAGTATTTTTTTAAAAAAAAATTGAAATATTAGAAAAACTGCTAGGTTTAGGTATATAACATTGGTAATAAAAAAGTTATAAAATTTTACGCAGAATTTAAAAATAAATTAGAAAACAGGATGTTCCATTTAAAAAAACATGTTATATCGGCCACACTTTTTTGAAGTACCCTGTATACTCAAAAATAATTTTAAACTGTGCACCTTAACATTTCCTAAAACTATTGTATTTAACACTTTTGCGTCATTCCCGAAACAAATGAAATAATGAACTTTACTCTATAGTTGACCCTGTACATGTATCTATATTCGAAAGTTTAAACTCGTGGCTGAAAAACTGAAGTTTGCCCCTACGGTTCTGCTCGTTATTTATATATCAGTTGGGAGTACTTTCCCGATTATTCTCAGCTCGGCGGAACGTCAAGCTGTCCCTCTCGAAATTTCTCTCTTTTACACGTTTCTTCGAGAGGCAACGGAGTGTCGCGAAATTGATAACCGACGACCCCACCAGAAAGCCGAGGCAACCCCCTTGTGGGTCGCGACCCACTGGAACCAACGATCTAGAACAATACACGCGCAAAGTGTTTACCAATATATCAAGATAATATCTGTGGAAAACTATTGGCAAGGTATTCAATATTTCGAAAAGATGGCGCAGTCTAGTCTTTAGTGTAAATAGGATCAGTCTGTATTCAAGAATTGCAAAGGAAACATGTAAAACAGACAGAAGAAAACTTCATTTATTGAAATGGGCATCTTATGACAGATGTATTTTGTTTTTTAAGCAACAGTTGCTTCTTTAAAACGTTTAAAGGTAATATTGCTTCAATTTGTTATGAAGTAAAATAACGGATTGCTAATTACAATTATGGCTACATTAAAAGAGTCTAAAATATTGTCAAAATTTGATTCAATTGTTTTTGATGTAGTACGTGTCAAAAAACCATAAAACATTAGGGTCGGTTTTCTTATTAGGTGTAGCAAAGCGCCATTTATCACTATTTTTCCTCAGTTATTATCGATACAAGAATTTGCCGGTTTATAAATATTAAAGGATTTTTGTAGTACCCTGTTTACTGAAGGTACTCTCTATGCTTCACACTATATAGTGCTAACCCTTATGACCATTACACTAAAAATAAAGAACATTTCTCAGGCTACAACTATCAGGAGGTCCCCAAAATTCGGCCTATTATAAACAACAATTTAAATAACGCCACTATTTTACTGTATGAATTAAAAATTTCTTTATACAATCTATTTAATTAATTCCCCAAAACTGGGCCGAATTCTTCGAAATTAACTTCTTTTCAAGCTCAAACGTTCTTTATCCAACTATTGAAAGAACAGCTGCATTTTGTCTAATAACATGCAAATTTTTCAACTTAATATTGAATTCTTTTGTTTCGCTTCAATTATGAGATGAGAGTCAGTACAATGTTTTACAAGAACCGACTAAATTAATTTAAAAAAAAAATCAATACACGAATTTAGAAACACGCAGTTTTCACACTGAAGAATAACTTAGTTCAAGCATTACAGCATTGCTGTAGCGATATTTACCACTACACACTACATACTGTTTATTTGTTAATGGAAATAACTGGAAATAAGAAAGAATTAACGTATTTGTCAGATTACTCGATCTCAAGAAGTCTGAAAACGACGAGAAATAGGATATCTAATAAGCATCTGACCATATCAACCCTATATATGTTTAATTGTTAATAATTATGCCTTAGATTTGATGATTATTCTTTCCAAGAATAGGAATTCTCATAATGTAATTGAAGCTATACAGAATTCAATTACTCCCATCCCTTACATCGCTTAAAAAGAAAAGATTTGTTTTCTACTTGCAGTATTAGGCATATACCAAATTTAAAATCGATATTTGAGCAACCTGAAGAGTCGACAAATGCAAAAATACTTAATAAAGTAAATAACCGGTCAAGTGCAAGTTGAACTTGCGCAATTAGTGTTCCGTACGTTGATTGCTTTTAAAAAAAAAATTGTAACGGAGGTATAAAATGATCAGTGACTTCACAAAAACACACCCCAAATGAATTTTCAACAAAGTTTGTTTCCAATCTTTACTGAAAATTAACGCCCTTGAAATTTTTGTTGTTTTTTTTATGTACCAGACAAATTATTAAAGGTAATGCACTCAAAATTTTTTGATAAGTACTTTTCGAGATAAGGCGGGTGGACAGCGATGTTTCGCGATTTTTTAAAAATAATACAAAGAAAAGTGCGCGCATGTATTACATTATATATATATATATATATATATATATATATATATATATATATATATATATATATATATATATATATTTTACTCGTGTTTTCACAAGCTTTCATTTGACACCACACTCGATTACCTAGTAAAAAATTTTTTTTCACTTCCGATTTCACCCTCAAAACTAACCCCTTAAGTCAAAATTTAACTTTCAAAAGTATATGGCTCTGTTCAGACCATCAATTCCTATATTATTACCGAATTTCAACTTTCTATGACAAATAGTTTCGGAGAAAATCGGGTGTGACAGACGGACAGACAGACACCGAAGTCATCTTATAAGTGTTCCGTACGGAACACTAAAAATACCTCAATAAAGCCAAAATTATTCTTAGCGTTCCGTGTGGAACACTTATAAGATCACTTCGGTGTCTGTCTGTCTGTCCCACCCGATTTGCTCCGAAACTATTTGACATAAAAAGTTGAAATTTGGAACTAATATAGAAATTGATGGCCTCATCAAAACCGTGTAGTTTTTAAAGTAAAATTTTTGACTTAAGGGGTTAGTTTTGGGACGGATGAAATATAAAATTAAAAAAAAAATTACCAGGTCATCGAGTGGGATGTCAAATGAAAGCTTGCAAAAACACGAATTCAAAAATATATAAGATGTAATATTTGCGCACACTTTTCTTTGTATTATTTTTTAAAAATTTCAAAAAAATTCCTGTCTCCCCCTTATCTCGAAAAGTACCTACCAAATAATTTTGAAAAAATTCTGGAATATTCTCCATAGGGTGTAGATTGAAAGAAAATATTCACCAGTGCATTACCTCTGATAATTTATTTGGAATATAAAAAAACACAAAAATTTCAAAGTCATCAGTTTTCAACAAAATTCAAACTTTGTTAAAAACTCATTTAGGGTAACAAAAATTTTTATTTTAAAACCAATCACCGTACGGAATACTAATTGAGTAAGTCCAACTTGCACTTGGCCGGTTTTATTTATTTTTACAAAACATTTCAATGTGAATAATGGCAGGATTTTTAAAAAAAATTAAATTATTCAAATCAAATTATCGGGCCATTTTTTAGGAAACTTCTTGAACAGCTAATAAATCTACTACAGAAACATATTTTTTAAAAAAATAAAATTATTAGGAATGAAACTAAGCAATTTTCCTGTGAAAGGAACAAACGTAACAAAAGTGCTTATCCCTAAAGGTCCGTCAGTCGTAGTTCTAATGATTAAAGAAAACTTATTGCACCCCGAAAGTTGATGTTGATGTCTTGGTTGCGTGTTAGACCTTAATTATCCCCCGTTGTTATTTAACACTGTGTTCCAGGTAGGAAAATTTGCACGAATTTACGATGAACAAAGAAAAGAAAATTTTAAAGCATTCAGAACGGTTGTAAATTTAGGGAAAATGGGTTAAATTTAGCAACACTTGCATTAATAGAATTGATAAACGTTTGGTTTTATTACTGTTTTTTAATTAGTCAAATTTAATTTTTATTATTTTATTAACTTTTAGTTGACCTTGCGTAATTTAATTAATAAGCAATATAGCGCGGGAGATCTTAGCTTAGGAATAGATGACAACAATATATACAGTGCATCACAAAAAGTTTTATACAAATGAAGAAAAAGTTAATCCTACATATATAAAAAAATTATGTTCTGCATCACATCGAAACCCATAATCAGGCATCAAAAGTTTAAAATATTTGATGGTATACAGAGAAAATAAAAAATAATGATTTATAATCAAGAGTAAAGTGTGTTTATATTTAAATTGAGAGCAAAATCAAATCAATATTCCGAAATAAAATTTGGTCACTTACAACGGAACGTCGAAAATTTTCAAATGCAAAATGACCAACAAATAAAGATCCCATGAATGCTATATTTATGCCTTTCCTCCTACGACTATAGTTTCTGAGCCTATACTCTTCATCAGGTAGGCTTTAGGTAACGTTATTGATCCTTAAGAACAGAGTACCGTGGAGAGTCAAGTTGGAATGACTCTCCCTGGCTTATAGCAATCATGGTACTATATATAAACGAGGTACTACTCGTTGAGCAAGATATAGACTCTTGCGTCATCTGTTGAGAGTTTCGAACATCGAAAACTGCTCAACTATATAAACCTAACATTGTTAGAAAGGATAAATCAAATCGATATTCCTAAATAAAATTTCGGAATATGATTTGTTACTTGACTGGTCACTACAACAGAACGTCGAGAATTTGCAGATGCAAAATGACCAACAAATAAAGATCCCATGAATGCTATATTCCATGTCTTTCCTCCTAAGACTAAAGTTTCTGAGCCTATACTCTTCATCAGGTAGGCTTTAGGCAACGGTATCGATCGTTAAGACCAGAGTACCGTGGAGAGCCAAGTTGGAATGACTCTCGCTGGCTTATGGCTATAAGGCTCGACGTTCTGTTGTAGTGATCAATCAAGTAACAAACCATATTCCAAAATTTTATTTCGGAATATCGATTTGATTTATCCTTCCTAACAATGTTAGGTTTATATAGTTGAGCAGTTTTCGATGTTCGAAACTTTTAACAGATGGCGTAAGAGTCTATATCTTAACCAACGAGAATTACCTTGTTTATATAAAGTACCATGATTGCTATAATCCAGCGAGAGTCATTCCAACTTGACTCTCCACGGTACTCTGGTCTTAACGATCGATACCGTTGTCTAAAGCCGTAGGAGGAAAGGCATAGAATATAGCATTCATGGGATCTTTATTTGTTGGTCATTTTGCATTGGCAAATTCTCGACGTTCTACAGAGCAAAATATTAATTGAAAATGTTAATAGGAACTAAAAAATTATGTTCACGTTTAGATTTGTGGCCTTTCTAGTTAAAAATTCAAAAAAACTCCAGTAAACACGTCAGTAATTGGGGATTATTTACTGAATAAAAGGAAATGAAATCACTACAAATGTTAGGCTGAAAATAAATGAACATATCTTTGAAAATACCTAACAACTGTCAATAAACTTCAAAGCTAACGTCAGTCTGTATTTGCAATAATTGGAAATGCCTGTAAAATTGAGTGCTGAAGATGAAATTAAAATTGTTCTCATAGTTGGAGATAATTATAAAACTTTTAGAGAAGCAGCAGAAATTTTATGGAAGTATATCAAAATCAGCGCAATAGTTTTTAATTAATTTCGTTTTCCTTTATTCAATAAATAATTCGACAATTACTCACGTGTTTACTGGAGTTTTTTTGAATTTCTAACTAGGAAGGCTACAAATCTAAACATGAGCATATTTTTTAGTTAGAATTAACATAAAATAATTAATATTTTGCTCCGTACTGTCTGCGAAATATCCATTAGTGTCTGCCATCACCTCCTCGTTTGAATAAAATCTTTGTCCCGCCAGCCATTTCTTCAAATTGGGGAACAAATAGTAGTCCGAGGGAGCCAAGTCTGGAGAATAGGGGGGATGTGAAACGAGTTGGAATCCTATTTCCATTAATTTTGCGACCACAACTGCTGAGGTGTGTGCTGGTGCGTTGTCGTGATGGAAAAGGACTTTCTTGTGGGCCAATCGCGGGGCGTTTTTCTTGCAGCTCGGTTTTCAAACGGTCCAATAACGATGAATAATATTCACCTGTAATAGTTTTACCCTTTTCCAGATAGTCGATGAGGATTATCCCTTGCGAATTCCAAAAGACAGTCGCCATAACCTTTCCGGCCGAAGGAACGGTATTCGCCTTTTTTGGTGCAGATTCCCCTTGGTAACCCATTGTTTAGATTGTTGTTTGGTCTCAGGAGTATAGTAATGTATCCATGTTTCATCCACAGTGACGAAACGACGCTTAAAGTCCTCCGGATTCTTCTGGAACAGCTGCAAACCATCCTTGCAACACTTCACACGATTCCGTTTTGGTCAAGCGTGAGAAATCGCGGCACCCATCTTGCGGAGAGCTTTCTCATGTCCAAATGTTTATGCAAAATATTATGTACCCGTTCAGTCGAGAAGCCTACAGCACTAGCAATCTCACGCACCTTAACTCTTCTGTCATCCATCACCATATCATGGATTTGATCAATGATTTCTGGAGTCGTCACCTCCACAGGCCGTCCAGAACGTTCAGCGTCACTTGTGCCCATATGGCCAGTCCGAAACCACTTATAAACTATTCTAATCGAAGGTGCAGAGTCACCATAATGTTTATCAAGCTTCTCTTTAGTCTCCTGAGGCGTTTTGCCTTTCATAAAGTAATGTTTAATCACCACACGAAATTCTTTTTCGTCCATTTCTTGAAAATCACTAGACTTCCTTGATTCACACGAATGCCAAACACAAAGAAATAGACCAACATGGCTGAAACTTGGTGTGCGTTCATTCAAGAGATGTTACTAACTAAACATGACCTCGATACGCGCCGGTGGTGCCATCTCTCGGACTTTGCACGGACTTTTCAAACCAGCCTCGTAAATCTAAACATACCTGTATAATTATAAATAATTATTTTTTATTTTTCCTGTATACACTACACTACACTAAATATATACTATATATATATATATATATATATATATATATATATATATATATATATATATATATATATATATATATATATATATGTAATACATTAAAATTCAACATTTGGCATGCAACAAGTGCTCTTGCTGCTGCTGCTGCCACTCGATACTGTGATCTTGCTGCTGCTGCCGCTCGAAATTAACTGAGAAACCGCCGCAGCAGAAAGAGCACTTGAGAATGCCAATTGTGATTTGATGAATTTCTCAATCGTCGGAAACGACACAAGTAATCCAATCAATATTTTACTGAATGCTATATATATATATATATATATATATATATATATATATATATATATATATATATATATATATATATATATATACATATATATATATATATATATATATATATATATATATATATATATATATATATACATATATATATATATATATATATATATTATATATATATATATATATATATACATATATATATATATATATATATATATATATATATATATATATATATATATATATATATATATACAGGGTGTCCCATTATTCCGTGGGCATAGAACTACCAGGTATTTTTGAAATGAAAATAAGTCAATTGGACACAATTTACCTCTATACAAAGTGCTTCGTTTGTCCGTTAGAGGGCATCAAAGTAAAGAAATAATAAATACATTTTTTAAGATATTTTAAGAACCGATATACCGATCTGAATGAGATTTAGGGTGCCCATGTTTTGCTAGGCGCTCTAATATTTGACTTTCACAAAAAAACCGAAAGGGTTCGAGAAGGGTGAAAACTACCCTCACCCCTACATAAATTCTAGTAGAAATGCAACTTTAACGACGACTCTGAATTTTTTTTCATAAAAAAGTCCTTTTATTTACTTCATTTTTTGTCTCATGTAAAAAAACGCCACCTCGCATAGTTCTTGAGAAAAAAATGTTTTTCTGATACTGACCTACAAAACAATTTTCTTATTGCATCAACCGTCAAAATCTATTAGGCGATAATAATCTAGTTGGCGAAAATATGGAATGTTATGTCAGTGTCACAAATGATTTTTGACAATAAGCTTCATAAATTTTAAATTAATTAACGTTTGGATTTATTTTTGATTGATAATTTGTTGTTGTTGTTGCTTGTTTTCCCTGTGAATATGGAATATTCTTTTGATGAACAGACTGATATGTTGCGAGTACTTGGTTTTTGCGAAGGTAATTGTAGGAAAAGTGTTCGAGTGTATCCAGACAGATATCCGAATCGACAAATTCCAAATCGTCAGACTTTTGCCAGCATAGAACGTCGACTTCGAGAAATTGGACGATTCCAACCCTTAAGAGTCAATGCTGGAAAACCGCGGCAAACCCGAACACCTCTAGTGGAAGAAGCTGTTCTTGAAGTAGTGGAAGCAAGTCCAGGTATCAGCACTCGCAGGTTAGAACTTGAACAAAGAGTTAAAAAAAAGCACTGTTAACCGGATTTTAAATGAACAACTCATTCGTTCATTTCACGTTCAGCCCGTCCAAGAATTGTTTCCCATTGATCATCACTCACGTCTGAGATTTGTACGAAATGTTTTAGAATGCAGAGCAATTAATAGACTATTTCACAAAAAAATTTTGTTTACGGATGAGTCATGTTTTTACCCTTTGTGGTATGATAAATTTGCATAATACCATGTTTACGCCGAAGAAAATCCGCATGCAGTTACAGAAAGACATTTTCAACGAGAATTTAAAATTAACGTTTGGATGGGGATTGTTGGTAACTTTTTAGTTGGCCCATATAGGTTGCCTGATAATCTAAACGGAGATAGCTATCTACATTTTCTATAGTATCCTTTACCTGAATTATTAGAAGAACTGCTTCTGAATGTAAGAAGAGACATGTTTTTTATGCACGATGGAGCTCCACCCCACTTCGCGCGTGCTGTAAGAAATTATCTGAACGAGAATTTTTGTGGTCGATGGATTGGTAGAGGTCAAGAAGCTCCAATTTAATGGCCACCTCGTTCCCCGGACCTTAATCCTTGCGATTTTTTCGTATGGGGAGCGTTGAAAACAAAGGTATACGAGGTCCAGATAAAACAACGCCGATCAACTATGGGATATGATTCAAAATGCTGCGAATATATTAAATATAATGATATTTTAGAGAGAGTTAGTTTCAATTTTTTGCGCCGTATTGTTATGTGCAGGAACGAAGGTGGTGGTCATATTGAACAACTTTTGTAAAAAATACTATTACCTGTGTTAAATAAAACTCGTAATAATAATTAATATCATACTTACTTGTTTAATTTCACCAACTAATGTTAATTATAAGTAAAATGCTTGCTAGTCTTTTCATTTTTGCGTAAATCATTAGCCAGAATAATTTTGTACAGAGAGAGAGAGAGACAAAAAAATGAAGTAAATAGAAGGACCTTTTTACGAAAAAAAATTCAGAGTCGTCATTAAAGTCGCAAAGCATTTCTACTAGAATTTATGTAGGGGTGAGGGTAGTTTTCACCCTTCTCGAACCCTTTCCGGTTTTTTTGTGAAAGTCAAATATTAGAGCGCCTAGCAAAACATGGGCACCCTAAATCTCATTCAAATCGGAATATCGGTTCTTAAAATATCTTAAAAAATGTGTTTTTTTTTTTTTTACTTTGATTCCCTCTAACGGACAAAACGAAGCACTTTTGTATAGAGATAAATTATGTTCAATCGACTTATTTTCATTCCAAAAATACCTGGTAGTTCTATGCCCACGGAATAATGGGACACCCATGTATATATATATATATATATATATATATATATATATATATATATATATATATATATATATATATATATATACATATATATATATATATATATATATATATATATATATATATATAGCATTCAGTAAAATATTGATTGGATTACTTGTGTCGTTTTCCGACGATTGAGAAATAAAAAAGGGAAATGGTCATTTTCACCATGTTCATGTTTTTATTTCGGCGAAGAAAACGAACACATATCAAGCTTAGAAGAAGTAGTACCGCGAGTAAAAACCTTTTTCAATAACCATGCTCTTGAAAAAGTATCTATTTAGATACATTTCAATTTTAACCAAATTCAGAGTAAAGATTCCTGAAGAAACCTCGTGTAATCTTACGCAAAACGTTGGAAAGTTACTCAAAATTGACACGGTTTCCAAGAATTATAATCTCCCAATTAGTTAGAAATTTTGGAAGTATTTTCTGTAAAGTATAGTCTCACCATTTGTATGGCAGACATAAGTACATAAACCACTACTAATAACGTTAATCAAATAATAATTAGTAGTAAATAAAAAACAACTTACATTCTTAAAATGTAATTATGTATGTGCGTATATGTATGTGTAAATATTTTGAGACGCCATCATCCTTAGTATTAGCAAGACTAAAGGATCGATGAAGGCCTTAAACAACAACGTCTGCGCTGCACGAATATGAAATAACCTGAACTGATTTATAAATTTTACTTTATATTTTTATATTTATTCATACAATGTTTTCTATGTTTATTTAGTATAAATTTTACATGTCGTTATGGAAAGTTACACAAAGAGAACTGAGATGTCATGAATTTATGTAGTTTCATTGAATTTTAAGTCATAATACATCAAAATATATAACTTTAACGCATACCTAAGTTGGGAATGTGGAATCTTTGGCACAATTATCATTGTACTACTCAGTATATATCACCACTACACCAAACACTTTATTTTTGCACTCGACGCGCGTTTCGCTAACCATGTTAGCTTCATCAGGAGCGATGATTGACTAAAGCTAAACTACAAATCTACCCTATTTATACTTAGCCTAACCCTTGAATTACTCAAGCGGAACTAATTACATAGGCAAGGCCATCACTTCCGGTCAAGTAACCAGTAGAGGGGACTATAAGGAATAGGCCCTCTGTCTTTATTTAAACTACTTTTACATTTTATGATTTCCATACTTTCGTATGCGTTCAACAATCTCCTATCAGATACATTTTTTATTAATCTTAGATTATCTAATGTTACAGTATGATCAGCTTCAAGGGCATGTTCGGCAATGCTAGACTTTTCTGTTCTATTGTATTTTAAGTGTGCTAAGTGTTCATTAAATCTTGTTTTAATTGACCTTTTAGTTTGCCCAACATACTTTTTGTCACAATCATTAGAACTAATTTCATAAATTCCACTTTTCTCACAATTAGGAATCTTATCTTTGGGGTTTCCTAAGATATTCCTCAGATTGTCTGATGACTTATAGAGTAAAGTGAGGCCTACCTTATTAAATACCTTAGCGAGTCCCTTGCTATATTTCGGATTATATGGTATGGAGACATACTTGATGTTATTTTTCTTCGCGTGTAAAAAAAGTGGAATTCTGAATATTAAACCTAAACTTATGTCTATTTATTAGCTTATTTACTTAGTCATCGTCATAACCATTAACTCTAGTTATATTTCTAATACGATTCCTTTCTTTATTAAAGTTTACTCTATTCAGAGGGAAAGTGACCAAACGATGAACTAAAAAATGTAATGAGGCTAATTTATGTTGTTTGCAATGAAATGAATCAGGAATATATCTGTCTGTTACTGTGTCCTTCCTATAGATATCAAATTCTAATCTATTATTATTTTTAATAATTAAAATATCTAGAAAAGGCAATTGTCCTTTGTTCTCAACTTCGTAAGTGATAAAAAATGTATCTGATAGGAGATTGTTGAACGCATACGAAAGTATGGAAATCATAAAATGTAAAAGTAGTTTAAATAAAGAGAGAGGGCCTATTCCTTATAGTCCCCTCTACTGGTTACTTGACCGGAACTGATGGCCTTTGCCTATGTAATTAGTTCCGCTTGAGTAATTCAAGGGTTAGGCTAAGTATAAATAGGGTAGATTTGTAGTTTAGCTTTAGTCAATCATCGCTCCTGATGAAGCTAACATGGTTAGCGAAACGCGCGTCGAGTGCAAAAATAAAGTATTTGGTGTAGTGGTGATATATACTGAGTAGTTTAACGTATAAATCTAGGTTTTATTGGTAAAAAATGAATATTGATGTAAGATAATTTTTTCAATAATTTTCTATGTAGTTTTACATATATTTCTAAAATATACGTCATAAACTTTTCGGTTGTTAGGCTTGCAATATACTTCGGATTCATTACGTTCTTCCACAAGACAAAGGGTATTTGTTTGCACTTTTTTCTTTTTTTTTTTTTTCCATTTTAACAACACTGCAATAACAATAAATTTGAACAAGACCGGTATTTAAACATTAATAACTATTAATAACGTGAATTATTTAAAGATTTAGTAGGCAATCGGCGGACTTCACGATGCGCGACTGCTCAAGCAATAAAAATATTTACTAGATTCGCAATTGTTTAAAGTATTTTGATTAGTCTTTGAAATATAAACGAAGTATTTGGGTGTCCTGATTGGCGTTACAGTGCGGGAGAGACAGTACCATCCACGCATACGAGTGAAAACTCATTCGTGGCGTTTAGTGGGCCCGCCAATTTTCAAAATGCCTGTCTCTGATCAATGCCGTACGCCTGTCTAAAGCTTCAAATGCCTGTCGGATGTGGCAAGTGCCTAGCTCTATAAATGAGACCTACTGCAAAAGCAAATAATTTACTGTCGTCTCGTGAAAATTTTCCGTAACACAAAATTTATATTTTGTTTTACGGAAATTATCATTAAAATTTCAAATGAATAACATTTTTACCTTGAAACCTTGTGTCTTATTATATTTTAATTTCGCTTTTATTGTAAACATAATACTTTTCCACCACACATAAAAGTTAATTTATATATACCATTATAACAAGACACGTAAAACTTCCTCCATTAATTTAATTTTATAATATCTCAATAAAGGCAGTTCAGAAATTTCACCCGCATTTCGTGCCACAACAATGATAAACGCCTTATTGTTGAAAACTTTTAATATGAGTGTTGTGTACCGTGTACAACATACAACACAAATGATATAAATCTGTACTGTTCTAGTATCGTGGAACGAAAGAAGTCAGTTTGAAATTTTAAAGGAGTTTTGAGGAGAGTCAGCATCTAACAATTTCAAAAGGTGGAGGTAAATTCAGTAATCAAGGCCGTCAGCTAAGGTTCTTCCGCGATCTTGACCCTCTCATTTTGTTCTCTAAGCTCAAAGAATTTCTAACTTTAAAAAAAAACCATTAAAAAAATCTGGTCTATGCATCACGAGCTTCGATTGCAGGTAGTAGTAGAATAAGCTACTCTCAGATAGATGGCACAAAGTGTCATTTACTTCGCACGCCGGCAACATGTGCAACCAGTAGCTCACTATAACCTAACCTATGGTTTTTCTACTGGCCACCTACATTAGGTCATAGTGGTTAATTCGTTTTTTTTTTTGTTTTTTTTTATGGATCTACCACACGTGCTGCAGGGAAGTCCCTAAAGCGCTCCAGGAGCGGCACGTGTGGAAAAAAAGCGATTCACTTTGTTCTTGAATCACTGTAAATTGTACTCGGTGGGAAACACAGCGCTGGGCAAATTATTTTGCCCAGCGCTGTTTTTTATATTTCTAAGATGCACCGCTTTGGGAAGAATTAAGCGGGCTACATCCTTCGAACACTTTCTATGAAAATACTTGTAGAACAAGCTCAAGTCGCCAACCGTTCTTCGATGTTCCAGCGAATCAAGGCCTCCGATCAATTCCGGGTCTCCAATCAGACGGACCGCTCTTCTCTGAACAGAATCCAACAAATGCAGTGTATATTTGGGAGCGGAGCCCCAAACGTGGAAGCAGTATTTCATAGTTGGTCGAATTTGAGCTTTGTAAAGAATTAACAGTTGTTAATCTAAAAGAAACGCAAAAAAAGAAGTTTATATATTTACGTAGATGAGAATCAAAGTGGCAGACGAAGACTAACCTGAACTAAATAAAAAATTATTGAAAAGATTGGTTTAATTTTTCATGTAATCTCACATAAATTTTTATTTTATTTGAAATTTATAAAAACTTAACTTCACGATATTCTAATTCTCTTTGTGTAATTTTCCATAATAGCATATAAAATTTACATTTTTGCTTTTAGAGATTAGAATACTGAATTGAGTCAAAATTGAAATGTATCTACATAGATGCTTTTTCAAGAATATAAAGACTATTTAAAAGGCTTCTACGAGGGCTGTCTTTTATTTTTTTACAAATGACCACTAGATGGCGCTATTCATATGTGACATCAACATTGTATAAAATTTTACATTTGTTATTGTTAAAATAATGGCAGCTCAGATATTTTCTGTTTCATTCGCGAAGCACTTCCAAGAAAATGATCGCTTGTTACTTACTAGAGGATCGAAGAATAGTTAATGATGACCGGTCTACAACAATTTGTTTGCCATAAGTCATCGATTAAATCAGGAAAACAACAGAAAACATTATCATTTTTCATCATGACAATGCCAGCTCTCACACAGCATGGCAAACAATGGATTACACAGGGCAACAAAAAAATATTTTTGTTTTGGTGCCTGGGATTTTAGAGCTGATTTTAACTATATTTGGGACGCTAAATCTATACATGCAATCCGTTTTTCTCTATCAGCTCTACTTTTTTAGATACATCAACTTATCTACCAATGTGGTTTTTATTCAGTATATTCATTTATGAGAGTTCTAAAATTATTATATATTCATTAATGCAGGTACAATGGTTTTATTGTCAGTCTGTAATTGAGTAAATTCCACGTAAATCTATAAATAGTGGAACCATTGCCTATCAGGTACCTGAACTGACCCTTTTAATCACCTAACTCGGGTAAGTCTCGTCAGTTTGTGCGTTCTTACTAATGAGAGTAGATCGAATTCGGCGTGTTATTTTATGTTAAGAAAAGAGTGTTTTTGTGTTATTGAACAGAATTAAAATGAGTTCAGGTTCCAGTTCAAGAAGAAGTTGTGTAAATTAACCTGATGTGTTTTGCTATATATGCGGAGAATACATGTTTCAACAAAACAGACAAACTATTACTGACTTTGTAAAGCGAGCGTATCTTGGATACTTTGGAGTTAAGCTTGGTGATCAGGACAAAACGTGGGCCCCCCGCATCTCGTATGTAAAACTTGTACAGAGCATTTACGGCAGTGGACTAACGGGAAAAGAAAATGTCTAAAATTCGGCGTACCAATGGTTTGGAGAGAACCAAAAAACCACTTCAATGATTGTTATTTCTGTTTAGTAAATACTAATGGAATCAATCGAAATAACCGCAGTAAGTGGACTTATCCCAATTTAGACTCGGCAATACGCCCTATCCCGCACTCAGATGAAATACCGATTCCAACATTTCATCAGCTACCACATATCTCTGATGACGAATATTTTCCCTCCGATCGCTCTTCTGATGCTAATAAAAGTTCTGATGCTAATGAAACTAACAGTGACTATGAGGGGACGTCATCAGTTCCTCAACGCTTCAATCAAAATGAATTAAATGATCTCACCAGGGATCTCAATTTATCGAAAAAAAGCTTCTAGGTTGAACGACAAAAATTTACTGGAACAAGGAACCAAAATTACCTTTTACCGTACAAGAGAAAAAGATCTGTTACCATTCTTTTCTCAAGAAGACAATCTTGTATTTTGTCAGGAAATTAGGGGACTCATGAAAGAAATGGGACTTTCTGAATATATTCCAGATGATTGGCGCCTATTTATTGACAGTTCAAAGCGAAGTTTAAAATGTGTCCTTCTACATAATGGGAATAAATATGGTTCAATACCACTAGCTCACTCAACGAAACTGAAAGAAGAATATAATACCATAGCTTTGGTCTTGCAGAAGATAAAGTATTACGAACATCAATGGATGATTTGTGTAGACTTAAAAATGGTAAACTTTCTTCTTGGGCAGCAAAGTGGTTACACGAAATATCCGTGTTTCTTGTGCCTCTGGGATAGTAGGGACAAAACACACCACTGGGTTAGAAAAGATTGGCCTCAGAGAGAAAACATGGACGTTGGGGAAAAGAATGTCATTAACGACGCTTTGGTTGAAAGAGAAAAAATCATACTTCCTCCGTTATATATAAAGTTGGGCTTAATGAAGCAATTTGTAAAGGCTCTTGATAAGAATGGGTCTTGTTTTGCATATATAGGGGTAAAAATGCATCAGTTGAGCACAGAAAAACTCAAAGCAGGGATATTTGACGGCCCACAAATAAGACAATTAATTAAGGATCCTGCCTTCATAAATTCAATGAATCAAGTTGAACGAGAAGCTTGGACATCATTTGTTGCAGTTGTAGAAAATTTTCTAGGCAAACATAAAGCTCAAAACTATGTTGAAATGGTTAACAAGATGCTTAATAGTTTCAAATCCTTAGGGTGCAATATGAGTATTAAAATACACTATTTACACAGCCACTTAGACCGTTTTCCAGAAAATTTAGGAGACATGAGTGAGGAACAAGGTGAAAGATTTCACCAAGATATTAAAGCTATGGAGGACCGCTACCAAGGAAGATGGGACATGCACATGATGGCAGATTACTGCTGGAGTTTAAAAAGGGACTGTTTAAAAAAATATTCAAGAATGTCGCGGAAAAGAAGCTTTCCAAGTGTTGAGTGACTATTTCATTTCTTCAATGTTTTTTTTTTTGTTTGTAAGTACGACATAATATTGTATTTTGTATAACTAAAATAAAAATTTCGTATCTACTTTTGTTTACTACACTTACGGATTTGAGTTACAATAATGTAACTTATATTTCTCTAAAATTGTATATCTTAAAAATTTGAGCTCCTAGGTACAAATGAATACGTTATTTGAATTCAGGGCATCAAATTGATATAGAATCAGCTCAAAAAACCTCGACACCAAAACAGCTATTCCCCTGTGTTATTTGACGTAGAAAAACATCAAATTAGTGTCTCATTGAGCGTATTCTTCTGATTTATCGCCTAACGACTTCTTTTTGTTCCCGTACGTCAAAAAAAAAAAAATGCGTGGACAGCGATTTTCATCACCTCAAGAAGCTGTTGAATCCTTCCAAGACCATATTTTTGAGGTGCCAACTTCAGAGTGGAAAAAATGTTTCGAGAATTGGTTCGAACGCATGCAAAAGTATATAAATCTTAAAGATGAGTACTTTAAGAAACAATAAAACGATTTGTACCAAATTTTTTTTTCTATCATTGTTTTTGTAAAAACTTAAAAGGTAGCTCTCGTACCTGCGCAATCCCACAAAATAAGCTAGTCATTTTATAAGGAAACTGAAAAACGTTATTTCATTTCTACAGCAACAGCCCCAATATTTAATTGTCAGACTGTGTATATTCGAGAACTAGTTTAATAAAAGCTTAAAAGAAATATTAAGACTCACTTACTGCACATTACTGCACACAAAAATATAAATATATGTTGCTATACAGAATTTTAGTGTAAACATTTGTTCTTCCATGTTTCCTTACATAATATTCACACTGAGCCATTCTATCAAACCAGAACTACATTTTTTAAGGTAATTGCATGTTTCCTAGTAGCCTTAAAACTAAGCCATGCCGTAAAGCCAGATCCAAATTCTTAGCGTAATTATTTATTTTCACCTGTTCCTTCGTATACCATTAAAAATGCTTAAAAATACATTTTTTTGCCTAGTTGTTACTGACAGAGATTTAGTTTGTTTATTGTATTATTAATCAACATAGTTTGGTCCCAAATATCTTTGCTTTAAATTCAAAATTTGTGTTTTTTTTGTGTTCCATCTACTTTATTTTGTATGTTATTTGTGAGGCATACATGAATTAAAAGAGTCACTTGAAAAGTTATGTAGCGATAACTTTTAATGAATATGCAGTTTGTTACAATTGTAAACCACTCTGTTTCAGTTTAGTAAAATTTGTTGGTGTTAAAATAAATGTTCATTCGCTAGCTTCTGTTAAAAGTTTAACACAATTCCGGCGATAATGATTGTTATTTTATTATATATGTATATATATATATATATATATATATATATATATATATATATATATATATATATATATATATATATATACATATATATATATATAATATATATATATATATATATATATATATATATATATACATACATATAAAATTATATAAAAACAACACTATGTTTTAATTTCCTATATATTTTAAAGTAACTTGACAATTGTTTCACCATACAATGGCTTCTTCAGAAGTAAATAAGAAAGAAAAATATTTGGTAGTAATCCTGGTTATATAGTGCTTAAAACTATCCTTAATGACCTAAGATTATGCTATTCGTTTTATTATATTATTTACAGAATTATTTTAAGAATGCAACTCTGTGGTACTATTTCAAAGAACTAATATAGATTAACGAAGGGTGAATGGTTTAAGTCTACCTGTACGTTTAATAATAGATTGGAGTTTTTTCGTTTGTTAATTTCAAGACATTCAAACAAATTGAAATTTTTAGATTTATTTTCTACATGTAGGATTTTTAACGTATCATCATAATTATGGGATTCGTTTATTATATGGGTTGCGTAATGTGAATTGTTCTTGTTAGTGTTCCGTACGGAACACTTATAAGATCACTTCGGTGTCTGTCTGTCTGTCTGTCTGTCTGTCTGTCGGTCTGTCTGTCTGTCTGTCTGTCTGTCTGTCTGTCTGTCTGTCTGTCTGTCTGTCTGTCTGTCACACCCGATTTTCTCCGAAACTATTTGACATAGAAAGGTGAAATTTGGTAATAATATAGGAATTGATGGCCTCATCAGAGCCATGTAGTTTTGAGAATTAAATTTTGACTTAAGGGGTTAGTTTTGGGGGGTGAAGTCGGAAGTGAAAAAAAAATTTTTTTACTAGGTCATCGAGTGTGGTGTCAAATGAAAGCTTGTGAAAACACGAGTAAAAAATATATATATAATATTATACTTGCGCGCATTTTTCTTTGTATTATTTTTAAAAATTCGCGAAAAATCGCTGTCCCGGGCCTTATCTCGAAAAGTACTTATCAAAAAATTTCGAAAAAAAAAATTCTGGAATATTCTCCACGGGGTGTAGATTGAACGAAAATTATCACGAGTGCATTACCTTTAATAATTTATATGGTATATAAAAAAAACAAAAATTTCAAGGTCATCAGATTTCAGTAAAGATTGGAAACAAAATTTATTGGAAACACATTTGGGGTGTGTTTTGTGAAGTCACTGATCATTTTATACCATAATTTTTGACTTAAGGGGTTCGTTTGAGGGGTGAAATCGGAAGTGAAAAAATTTTTTTTTTACTAGGTCATCGAGTGTGGTGTCAAATGAAAGCTTGTGAAAAGACGAGTAATATATATATATATATATATATATATATATATATATATATATATATATATATATATATATATATATATATATGTAATTGCGCACACTTTTCTTCGTATTACTTTTAAAAAAATCGCTGTCCCCTACCTTATCTCGAAAAGTACTGATCAAAAAATTTTGAAAAAATTCTGGAATATTCTCCACGGTGTATAGATACAGAGTACATTACCTTTAATAATTTATCTGGTATATAAAAAAAAAAAACAAAATTTCAAGGTCACCAGTTTTCAGTAAAGATTGGAAACAAACTTTGTTGAAAACTCATTTGGGGTGTGTTTTGTGAAGTCACTGATCATTTTATACCACCCTAACAAAAATTTTTATTTTAAAAACAATCAACGTACGGAACACTAATTGTGCAAGTCCAACTTGCACTTGACCGGTTTTATTTTTTAAATAACTATGTTCATGTTCTTTAATGCGATTTTCAAAAGATCTACCAGTTTGTCCTACGTAGGTTTTAGTACAAGATCCACAATTTAATAAATAAACTCCTGATTTTAAGGATTTCTTAGATTTGGTTTTGTTATTCAAAATTATATTCCCTAAGGTATTACTGGTTTTGAATGCTACAAGGTATTACTGATTTTGAATGCTGTCTCACAACAAACTATTTTCAATTTAATGACTCTTTCTACAAACAACTGGATGGATGTGCTATGGATGGACATAAATTTAACTTTAATGAAACCAAGATCCTCTGCAAATATCAGAATTATACCGAACTGCAAATCAAAGAGATGACCGAAATAAAAAAAGATGAAAATACTGTGAATGATAGGACTGACATAAGAGGAATCAGTCACATATACACAAATTTAATTAAAAAATAAAAATGCATATCCTCTTAATAATACAAAATGGCATATATACTTAATATCAATACCAGTTTATATTATTATTATATGTGTAAATATAATATTTTAAATGACCGAGTGTGCGTAAAATATTATATGTTTTTTAAACCTGTAATTGAGACCAAAAAGATTTTTACCATGTGTTTTCTAATTTTAGAATGAATAATAAAAAAAAAATATTTTTGAAAATGTCTAAAAAAATAAGGCGAAACGTCAAATAAACAACTAGTTTGTATTTTCCAAAAGAACCTAAGTACCCAAGAAAAACCAACCAAGTTTATATATATATATATATATATATATATATATATATATATATATATATATATATATATATATACATATCTATATGGTAGGACTGGTGAAAACGACATCAACGAGAAATATATTACATATATGTAGAGTTCATACGGTGATTCCCCAAACGAACTTGTTTATATTTTTTCATTTGCTATTGGTACTTATACTTTTATCGTAACTAAGATAATATTACTTTATTGCACCTTTAACTTCCTGACTGCAATTTATTTCCTAACCTTCTGTAATTAATATGTAGCAGTGTTGGGTTCCAGCGAGATATAGCTCACACGTAAATCCTAATGAAAATAACGTATGTTCCTATAAAGTAACGTACTATGACCGTAAGTAAAGATTAATGTTGTTTTTAAAATCCGCTTACTTAACCCAACATACAAGACAAATCTTTACTTTAAAAATATTAAAGATATTGAAATTTTTATTCATATGTAGATTCGATATACACATACCATATACTCAGAATTGACAAGCCAAAATTCAGTGTAGCTTGCAGTAAATATAAGTACAAGTTTGTTTACAAAAATACATGCAAGATGTATAATATAACGAAGTTTATAGAAGGTAAAGTACTCTAGCAAGGTAAGCAGAACAATACATACAACAATTTTCTAAATTTAGAAAATAATATTATGCATAACTCTTTTATCTTGAAGTCTTTTAAAAACTTTTATATTTAAGGAGACTGTAAGAGTAACAAGAAACGTTAATACGATTACAAGATCTAGAAAAATATTAGTACATTGTTGTTTAACTAGTGCTTTTTTTATGGCTTTTCTACTCTAGTGCTTTTGTTATAATTATGATATCCACAAAAGGGGCTGTGTGTAGAGATAACTTACATGCGTAGTATACAACACTCATTTAAACACATATAGATATATATACCAGGTATACAAGTATGAAATAATTTCAGACAACAGATGGTTTTTAAAAAACTTTATTTAGGCTGTGATACAACTCATTCTGCACTGGTTTGTAACCCATATTTATAAGCTTATTCTGATTATTTTGCCGAACTATATTTAGATAAAGGAAATCTTAGTAAGTGCATTTTAAATGCAATCATGCATATCGTGAGAATGTACCAGGTGTACAAGTATGAAATGCTGATTTCAGACAACAGATGGTGCACCAATGCAGTTTGTGCTATAAAGATCTGACACTGCGCCATTTTGTTGTATCATCAAACAAGTGTCAGATGCGCACAAGTGATAAATTGGAAAAGTGTGTGCATAGTGTTGTGTTGTTGTGCCTCAAGCCCTGTCTAAGGGTTGCAAAATTTTAGTACAATAAACATATCTTTAAGCTAAAACGGTTTCTCTATGACACAACGAAAATTTCGTTCGTTTGGCCACGTACAGTGAGAGAAGAAGCAAATCTATGGTTGGAGCTCAAAGAAAAATATTTGAGGTAAATAATGAAGGCAACAGGTACCTAATCGATAAGGACACCCAAATATGCAAAGCGCATGTATTGCATTTATATGCATTTTTCTAAATATTTGTATAAATGCTTTAAAAATAGCATATATGTGCATATTTGAAGGAATTTATAATAATGTAGGTCTTTGGCAGGCGTTTTCATTCATTTTTTGGAATAAAGGTCAATGTTTAGGCCGCCGCCTCCTCAAATAAATTTCATTATTTTATGGTGAGTAAAAACCAGTCAGTAAACCCCAGACGGCCATCAGAGCATACTTGTATTATTAATTTATTAGATTTAATTTTTGGTTGTGCTTTTAAAGTGGTTACGTCGATTTGTGCTTTTTGTCTTGTGAGTCGTATTTTACTACAGTGAAATGCCCAAAGCCAGTAGTCTGTCAGTGTGGATTAAACCATACAAAAAACTAAGAATAGATATGGGAAAAATCTACTGTTCTGCATGTGTAAAAATTGTAAATGTGTGTGCATAGTATTGTAAGTGTGTTCAATATGTCGAAATTTATACCGAACAAAGAGCATTCGCGGACAGCATTAATTTTTTGTTTTCATTTGAAGAAAACTGCTGTTGAATCATACCGATTACTTCAAAAAACTTGTGGTGAACATGCTCCATCGCAAGATACGTGTGAATGATGGTTTCGGCGTTTCAAAAATGGTGACTTCGATGTTGCAGACAAGGAACGTGGAAAAACCGCTAAAAAAATACGAAGATGTGGAATTGCAAGCATTGTTGGACGAAGATGATTCGCAAACACAAAAACAACTCGCCGAGCAATTGGGAGTTAGTCAACAAGCTGTTTCCAATCGGCTACAAGAGGAGGGAAAGATTCAGAAGACCGGTAGATGGGTACCACATGAGTTGAACGACAGGCAAATGGAAAAGCGCAAAAACACGTATGATATTTTGCTCGCTCGGTACAAAAGGAAGTCGTTTTTGCATCGTATAGTTACAGAGGATGAAAAGTGGATTTATTTTGAGAATTCCAAGCGCAAAAAATCATAGGTAGACCCAGGCGCACCATCCACATCGACCGGAAGATCAAATCGCTTTGGCAGAAAGACGATGCTCTGTATTTGGTGGGACCGGAGGGGCGTGGTCTATTATGAGCTGCTAAAACCTGGGGAAACGGTTAATACTAAACGTTACCAACAACAATTGACCGATTTGAACCATTTGCTACTTGAAAAAAGACCAGAATACCGAAAGAGGCAACACAAAGTCATTTTTCTTCATGACAATGCTCCATCACATACGGCAAAACCAGTTCGCGACACATTGGAAGCACTCAGCTGGGAAGTTCTACCCCAAGCGGCTTACTAACCAGACTTGGCTCCTTCCGATTACCACTTGTTTGCATCGATGGGTCACGCACTTACTGAGCAGCGCTTTGGTTCGTACGAAGATGTGAAAAAATGGCTCGATGAATGGTTCGCAGCAAAAGGGGAAGATTTTTACTAGCGTGGTATTCACAAATTACCCGAAAGATGGGAAACATGTATAACAAACGATGGAGCATACTTTGAATAAAAGCGCTTTTTATCATTCTTCCGAATTTAACATATTTTTCTAGAAAAAAATCCGCATTTCATACTTGTACACCTGGTATATATATATATATATATATATATATATATATATATATATATATATTATATATATATATATATATATATATATATATATATATACGAGGCTGGTTTGAAAAGTCCGTGCAAAGTCCGAGAGATGCCACCACCGGCGCGTATCGAGGTCATGTTTAGTTAGTAGCATCTCTTTAATGAACGCACACACCAAGTTTCAGCCATATTGGTCTATTTCTTTGTGTTTGGCATTCGTGTGAATCAAGAAAGTCGAGTGATTTTCAAGAAATGGACGAAAAAGAATTTAGTGTGGTGATTAAACATTACTTTATGAAAGGCAAAACGCCTCAGGAGACTAAAGAGAAGCTTGATAAACATTATGGTGACTCTGCACCTTCGATTAGAACAGTTTATAAGTGGTTTCAAAATTTTCGGACTGGCCATATGGGCACAAGTGACGCTGAACGTTCTGGACGGCCTGTGGAGGTTACGACTCCAGAAATCATTGATCAAATCCATGATATGGTGATGGATGACAGAAGAGTTAAGGTGCGTGAGATTGCTAGTGCTGTGGGCATCTCGACTGAACGGGTACATAATATTTTGCATAAACATTTGGACATGAGAAAGCTATCCGCAAGATGGGTGCCGCGATTGCTCACGCTTGACCAAAAACGGAATCGTGTGAAGTGTTGCAAGGATGGTTTGCAGCTATTCCAGAAGAATCCGGAGGACTTTAAGCGTCGTTTCGTCAGTGTGGATGAAACATAATACACAATACAAACACATAAGTAGTTTTTATTTTAGCACGAACTTTTTCAAACCAGCCTCGTATATATATATATATATATATATATATATATATATATATATATATATATATATATATATATATATATATATATATATATAGGTTTGTCGGCAACTGTAATAACTAATGTCTAAAATCATGCTAGCTTCAAGACAAAAAATAAAATTTGAAGATCCCAATTCTAACACCACCAGAATGGAACACAGCGCATACAAAGGTTCATAACTTAAGGAGTAAGTACTCTAAGGTTTAAAGCAAGAAGTGTACATACCAAATAAAATCAGTAAAGTATCAAATAAGTACGGTAGTTGTAAAGCAATAATTGAATCTGACTTTTTCACACTAAATCAACGCACTCGATCCAAGTCAATATTTTAAATGACAGGTACTTAATTCGCAAAGACAAGTTGAACAGAGAAAGAGCTTCAGGAACATTTACGGGTGAAATTTAATTTGAGTCGGACTCGCGCAATTAATGTTTCGAGCGATGCTTTTAACATAAAATAAAATCCTCATTTAGCCTAAGTTAATTAGGACCCTGACATGTATATATCTTAAGATTCAATATGTATTTTCACATTTTTTCTTAGTCAGTAATGTATAATAGTTACAACATTCTAGCTACTTAATAGCCAATAAATCAATCTAGCTCAATCTAGAATCTAGTAATAATAGTGTAAACAAATATTCACTAACTAAATATTTTTCTAATTATAAATAAGTTAAACAAAATTATTTAATCTCCGTACCTATCTGTTTGTCACCAGTATGTGTACTGAAAATTTTTTTTAAAAAAACCTCCACCATATTGTCAAGTCAACTAATTTTTTTATATCAGATAAATTATCAACCGTAATGAACTCGTGATAATTTTTATTCCATCTACTGTTTATGGAGATATTTCAAAATTTTTTTCACAATTTATTGATCAGTACTGTTTGAGATTGTGTGGGTACAGCGATTTTTGACCATTTTTTTAAAAAAATGCAAAGAAATTGTTGCGGAAATGCTACATAAGATATATTTTTGAAATCGTGTTTTCATAAGCTTTCATTTGACACCCCACTCGATGATTTGGTATTTTTTTTTCCTTTTTGATTTCATTCCTCAAAACTAACCACTTAAATTAAAATCTAACTTTCTGTGTCAAATAATTTCAAAGAAAAACGGGTGTGCCAGACAGACAGATAGACAGATGGACACTGAAGTAATTCCATAACCTAATTTTCAGATTTCTCAAGTTTAACAACCCTGAGAAAGGTATACAACATGAATGTACAAGGCAACCCTGGTAACATCCTACCCAACTCTTTATACGTTCGAATATAAATAATTATTGGTATTCTAGTAGGGTTTTTTTTACGAATAAAACTGCTTTCCTTCAGCAAGAGAATCAAAAACGGAACCCTTCTCTTCCAACGTATACGTTCCTCTGTCGTATATTATCAATATTACAAGAAACGATTGTTACGTATGGAAATCGATAGGGTATCGGTCAGTATAACATCAAAGCTGTAACGGTAAATGACAGGTCATTTTTAATCTAATAATTGAAAATCATTTTGCAATTGTATGTTTGTAGTTGATTACAGAATTTTATCCATAAATCTCAAGAATTATTGTAATATAACCAGTCTAAAACACGCGATCAAATTATAGACCAATCATGTCTTCATTTAGTGTTTTATTTTCTTGAGTTGTGGAACAAGGAACGGATTATTCTTATTTACAAGCTTAAATTGTGAAAATATCAATATTAGCATAACTTTGTTACAGTAACTAGAAAATTATGTTTTCGTTGTACATATAAATAAAAATGACTGATAAAACCTATAAATGAAATAATTTCAAGTACTTCGATACAGCAATTTCAATATGGTCAATATCATTGTATGGTTTAAACCTTCTTCTTTTGTAACCTCAGCTGCAGTGCACCTGGAGCACAGAAAAAAAGAAAATAATACAAAGAAAAAATACTTTTGGCTTCAATGTTTTTTATACGTTATTCATTTAAATTCTAATTATTGAATTTATATTTTTCAACTATTAGAGATTTTGTCCGAGTGGAGGGGAAGGTTCATTTTGAGAATATATCTCTGCACACCTTCAAACATCGCGCGTATCATGTCAACAATTATGCTCCTTGTATTTCATCAGATCCCAGTAATCTGGTGAGATTGAAAATAATTATAAATTATTATTTTAAGATGAGATTATATTTTTTCTGAGCTTAAAAATGAATTAAACACACTTTTTGCTCCATTTTATCATTAGTTAAATCATATAATAATTTTCATATAACTAACTTTTTGTACCTATATACTACTTATATAAAAAAATTGAATCCATGTAGTGATTTATTCAAACTCATTCGTGCTAGAGAATTACTACTTTTGCATGCCCAAATTGAGTTTTGAAAGTTTAGTAGCGAATTTTAGCAGATAATTTAACTTAACTCTAGTAAACAATTTAAACATGAAAGATAATCTTTATATAATATACTGCGTTATAGAAATAAAGAATTATGAATAAATTACCTTTTAGGATCTTTGGGGAATCTAAAAAACTAACTCCTTTGGAGATACCACATATATTTTTACAAGCACTAACCACACAACAAAAACTTCCTCTTAACATCTTTTTAGTGTTCCGTACGGAACACTTATAAGATCATTTCGGTCTGTCTGTCTGTCCGGCTGTCATCTCGATTTTCTCCGAAACTATTTGACATAGAAAGTTAAAATTTGGCACTAATATAGGCCTTATCAGAGCCATATATATAAGTTAAATTTTGACTTAAGGGGTTAGTTTTGGGGGATGAAATCGGAAGTGAAAAAAAAATTTTTTTACTAGGTAATCGCGTGTGGTGTCAGATGAAAGCTTGTGAAAACGCGAATAAAAAATATATATATAATATAATACTTGCGCGCACTTTTCTTTGTATTATTTTTAAAAAAGCGAAAAAATCACTGTCCACCCCGCCTTATGTCGAAAAGTACTGATCAAAAAATTTTGAAAAAATTCTGGAAAATGCAGTGCATTACCTTTAATAATTTATCTGGTATATAAAAAAAAACAAAAATTTCAAGGTCATCAATTTTCAGTAAAGATTGGAAACAAACTTTGTTGAAAACTCATTTGGGGTGTGTTTTGCGAAGTCACTGATCATTTTATACCACCGTAACAACATTTTTTATTTTAAAAGCAATGAACGAACGGAACACTAATTGTGCAAGTTCAACTTGTACTTGATCGGTTTTTTTATTTATAGTTATTTTCATATATAACGTCAAACGAGTTATTTACTTATTGGGAAATTATTAATAATGAATTTCGGAGCACGTCGTGAAAAGATTCTCCTTGAAATCCAGATGTAAAAACAACCCGTGAACGCGCTGGCAGCCATGTTGTTGGTATAATAAGGGACGCATGAATGTTAAAAAACAGGACCGGTCAATAAACTGATACTTACCGCTTGTAAGTACTCAATAATGTTATTTACTACATAATTGTGTCTTTTGCTGCGTGATTACTATGTTGATGGATCAACGTTAGTTAAAGTAGAAAAACGGACGAGATTTGGGGAGTCTGTATGAATCTAAGCTAAATTGGGATTTATCTGGGGAAATTTTAAATCATTTAAGAATGCAGATGTACTTAAAACCTTATTTACGTCCTTGATGAGAAGCAAACTGAAATATGGTTCCTTCATATGGTCACTAATTTATAGTAAATATATATTAACGTTCGAGCCAGTGAATAGAAAATTTTTAACATGTCTTTCTTTAAAAGAAGATGGAGTGTATCCACAGACAAAGGATAGGTGATGCAATAATATTGTCGCGGTTTAATTTTGATAGCCTTCAAATATGGAAAGAATTTCATTTAATAACATTTTTGTTTAAAACCTTTAATGGTAGTGTTGTTTGTTCTTCTTTGTTGGAAGTAATTAAGTTCGTTATTTCCAGAGGTCCTAGTGGATCAAGAAACAATTTTTATCTGCTGAGAGTTACTAAGAATGCTATATTAGGATCACCGATGTACAATTCATAACCAAACAGCACATCAATATGATCTTGGTATGCCTTTCGTTGTAGTTTTATGAACCTGTGTCTATTGTGTTTTTCTTTATTTACACTGTTTAGTATAGTTTTATTACTTTTGACAGCCCTACAAATTACTTCGTGTTGGGTCAGTTATAAATAAATAAATAAATTTTATATTACTAGCAAGATAATCACAAAAAAACCTGGCATAATTGTTAGTAATTATTTACATGTTGATGAACACATAAGAATATAATGTAAAACTTATATTGTGAATTAAGAATTTTATGTAATTTTAAAGATTATTTAGATTATTTTAAAGAGATTAGACTGCGGTGATATTTTCCATAAAATATCAACTGACAAACAAAACCTGCAAATATACGAGGGTAGTTCAATAAGTACCATTGTTAGGTCGCCATTTTTTTCAAAAAGAATTTTTTTATATTTCAACATAGTCCCCTTATAGATATACACACTTTTCCCAACGTCCTTGCCATTTTCTTAACCCCTCCAAAAAATAGGAATTATCCAACTTCTCAAAATACGCTTCTGTCTGGGCGATGACCTCCTCATTTGAAATGAATTTTTTTCATGCGAGCCATTTCTTCATGTTTGAGACCAACAAGAAGAAATCGCAGAGAGCCAGGTTGGACGAATACGAGGGTACAGCAGCAATTCCTAATGCTATTCATGCAGTTTGACGGCGACAACTCCGGATGAATGTGGTGGAGCATGATCGTGATGAAAACACCACTTTCTTCTTTGCTAAATGAAGCCGTGTTTCCTTCGATTTCTTGTCGAAGCGGTCCAATAAGTCACTGTAGTATAGTCCAGTGATTGTTCTTCCTTTTTCTAAGAAGTCAGTAAGTATGATGCGCTTTACATCCCAGAAAATCGTTGCCATATCTTTTCGAGCCGGTGAGACTGTCTTCACCTTCTCTGGAGCGGATTCACCGGAAGCAACCCATTATTTTAATTGTTGCTTGGTTTTGGGGTATAATGATGAATCCAACACACAACTCGACGCAAAAAGTCCTTCCCATTTCACTTAAATTGCTTCAAACACAGCTTCGAAGTTGAAAGCCGCACCCGCTGGCTGCAAAATGTAAACTAACCTATGAATGAGCGTAAATTTTTTTGGGTACTTATTGAACCACCCTCGTAATTATAAGTCACAAACAATTAATTAATATAATTAAGTATGGACTCAAATGGCTCACTGATTTTGCACATTGGGTAATTTTAACATAGAAATCTTATTCTACTTATTTGTCATGATTTGATTCAAAAATTACACTCATAATCTTAAAGCAACAAATTAAAATTAATTTAAAATACACTGATTCTCAAAAATACAATCGTCATTTAAGTACATTTGTCCAATAATTTATAACAGTATACCATCTAAATTGATTCATTAAAAAAATAATTGGTAACAGTTCAACCGAAAGAATGATTAATTTTTATTAAAAATGAATTAGTTTATTTATCATTATTATTGGCACGACGAGATTTCTTTATTATATTTCTAATAAAATCTCAATCAGTAAGCAATATTTTAATTTGATTTCATATATTATAATCGACCAGAATGGGTCTAGTTTTTGAAAAGTTAAAAAGGACAGTATACGAAGTACCATAAAATCCAGAAAATTATATTACGGGAGGCAACACCGTTAAAGCCGGTTAGGCGCGTTTTCGAGCATCGTTTTCAGATACTCACTCAACGTTGTCAGATCTAAAACAAATGCCGAAAACCAGACATAATTGTGACTATTTTCAGTTTATGTAACATATTATTTGGCGAATAACTAATAACACGTAAGCTGAAAAGTGTTTGGTCTAGCTACTTAAAACACATTTTTCTTGCAAAATTCGATTTTATTCATCAATATAGTCTTCTTCAAGAGCAATACAATCAGTCTAATGCTTTTTTTTAACATTTCTATTACTGTCTTGTAGAAGGATTTGTCTTTGCCTTCAAAATAGGCCTCAGTTCCTTCAACAACTTCCTCGTTGGAGCCAAATCCCTTTACGGTGAGCATTTTTTTGAGGTCTGCGAATAGATAATAGTCGGTGGAAGCCAAATCGGGAGAATACGGTGGATGAGGAAGCAATTTATGCAATTTTGCCATCATAACCATTGACCTGTGACACGGTGCATTATCTTGATAAAAGTCATGGTCATTTGGGGCCATTTCTTGCGATTTCTGCCTTCAAACGTACCAATAACTTTATATAACATTCGCTGATGGTTTTTCCCTTCTCAGCATAGTCGACAAAAATTATTCCATGCGCATCCCAAAATACAGAGACCAAAACCTACTCAGCCGACTGTTGTGTTCTAACCGTTTCGGGCGGCTTTCACCGACTGCTGTCCACTCATCTGACTGACGGTTTGGTTCCGGTGTATAGTGGTGGATCCATGTTTCATCCGTTGTCACATATCGCATAAAAAAATCCTTTTAATTGCTCTTAAACAGGTCCAAACAGCGCTTAGAATCATCAACACGTTGTTGTTTTTGGTCCACTGTAAGCAAACGCGGTACACATTTCGAACAGAGCTTTCTCATGTCGAAATGTTCATGCAAAATATGACCAACACTTTCTTTTGATACCTTTAAGGTGTCGGCTATCTCACACAATTTCACTTTACGGTCATCCAAAACAATTTTGTGGATTTTTTTAATGTTTTTCGGTGTAACCACCTCATTTGGGCGTCCAGAGCGTTCAGCATTGTTTGTATCTGTACGACCGTGTTTAAATTGAGCATACTAGTAAATGATGAGTGAGGCAGAGTCCCCGTAACACTTATCAAGCCATTGCTTTGCTTAAACGGTATTTTTTCCCATCAAAAAACAGTGTTTTATTAACATACGAAATTCTATTTTTTCCATTGTTTTGCAAATCAAAAGTAGCGTCACTAAAACCACTGTAACTTGTAAACTAATCGTCGAACTGTTATGAGATTTTGATACGTATTTAGGTTAGTACTTCCTAAAAATTATATAGATTTTTTGAAAAGGGCGACATCTATGTGTCAGACCAAAAACTTTTCAGCCTACATGTTATATTTCATGTGTTAGTATGACCTAATAAGTTAGAGAAATTTTAGAGATTATTACTTAAAACTTATGCCTTAAAAATAATATTAGATCGAAGTTGAAAAAGGCTTATCCTTCCTTTCATTTTTTTTTACAAACCAACGTTTGATATGGCAATACAGGATTCTAAACTTTATAGAACCAAGATGTATCCTCTATCGACCACCAAGTGATACAAACTTTAGAACACTTTTCGCTTCTCTTGCAGACACCATAGATCATTTACAAATTAACTATCCAAATGCCGAAATTGCCATCCTGGGCGACTTTAATGTCCATAACATCAACTGGCTTAAATATTCAAATACTACCGACGAACAAGGTCGTGAAGCCGAATCATTTTCAATCAGTTGTGGCTTGACTCAGCTTATTGATGAACCAACACGGATCCCTGATCGAGACAGAGAGTTCGCCAGTCTTCTTGATCTGTTTTTAACCACCAATCCGGAGATTTACACGGTCAGCGTAAATTCACCGTTAGGTTCTTCCGACCATAAACTACTTTCGACATCGAGTATTCTACCAATCAGTGACAGAGAGGCGCCCAAACCGCGCAAGATTTGGCACTACAAATCTGCTAAATGGGAAGATCTCAAGGAATATTTTCGAAGTTTCCCTTGGTTGGACGTTTGTTTTCGATCCGACGACCCATCTGACTGTGCCAGGGAGGTTTCCGATGTTATTTTGGCCGGTATGGATGCTTACATCCCTTTTTCGAAGAAATGCCCTTCCAACGGCAAGCCTTGGTTTGACCTAAAAATGCAAAGAAGCTGTTGCTTCTAAACATCTTGCATACCGACAGTGGCGTGAAGATCCTAACACCATAAATCGTGACATCTTTGTTCGTGCCAGGAACAGATGCAAAGAAATTATCAACGAAACCAAGGAGGTACACAATCAACGGATTAGAAACAAACTTCTCGCTTGTCCCGGCAATTCCAGGTCCTTTTGGTCAGTCGCTAAGGCAGTTGGTCAGAATTTCACCAAATCCACCATACCACCACTCACACGGCCAGATAATTCTATTGCAACGACACCTGTTGAGAAAGCGAACTTGTTGGCTGAACTCTTTGCTTCACATTCTACTGTCGATTTCCAAGGAAAAACACCACCTACTATTCCCATAGTGCAGTCAAGGATGCCCGATATTGTCTTCAGACAGCGTATCATAAAACGTATTTTGATAAAGCTAGACACCAAAAAAGCTTCAGGCGCTGACGGAATACCTGCCATAGTTCTCAAGAACTGTGCGAGGGGAACTAACACCAGTTTTCTGTAGACTTTTCAACCTATCCTACAGAAAGGGAATATTTCCTTCCTGCTGGAAATGTGCCACAGTTCAGCCGATACCTAAAAAAGGCAAGAAGACCTTGCCAAATAACTACCGACCAATCGCACTACTCTTAATAATATCGAAAGTCATGGAAAAGGCTATCAATCAGCATCTTCTAAAATATCTTGAAGGATTCAACATTATTAGTGATCAGCAATATGGCTTTCGTAAAAATAGATCAACAGGAGATCTTCTGACTTATGTAACACATGTTTGGAACAACGCAATTGAACACTTTGGAGAATCTCGAGCGGTTGCTCTTGACATATCCAAGGCATTTGACCGTGTTTGGCACGATGGGCTGTTGGCTAAGCTACGTTCTTATGGTATGTCTGAAAAGTTCTGTTTGTGGCTCTCATGTTTCCTCGGAGAGCGTTCTTTACGAGTGGCAGTTGACGGATTTCTTTCTAGCACCTTCACTACCAACGCCGGTGTGCCCCAAGGTTCCATACTGTCTCCTACTCTCTTCCTCATTTATATTAAACGATCTGCTGGAAAAGACCGAGAATCCAATCTACAGCTTTGCAGATGACAGTACACTTATCTCTTCATTCACTTTGAACGCTCGGACATCGACTACTCAGACGAATATCCGCAGACAGCAGGAAGTCATTCAACTTAACAAAGACCTGGAAGAAATTCTATCTTGGGGTGATAGTAACCAAGTGGAATTTAACGCTACAAAAACCCAGGCGGCAGTTTTTTCTAAAAAAGTTAACGTTGCAGAACCCGACATAGTTATGTCGGGGCACTCCATCCCTCTAACATCGTCACTCAATCTGTTAGGCGTTAATTTGGGAGCAAATATGTCCTGGCATGAACATGTTGCAGGCATAGCAAGAAGAGCTTCTCAAAAGTTGGGAATATTGTTTCGAACCAGAAAGCTTTACACTCCACAACAACTGTTAATTCTTTACAAAGCGCAAATTCGACCAACTATGGAATACTGCTCCCATGTTTGGAGCTCCGCTCCCAAACATACACTGCATTTGTTGGATTCTATCCAGAGAAGAGCTGTTCGTCTGATTGGACACCCGGAACTGACCGACGGCCTTGATTCGCTGGAACATCGAAGAACGGTTGGCGACTTGAGCCTATTCTACAAGTACTTTCATGGAAAGTGTTCGAAAGATGTGGCCCGTTTAATTCCTCCCAGAGCGGTGCATATTAGAAGTACACGTCGCGCTAATGCTTCACATCCGTATGAGGTTCAGCTTGTTACTCCTCGTACAAACGCTTTTCAAGCAGTCTTTTATATGGAGAACATCATACCTTTGGAATGGTTTACCCAGGACTGTGTTTCCCACCGAGTACAATCTACAGCGATTCAAGAACAACGTGAATCGCTTTCTCCGCACACGTGTCGCTCCTGTAGCGCTTTAGGGACTTCCCTGTAGCACGTGTGCTAGACCCATAAAAAAAAAAAAAAAAAAAAAAAAAAAAAAAAAAAAAAAGATAACCTGCAAGACAGAATCTTATAATAATATAGATTTCGAAATCATTAATTTGAAATGCGGAACGGAAAATAATACGGTTAAATCGTCATGTAAATGATACCAAAACGTAAAAAAGTTTCAAAGGGTAGAAAATTTTATTCTGCAAACCCTCTTTAGTAAGTCAATTGTTATGGCAACGGTTGCTATGTAGCGGTTTCCATGAATCTACATGATTACCTTAGCAACATGCATGCAGAATATAAAGTAAAATGGGTATCCAAGAGAAGGTAAAAAAAAAACAAGAATCTGATTTGTCTGAAGTCATCAGGACAGAGATTATAGATTTTAATTGGGGTAGATAGAAGTTATAAACAAAAGAAATTCCAGATCTAGGCTATAAAGTTCAAATTTAAGTTTGTTAATTCATGTTCTTTTGTTAAACCAGCTAGGCTAAGCCGGCAATTTAGGAGTTAATTCTAAAAAATGTTAAAAAATAGTTTAAGAAAATTGTAAAATAATACAAAATATATATTATTTTAATTTGATGTTAAATATGATTCTAGGACATATGAATGTACTGTCCCTATTGAGTAAACAACAATGAAAATATCTAGAAAATTAAGTTTTTCCAGTGTAAATTACTTAATTCTTTAGAGGGAAAAAATCTAGTTACATTTTCTCCTACATCCAGGTGTTTCACATCAAATTAACGTAAGTAATTGCTAATATACTTTAAGAAGATTTACGGTTGCCAAACCGCGAAGCGAGACTACAGGAAAACCTATAAATAATCCGGAAGCATATTTTGGGAGCCACACTTGATTTCACTTCGTTTAAATTTTCAATCAGGAATTTTGTGTGAGTCTGGCAGAATATTTATATATTTATTGCATGTTTCATGGGTAACGGTTTATGATTTCAGGAAAAACATCTTACTAGTGGCAATGCGTCAACTTTAAAATCGAGTATTCAGCACTTAATATGAAGTATAAATGTCAAATTTGAAGTTAAAGAAAGTTTTCGGTGCCAACGTTTCACTAAAATTGTCCTCATGACTCTACAGAATTGAATAAAAACACAGAAATTTTATATAAACAGTGGCCCGCAAAGAATTTGCAACATCTGGGAAATTCCTTTATTATTAGAGCATCAAAATTTCTTTTTTAGCTAGTCAATTCTGCTTGTGCCATAACCTAAAAATTGATTTTGACATCTGTCTCGTAGCCGTTGGTAGGGCTGGAAATTTGAATAATCTGATGTGGAATCATGAAAAGTCAGGTTAATTGGTAGAATGTCGAAAAACCTTAAAAAGTATAAAGTATTTAGAATTTGATTTCAACATACTTGCAAAGTTTAAAACATGTACGCAAAAAATTAAAATCGCAATTTTTAGAATTATTTCCTTGTTTTTTTTTGTCTAAGTAGTTTAATTAAGGTAAATTTCGTTTGCTTTACTCATAATAAAGAAATATTCTTTTGTTTTTGTTTCTGAGAGAAATAATTCAAAAAAATGAGTTTACACTTGATCGCCTGCCTTCGCAATGATTTGTTTCCAATTATTATTTTGATGTTTTATAACAAAAATGTCCTCCATTATTTTAAAATGTATCAGTTTTCTGATCTTCGTCAAGAAACATAACTGTTACAATTGCTATTGCAATGATATGTACAGTATCTTAATAGCACATAATGCAGTAAAAAAAGCATTTGAAATTGCACAGTCGTCGATACAGCAATATTATGATTTTATCCTCTCTGGTGTATCATCAAGAGTATTGTCCTGAGTTTTGAACCTCGAAAAATTGTGTTCTTTTGTTTATAAACAATTTAAGGTTTCAAAACGCGTTTTTTTGAGCTTAAAAGGCGAATAACTTCGGTTATATAAGTCGGGATCGATCGAGACAAAATAAACAAATCCCCGTTGATTTTACGTCGCTTAAGTGCATACATAACCTACAAAATTGCAGGCGAAACCTGTATTGTACAGGTCGACTAAATGAACCGATCGGCTTGACACTTTCAGAAAATATGCCTTTTGTTATAACAAAAATACTCTGAAATTTTGGTACAAAAATATTGAACCCAGTGGGCATAATTGAATTTGTTATTTAAAAATTGAATTGTCCGCCATTTTATGCCATTAAAAAAATTTATTTTGAAGTTATTTTGACCATGTTTTTTTATACATTTCTTTGTTAATCAAATAACAACAAATGCGTCATCGATCAGAACAGGTGATAATCAGTAGAACAATGTCTGGTGAGTACGGCGAGTGAGGCAGAACATCCCATCCAAGCGCTTCTAACGTTTCCTAGACGGGTTTTGCAACATATGGCCAAGCGTTGGCATGTTAAAAAATCACTTTGTTGTGTCTTTTAGCATATTGCGGTCGTTTTTTTTCCTTCATCATCAGTAATAGTTTCGTTGGGTTGGGGCAACTCCTAATACACTACACCCAGCTGATCCCACCAGATACACAGCATAAGCTTGGAGCCATGAAAATTCGGCTTTAGCAAGGATGTTGATGATTCACCGAGCTTCGACCATGATATTTTGTGATTTGGATTATCACAGCGTATCCATTTTTGATCACCAGTTACGATACGATGCAAAAAATCTTTTCGATTGTGCAGTTGATGCAGTTGTTCACAGGGGAAAAATCGCCTTTCAATGTTTCTCGGTTTCAATTCGTACGGCACCAAATTTCCTTTCCTTTGAATCATTCCCAGTGCATGTAAGTGTTGGGAATTGGTTGTGCGGTCATCTCTTAATGACTCTGCAAGTTTTCTTTCCATTTGGCATCCATCGAGTAATGCCTCCAATTCTTCATCTTTAAACTTTTTCGGCTAACCTGAACGTTCTTTGCCTTCCGTGTCGAAATCACCACTTTTAAAGCGTAGAAACCAGTATTTACATGTCTTTGTAGATGGAATATAGTCACCACAGGTTTCCGACAGCAATCGATGACTTTCAGCAGCGCTTTTCTTCGAATTAAATAACAAAAATAATGCTTCCCGCAAATGGTGTTTTGCTAGCACATAATTCGACATATTCAATGCTCAAAAAAAAACATTACTCAGTATATATCACTACTACACCAAACACTTTATTTTTTACACTCGACACGCGTTTCGCTAACCATGTTAGCTTCATCCGGAGTGATGATTGACTCATCAGTCAATCATCGCATGTGTAGCGGTGATATATATATATATATTATATATATATATATATATATATATATATATATATATATATATATATATATATATATATATATATATATATATATATATATATATATATATATATATATATATATACATATATATATATATATATATATATATATATATATATATATATATATATATATATATATATATACATATATATATATATATATATATATATATATATATATATATACATATATATATATATATATATATATATATATATATATATATATATATGGTATAATGAGTAGTGTCTTTGTGTCAAAGATTCCACATTCCGAACATAGTAAAAAAAATATATTTACACTTCGGCAAAATAACATATACTATAAATTAAAGCCTAATATTGGTGCTTCACCATGAATATAGCAACAGTATGCAATTATGTTTAATGAATTAATTAGAACTATGAGAAAACATGTAATTAATATTTGAAACTTAACCAACGAGGATTAGTAATAAAAACAACTACGGAACATTTTATTTAGAAGTTACATCATTGTTATAAAAATGTAAACAAAATTAATGTCAAAAAAGTCTCTACACACTTAACAATTATCAATAATAGTTTGACGGAATTTAATGGAAAATAACAATTTCATTTAAGCTAATATTTAGTGGGACCGCCTTTGGCCTTGATAATCTCCTGTAACCCTTTTCTCATGCTTGCAACCAGCTTTCTAGTAACTTCTGCTGTCATATTCTCTGATTCGTTCAGTAATCTGTTTTTTACTTGTTCTCTATTTGAAACATTATTTTTGCTATTTAAGTTCCTCCCATAACTGCTCGATGGGGGTTAACATCGAGTGATTGCGGAGGTGTATGAAGCTGATGTCGCACATTATGGATCATCCAAGTTTGCGGTATGTTTCGGATCATTGTCCTGTTAGAAATTCTATCTTTTTTCAAGTGCTAATATTTGGACACTTTCTCTTAAATTGTCTCTCAAAATGGTCAGATAAACATGCTGATCCATGGAATCATTAATAAAATGTAAATTTCCAACTCTTCCAGCGGACATGCATCCTCAAAGCAGAACACTGCCATCCCCTTGTCTCACCGTGGAACAAATGTTTTTAATATCGAATGCGATATTCTTCTTTCTCCAAACTTTAGTTCTGGCATCAAACCCAAAAAGGTTCATTTTAGTTTCATTACTAAAGATTACAGATTCCGAAAATTCAGGAGGTTTAGTAACGTATTCCCTAGCAAAAATTAACAGCTTTTCGCGATTAGCTTCCGAAATTAACGGCTTCTTCCTGGCTGCACACCTCTTATAACCTGCCCCGTATAAACAAAAAACTATATTTCTGTACGATTTTCCATATTTCCACAAATCGATTATGATCTTTGGAACGTGAAATGGAATTTCTCTCAATTTCTCTCGCTCATTTTTAATACTACTTTGAAAACCCATGGCAAAATTACTAGCAACAAGTGACAGATTATAAAGTATTGCCGAAAATTATTCATTTGTTTTCAGTTTAGCGAGCAACAGACAGCTTGATAAAATGCGGCTGAGTATAACGTGTTTTTTTCAATGAAGATCTTGAGTGCATGGATATTTTTTTTGACATTCATTTTGTTTACATTTTTATAACAATGATGTAACTTAAAATGTTCCGTAGTTGTTTTTAATACTAATCCTCATTGGTTAAGTCTCAAATATTAATCATATCTTGTCATAGGTACAGTTAATTAGTTAAACATAACAGACAAATAGTATAGAAAGCAGGTGGTATATGGTGACTTTTTGGACTGACTGTGTATGTATATATATATATATATATATATATATATATATATATATATATATATATATATATATATATATATATATAGTGAAAGCTATTAAAATATGTCCGCCTAAGGGAGGTGTCCGCGTATGGGAAAAATGAAAAAATACATACATATTTTTTATTTACATAATACATAATAGGGTAGGTTTTTATTGTTTTCTCATACACATTAGTACATAAGTATATAGTTATAAATCAAAAAATTAAACACATAAAAAATATAACTTAAGTAGGCTTGAAAAAATCAATTATAGTAGTTTGACGCGTGTTAGTTTTACGTATGTTGTCTTGAAAATGTATTTCCAAGTCAGATAACATCTGCATTGCTGTTGAATTTCCTTTAATTTTGGCAAATTCTTGAATCGTTTTCACCATATCAATGGCCTGCTGATAACTTATAATAATATTGGATTGATCGGTTATGGTTATTTCTTCATCGGATTCGTCAGACTCAACCAAAGTCATGTTGTCGCCTTTTTTTACAATTTTGTTAAAACAGGTGTCGTCTATATCATCTTCTACTAATAAATTTTTATCGATGGTAATGAATTCACTTAAATCATTTTTTTAAGGCCTATTGCTTCTGCATTTCGCCATATTTCGAATAAAACTGACAAAGGTAAGTTATCTTCTCCTGAAAAGTCATCATTTTCCAGATTATGGTTATCACCATCATTTAACGTAATTCCTACCTTTTGAAAGCAATTTTTTTGTATTGCTGTTTCCGTAACTTTCTTCCATGCAGTACTTATAAAATAAATAGACCTTGAAGGTTATCAACAGAATCTATTTTCGATAACAAATCCTTAATTAAAATGGTCCTGTAAAATGTTTTAAAATTTTGTATTATGCCTTAGTCTAGCGGTTGAATAACTGATGTGCAACTGGGCGGTAGAAAAATAAGTTGAATGTTTTTTAACTGAATGTCTTTAGGATGAGAGGCAGCATTATCCAAAAATAGCAAAATTTTTCTGTTTTCTTTACCCATTCTTAAATCAAAATCTTGCAACCATTCTTCCATTATAGCAGATGTCATCCAAGCCTTCTTATTACTTTTCCACATACCAGGCAGCTGATTCACACTAATGTTTTAAATGCCCTTGTATGTTTTGACTTACCAATAACCAATAATTCTTCTTTGTCTCTTGCCAGATTTACGCAATGCATAATGGTGAGTCTTTCTTTGGATAATTTCCCGCCCACACATTTCTCACGTTTAAGTGCTAACATCTCGTCAGGTAAAGCTTGAAAAAAAAACCTGTCTCGTCCACGTTAAAAATATTTTTTGGCAAATAACCTTTTACCAATGAAGATATTTTTTTTTTTGTTTAAAGTTGTCCACATCTTCCATAATAACACTTCCAGCTTACAGATGACGCACTGAAATTATCGCATTCCAGACTATCTGCGATCTCCTTTGCTTTGGCTCGAATTATTGGTCCTAGAATTTTAATAAATACGATTTAGAATGACTACAATACCTCTATATTTTTTTTTATTTACCTGATAGTGGAATTCCTTTATTTATTGCCTTTGTGAACCAATCATAGCAAATTTCGTCAATTTGTAGTCCCACTGGCTTTAAAAAACTTCGTTTTAAAAACACTTGAATTAACATTGGAGTGAAATTTTTTTAATAACTCGCCTTTATTTTTAATAATTCCAGCTGCCTGGGTCTTTTCCTATTTTAAAACGTTTGGCCAAAACTCTAACACTAAGTTTCTCTCTATTAAAGATTTCCAAAATATCAATTTTCTCTTTAAGACTTAATACACGACGCTTTTCAGACATGTTTGTCTCTATTTAAAAAAAAGCAATACATATAAGACAAATCAACGAACTAACTCAACTGACCATAAAAACGAGGTATTATGTATTCGTTAATGCTCGCGGGGAATCACATACATACAATGGGAAAGTCCCCATAATTTTTGTCGCCGCGCTGGCTAATAGTGCAGCGTTGTAACATTTTTAATTTTGTGTCCGTTTAAGAGAGAATTTTACAAGTTTTGTATTTAAATATTGTGTCCGCGTCCGCCCAAGAGAGAGTCCGCTCAAGAGACATTATGTCTTATTGAATTCTCTATACTTCATTCCGAACTATCAAATAGTGTCCGCCTAATGGAGTTGTCCGCTCATTGGAGGTGTCCGTTATGAGAGGTTTCACTATATATATATATATATATATATATATATATATATATATATATATATATATATATATATATATATATATATATATATATATATATATATATATATATATATATATATATATATATATATATATATATATATATAATACTGCATAAATTGGTTAAAGTTATGGTCGCAATACGTAACTGTTTTTATTTATTAGGAATAATGAATAATAATTCATTAAAAAACACTTGATGGTGAACATGTCAGATAAAATAACATAAATGTCTTATACCGTCTGCTTTTGAAGAAACTAAATATTTTACTACAAAACTATAACAGTCACCTCTTTAGAGTGACATTTTAATGGATAATATTAAAAGTTTAAAAATTGTATTTTCTCTGATTTATTTTGGTACTTGAATTTTCATTTATTGGAAGTAAAAAAGCTCAACGGTCCTCGACGGAGTAGGAAAAGTTTTTTAATTTTAAAATTGGTTTGTTCGTTAGGGACATAATTTTATTGAAAAATCAATTTTAATCTGACACAAAATTAGTAATTAAGACCGTAGTAGGGCGTTTATTTTTGCATTGCTAGATAAATGATGATTAGTCACTAATAATATAATTTTAATACAATACAAGTTAAATACTTGTACCACGAACAATTCTGGAAAAATATTCATAAATAGCACAACTAGTTGCCGGATTTTTTTTTCGCCTCTGCCAACTCACAAAATTCCAATTAAACAAGAAAAATTCATATAGCAACAAATAGGGCTTATATACACCTGGAATTTTCAAAAATTCGCTTTTTTTTTACATTTTTTTTTTACTGATTTATATTCTCTATACGTTTCAGAATTATTAAAAAAATATATATATTTTTAAGAAAATTCCATTCCATTACAAAATTAAATGTGAGCTGTCGTCGGATTGGGACCCGCTTTCTGTTTTTAGACACTGTCTGCCATATTACTAAGTCAATTTTTGATATTATTTAGCTTTTTTTTTAATCCTAATAATTACTTTTTCCACAAAACGTCGAGAGTTTTTTTTAATTTTTCTAGTAGACAATTTTTTATAAATAATTAAATATACATTTTTGGTCATAAATTGTATACTATAGCTTGAAACATCCTTCTACACAATTTTTAGCTACTACATTATTTTACTTTATATTATAAATATTGTTGAAGGTTTTTATAGCAGTTTTATAAAAACTCTAATAACGACACAAAGTATGAGATTTTACATAATAAAAACCAAGGTTCAGAAGATATGCCCGAAATAACAGAAGATGAGATCAGACAAGTCTTGAGTGAGATGAAAATAAATAAATCTCCAGGTGAGGCTGATATTGTGGTTGAAACCATAAAGCTGGCTAGACCTACTGTCATCAGGGTCCTCACAATACTCTTTAACCTATGTCTTACTAAGTCTATAACACCAACGGAGTGGACAACGCTATTATCAGTCTCTTCTATAAAAACGGCAATTCAACGGATTTATCAAGCCGTCTCTCATGTTTATAAGATGTTCACAAAAATATTGACAAAACTTTTGACCTCGAAGCTAGACTTGGAGCAACATGGGCATAAATATAAACGGAGAAATGCTGAATAACTTGAGATTCGCCGATGACATAATCCTGTTAACAGATCGCGCAAATAATGCGAATGTCATGCTTAACACCCTAAAAGAACAGTCCCATAAAATTGGCCTAAAGATAAATTTTTTGAAGTTGATGACAAATTTAGTTTTTACCAAGCCACTATCAGTAAACGAGGTAAACATCGAGCAACTCATGACATATAAATACTTGGGACATGAAATTACGTTGGGCAGAGATAATCGGATTCATGAACTACAACGGAGGGTCACTCTAGCTTGGGCCGCATTTGCAAACTACGAGAAACGTTGAAATCAGGCACATCTATTTGCCTTAAACGAAAGATCTTTAACCAATGTGTGTAACCTGTGCTTACTTATGGAGCAATGACTCTAACTTTGATAAAGAAGACAATAAATAAGATAAGGATAACTCAAGCGGCAATGGAGTGGTCAATGTTGGGTTTGTCTCTTAGAGATAAAGTCCCAAATAAAGAAATTAGGAACCGAACGAGAGTGATAGACGCAGTTGAGAAAGTTCTATCTTTGAAATGGAATTGGGCCGGTCATCTAGCCAGAACGCAAGATAACAGATGGGCTAGGAAGGTGTTGGAATGGCAACCTAGATAAGAAGCGTGTAGGAACAGAGGCAGACCTCCCACCAGATGGACAGATGACCTAAGAACAGTAGCGGGAAACTGGATCCAAAAAGCCCAAGACTGGTTTGACTTGAAAAGATTAGGGAAGCCCTGTCCAGCAATGGACGTTAAGGGCTGATATACGATGATGATGACATTATTTTACAATATTAATTTTTATTTTTGAATATATTGAATTATTTTTTGTGAAGTTATCCTGCAGGCAATGCTTTCATCAGTGGTCCATTTAACCCGAATAATGTTAACATTTAAAATATATTTAAAATTATATATATAATTTCAAGTATAATCTATAATATATATAAAATGCAACGTCTCTCTGTCTGTATGTCTGTCTGTCTGTCTGTCTGTCCGTTAGTGCGCCTATCACTGAAGAACCACTTATCCGATTTACGTACTATTTTTTTTAAAACATACATATGTTCTCTGGCCAGGTTATAGGCTATATTTTATTACGATAGGTAGCATAAGGAATGAGCAGTGACGTAAAATAGTGAATGATGTCGGAAATAAGTTTGCCGCTAGCGCGTGCCTTTGCAATACACAGCCTAAACCATTAAATATGGAACAATACTATGTAGCAAAGAATATCTGTAATGTATAATCTATAATATATATAAAATGCAATGTGTCTCTGTCTGTCTGTCTGTCCATTAGTGCGTTTATCACGCGGGAACCACTTAACCGATTTACCTGTCTTTTTTAAATTTATACATATATTCTTTGGCCAGGTTATATAATAATAATAATAATAATTTATATCTATAATATATATAAAATGCAATGTTTGTATGTCTGTCTGCCCGTTAATGCGCTTATCCCTTGAGAACCACTTATCCGATTTACGTGATTTTTTAAATTCATACATATGTTCTCTGACCAGGTTATAGGTATATATTTTATTACACCTATAATATATATAAAATGCAACGTATCTCTGTCTATCTGTCTGTCCGTTAGTGTGCTTATCACTGGAGAACCACTTATCCGATTTTCGTACTTTTTTTTTTTAAAAAACATACAGATGTTCTCCGGCCAGGTTATAGGCTAGATTTTATTACGATAGGTAGCATAAGGAATGAGCAGTGACAATAATAGTAAATGAAGTCGGACAAAGTTTACCGCTAGCGCGTTCTCTTGCAATACACAGTCCAAACCATTAAATATGGAACAATATTATGTAGCAGAGAATATCTATAATATATATAAAATGCAATGTCTCTCTGTCCGTCTGTCTGTCTGTCTGCTGCTGTCCGTCCGTTAGTGTGCTTATCACTGGAGAACCACTTATCCGATTTACGTGCTTTTTTTTAAACATACGTATGTTCTCTGGCTAGATTATAGGGTATATTTTATTAGGTGACATAAAGAATAAGCAGTGACGATAATAGTGAATCAAGTCGGAGAAAAGTTTGCCGCTAGCGCGTTCTCTTGCAATATACTCTCTAAAGAATTAAATATGGAACAATATCATGTAGCAAAGAATACAATATATATAAAATGCATCGTCTCTGTCTGTCTGTCTATCCGTTAGTGCGCTTATCAGTCGAGAACCACTTATCCGATTTACGTGTTTTTATAAATTTATACATCTGTTCTATATAATTCGATATAAGCCTAGATAATGGGGGAGATAAGGTGAGATAATGGGAGATAAGGAGAAATAATGGGAGATAAGTCGAGATAAGCCTCGATAATGGGAGATAAGGTGAGATAATGGGAGATAAGTATAAATAATGGGAGATAAGGAGAGATAATGGGAGATAAGCAGAGATAAGTCTAGATAATGGGAGTTATGATGAAATAATGGGAGATAAGGAGAAATAATGGGAGATAAGGAGAAATAATGGGAGATAAGTCAAGATAAGCCTAGATAATGGGAAATAAGGTGAGATAATGGGAGATAAGGAGAAATAATGGGAGATAAGGAGAAAAATAATGGGCGATGAGCAGAGATAAGCCTAGATAATGGAAATTATGTAGAGATAATGGGAAATAAGGAGAAAATATTGGGAGATAAGGAGAATTAATGGGAGATATTTTATTACGTTGGGTAACATAAGGAATAAGTAGTGACGATAGTAGTGAATCAAGTCCACGCGAGCGGAGCCTCGGGCCCGGCTAGTAAAAATATATAATTTCAATTTTTTGTATTATTTACTTATTAACCTTTAAAATATTTTTTGTAAATATACATAGTTTTTGCAGCACCCAGGTGTATGTAACCCCTTAAGAATTTTGTAGTTGTTCATAGACAAACACCCGCAGGTAGCAGCAGTGGATACTGGCAAAACAGATACGAGTAAACACGCACAACTAAGCGCATGAAAAAAAAATTTAGAAGAAAATCGAGCCTGCAGATTTATGTTTTTTTTAACACTTACTTCAGTGGTTGCAATAAAGAGACACATCAGAGGCAATTCAATTTTAATATAGTTTTATTAGTGACATACCATAACAACTCAAAGTAAAAATGATCCAGGATGTAATATTTTGATCACTAACTACTAAAACTTGAGTTAATATTTTAAAGAATATTCAGCAAAACCTACAAACTCTAACCTCTAAAAAACGGGAAACAAAAATACTTTTCACAAGTAAAAGTCTAAATAAGTTACTATATTTCTTCTTCTTTCTTAAGTTTGAAAACCGCCCAAGTGTTAGTCGGACTTGTGCATTTAGTGTTCCGTACTGTAATTGCCTTTAAAATGAAAATGTTGGTTATAGAAGTATAAATTGATCAGTGCCTTCACAAGGCACACCCGAAATGAGTTTTCAAAAATCAGTATCTCGGATTCGGACACAAACTTGTTTGTGATGGCTAAAAAAAACTTTCTACAACGTGATCATATATACAATTACGGTAATTGGAAAAACACATTGTCTATCTAGACTATGTTTCTAATAGAACTAGTATCTTTTTAGTGTTCCGTGCGGAACACTTATCAGATCACCTCGGTGTCTATCTGTCCGTCTGTCTGTCAGTCTGTCACACCCCCGATTTTCTCCGAAACTAGTTGAAGTAGAAAGTTGAAATTTGGTACAAATATAGAAATTAATGGCCTCATTAAATCCGTATAGCTTTAAAAGTTAAGGGTTAGTTTTGGGCGGTGAAATCGGAAGTGAAAAAAAAATTTTATTACTAAGTCATCGAGTGGGGTGCCAAATGAAAGCTTGTTGAAACAAGAGTTCAAAAATATATAATGTCTTACATGCGTACACTTTCATTTGTATTATTTTGAAAAATCGCGAAAAAATCGCTGTCCCCCCCTCTATCACGAAAAGTACTGATCCAAAAATTTTGAAAAAATTCTGGAATATTCTTCACGGGCTGTCGATTGAACGAAAATTATCACGAATGCATTATCTTTATAATAATTTATCTGGAATATAAAAAAAATTCCAAGTTCCAAGTTTTCAGTCAAGATCGGAAACAAACTTTGTTGAAAACTCATTTGGGGTGTGTTTTGTGAAGTCACTGATCATTTTATATCGTAACAAAAATTTTTATTTCAGAAGCAATCAACGTACAGAACACTAATTGCGCAAGCTCAACTTGCAGTTGACAGGTTATATTATTTGGATAAGCCTATTCAAATAGGTAGATAGATTATTATTACAACATTCCAAAAAATTTATGTTAGCATCTCCCAAATTTTCATGATTTTTGGAAATTTTTGGGTACAGCTTAAAAATCTATTTTAAAGTAGTTAACTTTTAAGCAATTCCAACATAATGTCAACGAGTTTTCTCAGCCTAATTTTGACCACAAGGCCGCTTTTTATCTATTTTAGTGCATTTTTTTCACATTCTAACGCTTACGGCTCACTATTTCTTCTTCAGCTTCTGTTCGTGGTCGTGAGACAAAAAAAGCATTTTACTCGTCATAAAATTGCCTAAAAAAACTGCGTAGATTGCATTAAAAAAAAAATATTAAGTATTTACTATGGCAAATTGAAAAAATGGTTTTTATGGGCAACTGCCGTTCAATTCGATATTACCTTTTATATTAACAAAGAAGTATACTAAATTTTTTTTAAAAATATTAAGCGGGTTAGCAAAATTCACATTTTAGTCCAAATCTTATTGTGGATTTTTCTCGTGGGTAAAAAGTCGTAGAAAAGTTAAATATGCGAAATTTTATGTTCTTCAAGATGGTTAGAAGAAAAAGCTTATTTTCAAATTTTTTCGTTGGGATAAATTCAATTTTGTTTCCGCTTTTGCTCTGGGAAAGGTCAGGTTGATTTTCATTATTTCTATTCATTATTTTATCTCCATAACCAAAGTGTTTATTTTAAAGGCAATCACTATAGCGTGAAAGACCACACCAATATTTATCACTTCTTCTAATTACGAACTTTGAAATAAAAGACTGATGTTCTGATCGATTTAATTTTTGCATTTTTTGAACCCACCACATTTAGAATAAAAATTATGCCAAATTGTATGAAAAATCGGTAGCATTTTTGTTAAGCACTCTAGATGCTCATCCCACAAACCATAAAGAATCGATTCAATAAAATAGAAATAAAAAACACTTTTTCATGTTAAATTTTCTAGATCAAAAGCGAAAAAATTGATTTTTTTTGTAACGAAAAAATTGAAAAATAAGATACTTTTTTCTATATTCTATATTTTTCCTATTGACCATCTCGAAGAGCATAAAATTTCGTATGTTTTTTTAAAAAAAGCTTCCTACCTTTTGCCCACAAGAAAAATACATGATAAGATTTGGACTAAAATGCGAAATTTGACCATCATCTTAATACTCTTTAATAAAATTTAGCATACTTTTTTTAATATAAACGCTATATTTTCCTATAATTTGAATCCATAATAACCATTTTTGAATTTGCCGTAGTAACACGTAGGCTGGTCTGACACATAATGTCACGCTTCTCAGAAAAATCCATATGATATTTAGAAAATACCAACCTTGAAACGATACATGTCAAAATTTTATGACATTTGGACGATTAGTTTACAAGTTACAGTGGTTTTAGTGACGCTAATTTTGATATTTTCAAAACAATAGAAACAATAGAATTTCGTGTGTTGATTAAACACTGTTTTTTGATAGGAACAAATAACGTTCAAGCAAAGCAATGGCTTGATAAGTGTTACGAGGACTCCGCCCCTGGAAAATCACTCATCATTTACTGGTAATGAGGTGGTTTGTGTGCTTTGGGTACAAGGAAAAAGTTGTTAAAAACAAACATGAAAAGAGATGGGTAACACCCGATATTCGTTACCTATCAAATTATATGAAAGAATTTTTATATCTTGATAAATTTAAAAATTCACATATTTTTCATAAAAAATATTTGGAAGCTAAAAAAAGTAATAACAGATGCAAAAAAACCGGTCAAGTGCAAGTTGAACTTGCACAATTAGTGTTCCGTACGTTGATTGTTTTTAAAATAAAAATTTTGTTAGGGTGGTATAAAGTGATCAGTGACTTCACAAAACACACCCCCAAATGAATTTTCAACAAAGTTTGTTTCCAATCTTTACTGAAAACTGGTGACCTTGAAATTTTGTTTTTTTTTTATACACCAAATAAATTATTAAAGGTAATGCACTCGTGATAATTTTCGTTCAATCTATACCCCGTGGAGAATATTCCAGAATTTTTTCAAAATTTTTTGATCAGTATTTTTCGAGATAAGGTAGGGGACAGCGATTTTTTTAAAAGTAATACGAAGAAAAGTGTGCGCAAGTATTACATTATATATATATATATATATATATATATATATATATATACATATATATATATATATATATATATATATATATATATATATATATATATTTTACTCGTGTTTTCACAAGCTTTCATTTGACACCACACTCGATGACCTAGTAAAAAAAATTTTTTTTCACTTCCGATTTCACCCCTCAAAACGAACCTCTTAAGTCAAAATTTATGTTACGGTGATATAAAATGATCAGTGACTTCACAAAACACACCCCAAATGAGTTTTCAACAAAGTGGGTCCAATCTTTACTGAAATCTGATGACCTTGAAATTTTTGTTTTTTTTATATACCATATAAATTATTAAAGGTAATGCGCTCGTGATAATTTTCGTTCAATCTACACCCCGTGGAGAATATTCCAGAATTTTTTCGAAATTTTTTGATAAGTACTTTTCAAGATAAGGCCCGGGACAGCGATTTTTTTCGAATTTTTAAAAATAATACAAAGAAAAGTGCGCGCAAGTATAATATTATATATATTTTTTACTCGTGTTTTCACAAGCTTTCATTTGACACCACACTCGATGGCCTAGTAAAAAATTTTTTTTTTCACTTCCGACTTCACCCCCCAAAACTAACCCCTTAAGTCAAAATTTAATTCTCAAAACTACATGGCTCTGATGAGGCCATCAATTCCTATATTATTACCAAATTTCACCTTTCTATGTCAAACAGTTTCCGAGAAAATCGGGTGTGACAGACAGACAGACAGACAGACAGACAGACAGACAGACAGACACCGAAGTGATCTTATAAGTGTTCCGTACGGAACACTAAAAAGAATTGAAATGAAAATAAAATATCCAGTGCAACTAATAAATCAAGAGCAGCCTGGGAAGTGATGAACATTCACCTTAAAAAAAGTCAGAATAATGAAACTATTCCTAATTTAAAGGATGCAAATGGTAAAATATGTAATGACTCCCTAACAATGGCGAACTTATTTAATAATTTTTTTGTCAAGACGGAAACCGTAAACCCGTTTATAAAAACAAATCCATTGGCAATAGTATATTTCTACGAAATCTTAATAAGGACGTTCTCTTACAGGTCGTTATGTCACTTAGGGCAGAGAAATCACAGGGAGTTGATGAAATTCCTGGTTTCTTAATTAAGCAATGCAGGCTCTTCAACAGCCTCTTCTGTACTTGGTGAATTTTTCACTGCAGGCGGGTAATTTTCCGACGAAGCTTAAAAAGTCGAAAATAACACTAGTCTATAAAGATAAGAGTGATCACCACGACTTATCAAGCTACAGACCAGTGGCTATACAAAATCAATTAAGTAAGGTTTTTGAAAAAATCATTCCAAACTATATTATCATCTTATCTTTTTAAAGATAATAAAATATAATCTAACTCACAGCATGGATTTGTCCCCAACCGAATCTGCACTTTTTGACATTGTAAATATGATTCTGAATTCCTTGGATGAAAAATGCGAAACAGCATTTTTTTACTATAGTCGCGCTTTTGACCATAATATTTTATTTCATAAAGTTGGAATAAGGAGAGTGGCCTTAGAATGGAAATCTTACCTATCTAACAGAGGGCAAATAGTAAAGTTGTCAGATGGTACAAAATTTAGGGAGATCATAAATACCAGGGGACTTTCCCAGGGGAGTCTCTCATCTCCAGTTTTCTTCCTTATAATGAACAATGATCTGCCATCAACAGCAAACAGTAATTTAAACAGTAACGTCTGTCTCATACTGTACACGGACGACTCTAACTTCATTGTTAGTTCTAAAAAAGGGGAGATTCAATCAGCCACTCAGAGAATTGGTAATGGAGTCTGCCAGTGATCATATAACAATGATTTAAAATTAAATTTCGCTAAATCCAAAATAGTACAGTTTATCCCTTAGCCCGTAACCCGGTATGAGGGCTTACTTAATCAATTCCCAATAATATATCTGTGGCTCAAATAGACCAAATAAACTTTAGGAGTAAAATTAGACTACAAACTAATATGGGAAGCACATATATTAGAAATATGTAAAAAAATAAATTTATTAGCATATCTCTTTAAACAACTGAGACCAATAGTCAAAGACACTACACTTCTTACTTTATACTATGGCCAAGTTTATTCTAGATTATTTTACTGAATTATATGTTGGGGTAATGCTGCACATATTCGACAGTTTTTTTGTCTGTCAAAAAAATATAGTGAAAATTATGGCTAAAGCCCCACCAAGGACATCTTATAGGAACCTGTTTATTAATTATAATATTTTGACTTGCTATGGAATATATATTTTTTGCAGCGCTGTGTATGTTAAAAGATATATTGAAAATTCACGGTCCGTACTAATATTCATTCTTACAACACTCGACAAGCAGACGAACTTCACAAGCCCCTATGTAGGTTGTCAGCTACTAATAATGGTCCGCAATGTATGTTGATTCGGATATACAATAAACTTCCAAAAAAACTAACGGGAATCCATCATTAAATGAGTTCTTTATATAGGTTAAGATTGTTGGTACCCAGATGTAAATAATGTAATGATTACTATTTTTTTACATCTACATATTACATGTATTTTTAATTGTTTTTGACGTATTCTATACTGTCTTCGTGCTATATTATGCATCTGCATCAGTCGAAAAGGAAATAAATGTTTATTTATTTATTTATTTATTTATTTTTACACCGGAAAACATCATAAAAATCCACAAAATTGTTTTGGATGACCGTAAACTGAAATTGCGTGAGATAGCTGACATGCTAAACATATCAAAGGGACGTGTTGGTCATATTTTGCATAGACATTTGGGCATGAGAAAGCTCTGTTTGAAATTGGTATCGCGTTTGCTCACAGTGGAACAAAAACAACAACGTGTTGATGATTCTGAGCGCTGTTTGGACCTGTTTTAAGCGCAATAAAAAGGATTTGCTCATGCGATATGTTACAATGAATGACACATGGTTCCACCACTACACATCAGAATCAAATCGGCAGTCAGTTGAGTGGAGAGCAGCCGGTGAAAACCGCCAGTCGGCTGGGAAGGTTTTGGCCTCTGTATTTTAGGATGCGCATGGAATAATCTTCATCGACTATGCTGAGAAGGGAAAAACCATCAATAGCGCATATTATATAAAGGCAGAGACAAATCCTGCTACAAGAAAGGTATAGAAATGTTAGAAAAGCGTTAGACTGATTGAATGAGACTATATTGATGAATAAAGTCGAATTTTGCAAAAAAATGTGTTTTAAGTAGCTAGACTAAAAAACTTTTCAGCCTACGTGTTATTTATATATATATATATATATATATATATATATATATATATATATATATATATATATATATATATATATAAATTTATATAGTAAAAAAGCAGTAAAATAAATTATATAGTTTAATATAGTATGATTCGTTTTGAAAAATAAATATGTTTATGACACATCTCTATAATAATTTTTTTTATAACAGATCTATGTGTAAAAGTATCTAAGTTTAATTATATTTCTTTATATTGATGAGAATGCCAATCCAGCCAGACGGTTTTCTGTTGTACGTGACCCCATTCGTGTTTTTACTCCCCTTAGAATATTAATTTGGCACATTCACATTCTAAATCGTCTATTAAATCGGAGAATTGATTCGTAAATTATATTTGCATACATTAGACAATGCCCGAATCGACCCTTACGCCTCGATCTGAGGGAAACCGCCGGCAATGAATAGCTCCTACAGTGTGTATCGCTTAAACAAAACGAAACCATAGGCGTAACGGTTTAGAATCAAAAATGTTCATTTACTTGTAAAACCATTATTTTTTTTCTATAACTGATCGACAGATATATCAGAATCCTACTTTAAGACCTAAGAGAAACCAAAAAAACAGTAGCTCTTTGTGATAAAGTATCGAAGATCGAGATGGAGAAAAAGGATTTCTTATTATGTAATATTTTCAGCTAGATTCACATATAGTAGTAATAGTCGTAGTAGTGATAAGCGAAAAGACCATAGAGATCTTTTTTACTTAGTTTAACGTTAGATCCGTCTACTCTGCAAATGATACACCCTTAACCCACTGTTTTTATGATCTTATTCTCACTTTCTACTGGCAACGAACCCCGATGATGGTAAATCTTTAATTCCTTTATTGCTTTATAAACGTCATCGTGGCAATACGGCCAAGTATGTTCGTAAGTGGCGACTCTTGATCTTTCAAGTCCGAGTTCAGATCTGCATCTCGTTCCAGAATTACGAAGATAATAGCTCAGCGTGCTATCTATCATGTCAAAGTTTCCGTTTCAAGTGGCTCCTCATCAACAGTCCTTATCAACCAACGCCTGATATATTCAATGACCGTCAAAGGTGGTATGCAAATCATCAAATATGTTGAAATGAGTGACTTTTCCAGTCAATTTGAGATACACCTAATACGTATTTTTATTAAATTTGAATATTTTTGAAAATTTTGTAAAACACTGGATTACGTAATTTCAAAAAGTTATGCATAGTCCCTGCCACAGCTGAGATGAGAGCTGGAATTCCTGAATGAGAAAGAGAGGAAGTTTTATGAGTAATTTGAAAAAAAGTCAACAGTCACTCATGACACCTATCGGTGAAATGTTAAAGGCGCCTTACATATTTACGACTGGAAATATTTTGCAAAAATATACATCTGTTGGTGAAATATTTCAAATAAATAATGCCAAAGGTGCCCTAGGTGGGTTATTGATATTTCTGAAAATTAGTCACAATTAGTTTTTGTAGTTTATTTAATTAAACAAAAGCAGTGAGATGAAATTTTAACCTATACGTGCTGCGTTTGAAGCATTGGTTCCTAGAAAATTTTTAATTATTAAGAGAAAACAGTTATTTATTACTTCTTTAGAAGCATGCAACTAATAAAATAATGAACTGACTGTAATAGTATAAACTGTAATAGTAAAAGAGGTATAGTAGCTAATTTTCAATTTACCGTCACAGAGACAGGGTCGGCAATTAAAAATATGAGATCTCTGTAAGTTAATCTTACTTGTTTTTTGTTAAGCGCCGATATTTATTTTCTGCAGTAGCTCTTGATACAGATATAGAGATTTTTAATGTATTAGGCAATTTTTATAATACGCACTATATATATATATATATATATATATATATATATATATATATAGATATATATATATATATATATATATATATATATATATATATATATATATATATATATATATATATATATAATATATATATACATACATACATACGAGGTGCGGCGCTTAAATCCGGACAAATTTAAATTTGAATTTTTCCGCCATACAGTAATGCCGCTATAGGTCGTTGTTGACGTCCGTCCGTGAAACTACATACTTCTAGTAAACAGACATAACCCCGAAATTACCGAGCCGTTGCGATCAAGTGCAGAGTACAACCGAAGAGCCGCGTCTTCGAGTTGGACGTTCGGCGACTGAAATAATTCGCTTCTTCGGGTACCTGAAATGAGGCGTGTATGTGTATCTACAGTATGTATGCTGCACGAGCCATTAACTCCAAAATTGGTTATCGGATAACATGAACATGTTCTGGTCTAAAGTTCTGACGCCCCAATAGCCCGGATTTGAACCTCCTCAACTACTATGTAGTAGAGTAATCGAAAGAGTTGCAAATAAGTCCAGAAACCCTTATATGACATCTTTACGCATTACGCATTTGCGAATATGGACAGCCCTGCTTTAAAGAGAGCGTGCGAGCGCTTCAGGCCAAGGATGGAAGCGGTCATTGCGGCTGAGGGAATAAATCGAATAATTCCACTATCTATGGGGCACACAACGGATATGCAAAAGGATTTTTTTTTCATTTTAATTTTTTTTGACGAACAAAATTTTCTTTTAAAAAAAATGTTTAATTTATCCGGATTTAAGCGCCGCACTATATATATATATATATATATATATATATGTACATATGGTTCAATGTCAAGTGACAAAGTATATAATTCAACAGCCTACCCAGTATTTTTTTCATTTGTCAATCCATCTCGAGACGCACTCTGCCGTATCACGGCTCATCGGGCGAGCCAGAATCGACAAACGAGAAAACAAAACATTGAGTACTTATATATACATATACATATATTTATATATATATATATATATATATATATATATATATATATATATATATATATATGTATATGTATATATATATATATATATATATATATATATATATATATATATATATATATATATATACTCATTATATTGTGATATCCTTTAGTTAGATGGTATATTGTTTTTTTTCTGTGTTGTCCATTATTTTAGTTTTGTTTATGTTCTGACTTCTTAGTGTTGAAGGCATTTGCAGATCTTTAATCACTGATTCTGGGTCTGCGCTATAAGTAACACATCGTCTGCAAATCTTAGATAATTTAATCATTTTCGGTTAATACATTTACATTTATCAGACCACTCAATAAATGCATTGGACAAGACAACGGGTCAAGCAAAAACAACAGAAATTGGCAAAAATCTATTCAAGAAGCCAATTAAATTAAATTCCTGATTAAACGGTCTTAAAAATCGACTTTTAAGCTTTCTTATATATTTCCCAAGAATTCGTGTAAATATTCAAATTAGGTTTAGGTTTATTACTTTGTAGAAAGTTGACAAAGTCAAAAAATAACGGAGACAATTTAAAAATTCCAAAACCTCGTTGGGTGTATCAAGAAAAGCCAGCCAGATATACATAATTCATCATTGACGGTAAAAATTTTAATTTTCTTAAATATTCTTTAATTTTGTTTTAGCGCACTGAAACGTATTTGCAAAACAAATTCCATTAAAACCGATTGCTATTTAAATTTAAATTGACATTGTGATCTCTGCACTTTGTCAATTTAGATAGAAAAAAATAGTTTAAAGATTTTTTAATAAATAATTATAGAGTAGCAATAAGTATATTTTTGTATTATTTTTATACTTACAACTCAATCAGGCAAACACTGAAATGGAGCGACGGTACACAGTAGGGCAAATAGTTTTTTTGAAATATCTCGAAAATTATCAATTTTTCAAGGAAAAGAGTTATTAAAAATATACATAAAAGGTCTAAAATTCACCCCTTTTATCTTCTAAAAAAACCAACGGCTCAAATCGGGGATACTTTTCAGGATATGTTAAGGTATTTCTTACGAGTAACTGTTAAAAGTAGTTTTACTTGAAATTTTAAGAAATAATAGATTTTAGGATCATGCACTCACTGCTTCAATATAAAGATGGTTTACCACGCCAATTTGCCATAATTATTTGTAAACGTTTCAGATGTTTAACACGTATAAGATAGGAATCCATACCTTTTCTTCAATCAAAAGCATGCGTTTTTTACAATTTCTGTTGTATGTGCATTAAAAAGTAAAAAATCGCAAAAAATTGTATATACATAAAAAAATTACTTTGCTATCGTTTGTTAAAATATGAAGGCAATTTACCACCTAGTTGTTGCAAAAATGTTAGATAAATATTACTTTTCATAGAATTTTATAGAGTGAATTTTCTCACTGACAACGTAGCTTGAAAAAGACAACTCGCGCGGATGCGGGCGTTCTTTCAAATTTTAAATGATATATAGTCCGGGGGCTCATAACTAAAATTTTGGACTTATCGAAGAGCGGCAGATAAATATATCACTTGTGTGACAAAGTGAACCAAAAGATACAACTTATAGATCCAAAATCCGTGGTTATGGAGGGAGAAGGTTGCAAAAAATTGAGGGTAAGAGTGGCAGTTTTATATGTTATGAGAATACTATAACTGCTTTTATCAGCAAAGTTTCTGTATTTTTAGTGCAAAGCTTAAGTTATAAACAAATTGATTTTCTCTATTGGCATTATTACTTAGCGGTGATGCATGAGTTTATACATTTTTTGAGACGTTAAAGTCGAATTTCTAATCTATTTTTGCTAAAAATTTATTAATTTTTGTTACAAATAAATATTTTTTTTCTATAATAACTTAATATAATATTATTTAACTCGCTAAATTTAAATTCTCTGTTTAGTTTTTCAAAAACTAAAATATTTTATTATTACTGACAATATATTAGAATTATATTAATTTTTCTTTGGGAATTTAACACAAATATTTTTATTTAATTGCATATAAAAAAAACTTATTAGCTCTTAATTTTTAATTAATTAAATTGGAAAAATAGATTAGAAATTCAGACAGCAGGACAAAATTAATCTAAAAAAACTTCGGTAGAGTTCGTAAAAAGCTTAGATTTTACTGTTATGGAGATAAATTCTATTAAATTCTGTTTATTAGCATAATTGTTTATAATAAATTATTTATAATAATAATAAGGTTTTTAGTTTTTGCAAAAACAGATTCAGTGGGTCGAAATACGTCTAAAAAAAAAAAAAAATTTTGGGTGGAGCCCTTATTAAACTTAGATTTCGTTATAAAAATTGATGGATGGATGTTATGGGAATGGGGCGCATCGACTGCAGTTGTCATTTAGCGCCCAACTTGTATGTTGAATTTAAAATTTAATATATTTGATGAGTTTTATTCTATATTTGTAGTATCCATTTTCTTTTAGATATTCTTCAATTTGTATCATTGTTGTTTGTATTAGGCGTGGGTTCAGTATTTGTTTCAGATTTTGTTGCAAATGAAATTTCTTTCTGGATTACAGTTGATGAGGAGCTTCAAATATGTGTTTAATTGTAAGTGGCGACTGACATGACGAACAATTAAGGATAATTTCACTTTTAAGCAGATATGAATGAGTCAAGTGAGTATGGCCCACTGCCAATCTTCTCCATATTGTATTTTGTCTTCTATTCAATGATTAATGGTGAAAAGGAGGATATACTAGAGGTTTAACTTCCCAAAGCTTATTTGAAGATTCCTTAAGATCCAACTCTAGTTGGAATAATTTCCTGTATATCAATTTTAGGTGATTAATGTAATCAATCATTTGGATGGTTTTCTCCGTGTACAGGTATTCCAGTTTCAGCAGCCTCCTTTGCATGTTGGTCAGCCTTTTCGTTGCCTTTGATTCCAATATGGCCAGGTATCCAGAGAAATGCGATGGAAATATTTCTTTGTTTAAAGATGTATAAAAGATAAAAGATTTGTCTAGCATACGCATATTTAAAATTTCCAGTCTTGAGCGATTCCAGGGCACTCAGTGAATCAGAAGCGATAAGATATTTGTCATTAATTCCTGCATTTGTGACGTAACGAAGACTTTCCTTCATTGCGAGAAGCTCAGCAGAAGAAATTGAAGAGTACTGAGGCAGCTTAAAGGTTCTAATTGTTTTGTTTGAAACAAAGGCAGCTCCCCACTCCCAATTGAGATTTAGAACCATCGGTGTAAACAATTGCCTGAGTAGGTTTTGCTTATTCTTTCCTGAAAAAGCGCATTTAGAATGGAGTTTAATGTAGTTGACTTGTTGTGTTTATTCAATGAGAGGTCAACAGTTTGGTTCGGGGGAGTGCCAGAGAGGGAAAGTGGTGAACATGGGGTACTCAAAGGATGGGGGGGTCGTTATAAAAATAAATTATATCAAATTACTTTTTTTAGATAACTTCTTAAAAAATTGTTAATAACAATTTAATAGGTCATTTTTTCAAATCGGATTCTGCGACCCAAAAACACATAACGTATACTAGAGTGGAGTCGCAATAGTCAAAATTGAAAAAAAAACACAGTGAAACCCCGGCTGGCTGATGGGGTATTCGGTCATTGTTGTACTGGCATTAACCGAATGCGGCAAAAATTTTGTACATTTTAAATGTTTAAAATTTTAATTCTTGAGGTTTTTTGGATCACTTTTATTGTCTGTCATGTTAAAAATCAAAAATTTTATATGTACTACCCAACATAGCTACCAAAAATTTTTTTTTAATTTTCATAATTACATATTAAAAGGGGTTTTGAGACTTTTGATTATAAATTTGATATAATAAATATAAACATAATTTAAAGCTTAAATATAAAAAACCGGTCAAGTGCAAGTTGAACTTGCACAATTAGTGTTCCGTACGTTAATTGCTTTTAAAATAAAAATTTTTTTTAGGCTGCACATTGGGACCGAATGCCGAAAAGGTGGCCATAAGTCCCTAAAATGAATGTTCGATTGAAGGACTTTTCAGGCTCTAGGTATGTGGGTTGGTACCTGCGCTATTCGAAGCGACCGGTTATAATAATCAAGTGTGCAACCGTGGCTGTTGACACCTATTGTTAGACAGGCAGATTCAATTGCGCTCAAATGTTTCGCATTTGAAGTTAATTTAATTTCGTGAAATGGATTCTTCCTTATAAAAGTACATTTAAAAACGATATAAATTGAGTACAATAAAATTCGATTATCATTTAATTATTGTAACGTTTAAAATATCACTTTTTTAGAACTTTTAGTTTCAAACATCAAAATTAAAATATACATAAGTTAAAAGTCCCACGACATCCCACTGTCAAACCAATTTTATCGTGTTTTTTCTAACTATTTTTTAATAATATAGAAGCAAAATCAGCTGCCCGCACTTGCACATTTTTTAAAATTAAATTTTATGTAAAAAAAGTATGAATAATGTTTATATCTATCTTTATAATACATAATACTCAAATCCGTGTTAAATTTTCATTTAACATTAGTTAACTGAAACATTTTGTTTTTCACATTTTTAATTTCAGATCTTTATCAGCGACATCGAAAAGCCCTATAGTCGAAATTTGATGAAAATATGGCAAAAATTATCATTTTTGTCCGCATATGGGATCCGCCATTTTTGTTTTCACATTTATAATTTCAGATTCTTCATCAGCAACCTCGAAGAGCCCTATAGTCGAAATTTCATGAAAAATATGACAATTTTTATCAGTTTGGTCCGCCATATTGGAGCCGCTATTTTGTTATTTACATTTTTTATGTCAGATTCTTAACCAGCGACCACAAAAAGCCAGATATGCAAAATTTTCATATAATTCGAAAAACACCTTCATATTTTGGCCACCTTTTTTGGGTTTTGGTCCCAATGTGCGGTGGTATAAAATGATCAGTGACTTCACAAAACACACCCCAAATGAGTTTTCAACAAAGTTTGTTTCCAATCTACTGAAAACTGATGACCTTGAAATTTTTAGTTTTTTTTATATACTAGATAAATTATTAAAGGTAATGCACTCGTGATAATTTTCGTTCAATCTACACCCCGTGGAGAATATTCCAGAATTTTTTTCAAAATTTTTTGATAAGTACTTTTCGAGATAAGGCGGGTGGACAGCGATTTTTCGCGATTTTTTAAAAATAATACAAAGAAACGTGCGCGCAAGAATTACCTTATATATATTTTACTCGTGTTTTCATAAGCTCTCATTTGACACCACACTCGATTACCTAGTAAGAAAAATTTTTTTTTTTTCACTTCCGATTTCACCCCCCAAAACTAACCCCTTAAGTCAAAATTTAACTTTCAAAACTACATGGCTCTGATGAGGCCATCAATTCCTATATTATTACCAAATTTTTAACTTTCTATGACAAATAGTTTTTTCGGAGAAAATCGGGTGTGACAGACAGAAGGACAGACAGACAGACACCGAAGTGATCTTATAAGTGTTCCGTACGGAACACTAAAAAAATATAGAGCGAAATTGCACTGCAAATTAAATAAATATATTCATCTGCTTATCACTGTTTCAATGGTGATTTGAGCGTCTCTCGAGACACTGGCGCATGGGTATAGTAATTGAGAGAAAAACAAATTAGAGGACGGGCACGCGCGTTGTACGACAGGCGCGCGCGTTTTAATAAAGAACCAGACTCGATGGCAGATAATGTTATTTTTACGACAACGAACATATTAAAACAAATTCATTCGCTCCTCTATGCGTTCAGGTGGGTCCATTTTTCCGCAACTTTGGACCGTTATAACTTTGGATTGATCCAATATCCATAACAGATATTGATTTTTCTGTCATATTTCACAGAAATGAAGCTATACCCAAAATATCTGCCACTCAGGGTTGTGTTCGTCCACCAACTTTTGCAGCTTTAAAGCGTATTTGCAGGAACGAGAACCAGAGTTAAAGCTTTAAACTACCTGGAGAGGCTAAGGGGGGGGGGCATAATTAACAGAGTGATACTATTATCTGTCACTCTTCGAGGAGGCATTTTGGTACTAAGCTCCCGGACTAATATATGCAATGCAATAACACGTGATTGCGTGCGGCGGGAAGCAAGCGAGAAGCTACGTTGCCATAATCATTATACTTTGAAAACCAAATTATTTCGCGTCTTTCTCTAACATAATGCTCTCTCTGTCTTCTCGTAAGAAATACCTTACGAACATCAAAATAAAGGTCTCAACAAAAATTCAGCTTGGTCGGAATTTCTTAGAAGTTTGGCCTTTTTTTATGACTAATTTGACTGGATAAAATTCGCTAAAAGCAGAAACTAACATACCAACAGATTTTTAAGGATAAAAATCCCATTGATTATTTAAAGAGTTAAGGGCTTAATTTTCACCCTAAGGGTTTTAAAATTAAATAATAACAAATTTTAAACCTTCGAAAGATTAATTAAATTAGCTTAAATTTTGTTTTTACAAAAAAAAAAAAAAAGAAAAACTAATTAATTTTTAATTTCTTTCGGTAAACAATGAAATGAGCTGTTAAGGAAAAAGGTAAATGATTTTCCAATAATTATTTTATAAGAAGAAAATTTACTTTAAAAAATTTCCAAGAATCCGTGTCGAAATTTAAATTGGGTTTTGTCATTTTAAGACAAAAATGGAGTTGATAAAGTCAAAAACTGAAGGCTGAAAGTATTTAGGGGAGAAGCAGGTATTGTTACTCAGGTGCTATCAGTATACTATAATAGTACATCTTAATGTCCGTCATATTTTAATCGTGTCATCATGTTCGGTCGAATAAAAAATAATAAGAAATAAGGGAGACTGAGATAAAAAAACTAAAAGGTACAAAGTAAGTACGAAAATATACGAGGATGGATTGAACAGTGTTGTAAAAAACAAGGTAAACAACACATTTTTGAAAAAAAAAAAACAAAAATTTATTTCTCAACGTAATCTCTATTGTGCTCAATATACAGAGTGTGTACCAATATTCTGTGTACATAGAATTACTGTGGATTTCTGGGATGAAAATATGACCTTTTAACCCAACTTACCTTAGTCAAAAAATTCGTAATTTTTGAGATATAGAGTGTCAAAGGTATACCTTCATTTTAGGTTTTCTTAAGTAACTTTCTTAATAATTGTACTATTTGTACAAGATTCGGTGCTAAGGGGCTTTCTGAGATGAGAAAAATCGAAATCAGCTCACAGTTTTGTTATAAATTGTAGGGGGCGCAACTTATTGCACTGTGTTTACTTTTAAATTGGTCATAACTTTTTAATACCACTCTGTATGATATTTTTTTAATTAATTATTCATATTCTCCGCCTTCTCCTGTCTAAAAAAAAAAAAGCTCTCTTGTTAAATATTGCTCGGAGCAACAGTTTCTGAGTGGGATGTTTGTTTCCATTTTTTAATTCCATTGTTAAATTCGCAAATGTGTCCCTTCTTATATATATATATATATATATATATATATATATATATATGTATATATATATATATATATATATATATATATATATATATATATATGTATATATATATATTATATATATATATATATATATATATATATATATATTATATATATATATATATATATATATATATTTATATTTATATATATTATATATATATATATATATATATATATATATATATATATACATATATATATATATATATATATATAATATATATATATATATATATATATATATATCTTGTTATAGTTGTTAGTTGTATATTTTAGACAACAACAAGAAATTACACAAATTACTAGGGTACTCAGCAAAACGGTTATAAAGATCAGTCCATACGGAGAGCATTAGAAAGGCAGCGGCATCCACAGACAAGGACAGAGGAACGGGACCTCAACCCTCCTATTACCGTATGTGAAAGGAGTTACAGACAGGATTGGAAGAGGCACAGCAAACAAGACACTCTGGCAGACATCCTGGGTAATCCCAAGGACAAGAAAAAAAAACTAGAAAACCATGGAATTTACAGCATCCCAGGCAGAGATTTCCACAAGTTGTACATAGGGCAAACAAACAGAAGAATCTCCACCCGGATCCAAAAACATAAAATAAGTATCAAAAAAATAGACAAACATTGTTTTTCAGCTCTTTTTCAGCACCATCATGATACTGGTCACAACATCAATTTTGAGGGATCTAAACAAATAGCCTTGATTTTAATTACATATTAAAATAAGCGCGATGATACACTGAATATCTCCAGTACATGGAAGGGCCTACTAGCTAAACCAAGGAATAACCAAAACATCGAGAAGGCAGCAGACAGCATAGCGCCGGAACCCGTAATTACCACTGATGCGGGCACCCAACCGGCAAACACCGATGCTCCGAACACTCCCGACCTCCCCCACCTACAATCTGCGTAGACGCCGACCTATAAAAGACGGCGACCGCACTTGGGTCCCTCAGTTAGCTTCGAACAGCAGTAGCAAGATTACAGTATCGAGTAGTAACAGCAGCAAGATTACAGTATCGAGTATTAACAGCACCAAGAGCACTTGAAAATGCCAAATGAGATTTTGGCGAAACGTCGTGCATTGTTACGGACGAACGGATTGAAACCCGGAATTTTAATGTATATATATATATATATATATATATATATATTATATATATATATATATATATAATATATATATATATATATATATATATATAATATATATATATATATATATATATATATATATATATATATATACATATATATATATATATATATATATATATATATATATATATATATATATATATATATATATATATGTATATATATATATATATATATATATATATATATATATATATATATGTATATATATATATATATGTATATATATATATATATATATATATATATATATATATATATATATATATATATATATATATATATATATATATATATGTATATATATATATATATATATATGTATATATATATATATATATATATATATATATATATATATATATGTATATATATATATATATATATATATATATAATATATATATATATATATATATATACATATATATATATATATATATATATATATATACATATATATATATATATATATATATATATATATATATATATATATATATATATATACATATATATATATATATATATATATATATATATATATATATATATATATACATATATATATATATATATATATATATATATATATATATATATATATACATATATATATATATACATATATATATATATATACATATATATATATATATATATATATATATATATATATATACAATATATACATATATATATATATATATATATATATATATATATATATATATATATATATATATACATATATACATATATATATATATATATATATATATATATATATACATATATACATATATATATATATATATATATATATATATATATATATATATATATATATATATATGTATATATGTATATATTATTTATTGTTATTAGCCTGTTTGTCTTTAAGCATGCTCCAAATTTCAAAGAGTATTTTTTTTAGTCCTGTCCTAAGCCTGGACGAAGTGTGAAGGAACGCCGTTGCGAATTTGACAATGGAATTAAAAAATCATCCCATTATCTTAGAAACTGTCGCTCGGAGCAACATTTACCAAGAGAGCTTTTTTAGATAGAAAAATAAAGAAAATACGAGTGTTTAATTAAAAATATCATACAGAGTGGTATAAAAAAGTTATGACAATTTAAATGTATACACAGTGCAGTAAGTATGCCCCCTACAATTTACAACAAAGTCGTGAGCTGATTTCGATTTATCATCTCAGAAAACCCCTTAGCACCGAATCTTGTACAAATGGTACAATTATTAAGAAAGCTACTTAAGAAAAACTAAAATAAAAGTATAACTTTGAGACCCTGTATCTCAAAAATTACGAATTTTTGGACTAAGGTAAGTTGGATTAAATGGTCATATTTTCCTTCCAGAAATCTACAGTAACTTTATGTACATGGAATACTGGGACGCCCTGTAGTTGATCCAGCGAAATTACCATTTTTTTCCCCTCAAAAAAAAAATGCTTCGAACTGTGCAGAATATCCATTTATAGCACAGATAATCTCTTCATTCACGAAAATGTCTTCGCCAAGCCGATTTTTGCAATTAGGAAACAAAAAAGTCACCTGGGGCAAATCTGGGTAATAGGTTGGGTGGGAAACTATTTCGAAGCCCAGCTCGTGTACTTTTGCCATTGCAACGGTCGTTATATTTTGAGCGCTAATGTTGGTCGCTTCTGCATCAACTCACTATATTAACGGCCCAATAACGTTGCGTAATAAGAGCTAGTCATCATTTTAACTTTTTCCAAATTGTCAATCATGATGATACCCCGTGAGTTGGCATGAATTTCGTGTCGATAAAAAACTATTTTCACTTGTTTCATTTCATTTTTCACCTTTGGCAACCCACTATTTTCACTACCGTTTGGTCTCCGGTGTATAATGGTGAATTCACGTTTCGTCTACAGTCACAAAACGATGACAGAAGTCCTTGTTGCAGCTGCAACTTTTCAAACAGCATTTTGAAAAGTCATCTCTTGTGCGTTCTTGGTCTGGAGTCAACAAATGAGGCACCCCTCGCGAACTCAGCTTTATCATTTTTACAACTTCATACAGGACATTATGTAGACATTCACATGAGATGCCCACAATTTCAGCAATTTTACGAAGCTAAATGCGATGATCTTTCATCACGATACTATGAATTTCATTCAAAACAAACCTCAATCGGGGCGTCCTGAACATCCAACATCTGCAGTGCTCATACAGCCACATTTAAATTCATTTATCTAGTAATAAATTAAAAAAATATATATATGAGTTAAAACAATTAGATAAGTAAATAAATGAAAACAAAATTAAGTAAATAAATTGAAACAAATAAAATAAACTGAAACAAATTAAATAAATTAAATAAATAATAAAAGACTGTTTTCAGTCAATTTTCACTGGTTTTACTGGTAAACCAGTGGAAATCCACTAAAAACAGTCTTTTATTATATATTGATAATGAATTTCCATCAAGTAGAAGCTACAACCATCCGAAATTTAAATACACTAAATAAATTAGAACAGATTATTATTTAAAAAATTTAAATAAATGGAAATAAATTAAAACAAATTAAACAAATAAATTAAAACAAATTAAGGGGTTACATACACCACGAATTTTCAAAAATTCGATTTCTTTTTTCACTGATTTTTATTCTCTATGCTTCTAAAAATTATTAAAAAAAAAAAAAATTAAGAAAATTTCATTCCATTACAAAGTTAAAGCATCAAATATGACCTGGCATCGGATTGGCACCGCTACCTATCTCAATGCCGCGCCTTTCAGCAGCTGCGTTTCGGATTTAAGAGTTAACAAAAAAAAAAAAAAAACGGAAAACTATAAATAACAGCACGATGCAAGATGAAGAAAGCATACAATTTTTAACATTGTTTTTTTTTTAATCTTAATAATTAGATTTTCTACAAAATGTCAAGAGGTCCTTTTTAATTTTTCTAATAGACAATTTTTTTACAAATAATTAAACATATATTTTTTGGTTGAAAATTGCGTAGTAAAGTTTCTCAACTCTTCGACAATTTTTAACTACTTCATTATTTTAAAAGATTAATTTTTATTTTTTCAAGTTGGATTTTTTTTTTTAAATCAACCTGCAGACAAGGAGGCGCCATAGTTTTCATCATTGGTGGGTAAAAAATAATATTAACATTTAAAACATATTTTTAAAAAAAAATTCTTATAATTTAAAGTATAATAAAAATATATAATCGTCATTCCTTTGTATTATTCACTTAATAACAATTAATTTTTTTTTAAATATACATACTTTTTGCGGCACCCAGCTGTAGGTAAGTAAATAATTTAAAACAAATTAAATAAGTTAAACAAATTGTATAACTTAAAAAAATTAAAAAAAAAAAATAAAGTAAATAAATTACAACAAATTAAATAAAATTAAATAAATTTTATAAATTAAATAAAGTAACTTAACCAAATAAAATAAATAAATTAAATAAGTTAAATGAACACCGATCAGTTACGATAGCTGCTAACAAACAACTGCGGGTTACATTTGTTACAAGAATTACGCTTACCAACGTTTATGCCCCTTAACAAAATATCCCACCATATCGTAGAAATTTACCAGACTTATCAATCCACCCTCATATAGCCTATTCTTGTTTCTTCGTCTACCTTAACCCTTTGAGGACAAGTGGTTACCACTGATAACCACCTTTTAAAAATTATATTGTAGCTTTCCTACCAGTTTCTCCAGTAAACCACGATGTTAAATTGTTTGCCTAACGTATCAAGAAGTTTAATCTAGCATGCTTAGGGTTTGAAATGTCCACCAGCGTTTAGTTGACATTTGTAATTGCACGTCGTAGGTAGTTGTGAGTTTTGCAGTACCAATTAGGCTGTTATTTTTCTTATAGCTGGTTATTCTTTAAGAAAATGTCCGGTAAGTACTTAAGATATATATCTATTTACTACATATGAATATATATCAAGTGCAATTTTTGTTTTGCTAAGTTTATAAATAGATTTATTTGTGGTGGTTACAAATGCTAACCACTAGGACTATATGTTTTTTTTTTTTAGTGAAAGTGTTTTTTTTTTAAGTGACGCGTATTGCTATTACTATTATGCATAATTTTTCTAATTTTTGTTTGTTCATTTTTTTACAGGTTCTAAAAAAAAATGTTGGTCTTTTGGCGAACTTGAAGCAATGAATAGCACAGATGTTTCGCGATTTTGGATGAAATTCCCAGTGACTGTGAGTCCATTGCATCAGATGTGGAGAGTACTATGGACAACGAAGCCCCCATAGATTATTTACTTTATGATGGAAGGGATGAACTTTTTGATATAGAAGATATTCCATTCAGATAATCCGAAGATAATGAGCAAGCGAAAGTCACTAAAGAATGGGACAGTGAGGATGAGTTACCGTTAGAAGTAATTCGTCAAGAAGAACTTAGAAAAAAATCAGTTGTTTGGACAAATGATGTCACTCATGCAACACGCGTAAACCAATTTGTGTCTCAGGCAGGGCCTAATGTTCCTGACAACGTTGAAACTCCTACCGATATGTTTTTGTATTTGTTTCCGGATTGTTTCATATCTGAAATTGTTTTTCAGACAAATTTGTATGCCTTACAAAAAAATGGTGGCAGCAACTACTTTATTCCAACCACCAACAAAGAAATAAAATCATTTTTTGGGTGTAAACATGCTAATGAGCTTGAAAAAAAAAATGCCAAGTTATAGAGACTACTGGTCCTCGAGAGAAGAACTTAGGGATTATTTTATAACTTCTGTTTTATCTCGTGACAGATTCACCTGGCTTCTAAGTAATCTTCACGTAAATGATAACTCAGTACAGCCAAAAAAAGGTGAGGCCAATTATGATAAATTGTACAAAATCAGGCCATTACTTTCTAAATTGACACAAACTCTTGGCTCTGCTTTGAATCCTGGTGAATTTCAATCAATCGATGAATCTATGATCAAATTCAAGGGGAGAAGTAGTCTTCGCCAGTATATGCCAATGAAGCCCACGAAACGAGGCTACAAGGTATGGATTCGGGCTGATTCTACTGGATTTGTATCTGAGTTCCAAATTTATACGGGGAAAGTTGATCAGTCAGTTGAGAAAAAATTGGGACATCGCGTAGTAAAAGATCTAACAAGGGCTTTAGTTGGCAAGCACCACAAAGTATTCTTCGACAATTTTTTCAACTCTGTAGAATTGCAAAGAGACTTGTTAGCTGATGGCATCTATGCATGTGGAACTGTGCGTAAAGGAAGGAAATATTATCCAGAGCTCAAAGTGGATAAACACATGAAAAGGGGCGACATAGATTGGAGAGTTTCTACAGATGGATTAGCAGCACTGAAGTGGATGGATCGAAGAACCGTTTTGTTTTTAGGAAACTATCATGACCCATCCATCATGGAAGTTGTCTCTAGAAAACAGAAAAATGGCAATACAGAAGAAATCCCATGTCCTGTTATGGTCAAACATTATAATAAACATATGGGATACGTAGATCGATTTGACATGCTGAAAAGTATCTATGAAATCGATCGAAAAGCCCACAAGTGGTAGCACCGCATTTTTTTTTACTTTGTAGATGTTTGTGTTGTGAACGCGTTCATTTTATTTCAAAATAGAAGTGACTCACGATGTATTACATTGAAACAATTTCGTGTATCGGTTGCTCGAGGATTAATTGGTGCCGTTAATTCGATTTCAAAAAAAAGAAGATCAGCAGAACAAGCACCTAACAAATACAAAAAAATCATTCCCACCGAGGTACGTCATGATCGTGCTGCACATATGCCTCTTAGATGTGGATCTCTCAGATGTGCTCATTGTAGCACAGCGAAGCATGTGCATCGAACGACCTGGAAATGTTCAACCTGTGATGTTGGTCTCTGCCTCAACAAGGAGAGAAATTGCTTCTTTAAATTTCACGAAAATTAGTTTTGAGTGCCTTAATTCCTAGTGGTTAGTGCTAGAAACCACATCCTGCAGGATAATCCAGGATATTTTTTTACGTGAAATGAACTTTTACTTTGTTTTTGATGTTGGTTGAATACATTTTTTCAAAAAAATTCTTCATATCTTTTATTTTTTTTTCTCCGGCCTTAAAGGGTTAACGCTTAAACGTCAGTTATCGATAAAAATATCAGCAGTGATTATGAAGTTCCACAAGCTAATAAAAATCTAATAAAAATCAGTTTGATATTAACCAACTATTTAATGCTATAAAAACCCAGACATCAATTTTTCGTAAAAAATTCACCCTACTCAACGACGGTATGCTCGGACACTCTATTTCCTTAGCATCGTTATTCAACTTGCTAGGCATTAACTTGGAAGAAAATATCTCTTAGAATACTTGTGTTGCATACATAGTAAAAAACAGCTTTTTAAAAGCTCGGAATATTATCTCATATTATCGGTTTGTCATAAATATACATTCCGTCAAGTAAAAAAACGTGACGGCTCATTGAAAAAGTATGTTTTGAGAACATTTTTAGCCATCAACGTATTCTTTGGTATGCTAACAACAACATAATTATTTTAGTAAGTTGTCCAATAGCCTATGGCATCAATAATCGCCTGGCATCTTCGAGGCATGCTGTCAACGAGATTTTCTGCATACTCTGCAAATCTTTCGAATCTCTCGAGTCCTCGGAGACTTTCCTCTGAGATTTCTCTTTACAAGGGACCAAACTTTTCAATAGGGTTGACGTCTGGCGTTTGTGAGAGCCACTCTAGTATCTTATCATGGACCTAAGCGAGCCGCTTCGCGACGTAATTTTCGCTCAGCAAAGGTTTCTTCTGCGTACCTCTGAATTTGACATCATGAGCACGAAGATGTTGTCGAATGGTCACATGGAACACATTTAAACCTGATTTTCTTAATGTTACCGCTTCTTGACGCAGCGTCAATTTCGGGTCCCGTGAAAATAAAGATATGATTGGTTTTGCGACTTTCGGAGTGATTTTTGCCTACCGAGCCACGTTTCGGCGAGTCGTCAACATTTTTCATCTCATTAAAACGATTTGCCCACTTCTTCCAAACGACACCGAATTTTTAATATATTTTAGCGGCCGCAAAATGTGTTATTTTAGGCCCCTTTAAATGGGAACAAAGAAAGACAGCCTCGAACCGACGCGCAAACAAGTGACTCATTTTGGATTTTACGTAATTTCGACGAAAATTCGGAATCGACTGATACTTTTACTAAAATGCATCGTATACATAGGTTTGCTATCCCGATTTTTGTTGAATTGCTAGAATCACATCTATCAAAAATAAATTATCGTGGACATGTTCTTACTTGGCTAACATTTATTACGTTTTATCTAGAAGTAAACAATCACCTGATTGGGAATGTGGAATCTTTGGCACAATGATACAACTCAGTATATATCACCACTACACCAAACACTTTATTTTTGCACTCGACGAGCGTTTCGCTAACCATGTTAGCTTCATCAGGAGCGATGATTGACTAAAGCTAAAACTACAAATCTACCCTATTTATACTTAGCCTAACCCTTGAATTACTCAAGCGGAACTAATGACATAGGCAAGGCCCTCAGTTCCGGTCAAGTACCCAGTAGAGGGGACTATAAGGAATAGGCCCTCTGTCTTTATTTAAACTACTTTTACATTTTATGATTTCCATAATTTCGTATGCGTTCAACAATCTCCTATCAGATACATTTTTTATTAATCTTAGATTATCTAATGTTACAGTATGATCAGCTTCAAGAGCATGTTCGGCAATGCTAGACTTTTCTGTTCTATTGCATCTTAAGTGTGCTAAATGTCCTTTACATCGTGTTTTAATTGACCTTTTACTTTGCCCAACATACTTTTTGTCACAATCGTTACAACTAATTTCATAAATTCCACTTTTCTCACAATTAGGAATCTTATCTTTGGGATTTCCTAAGATATTCCTCAGATTGTCTGGTGACTTATAGACTAAGGTAAGGCCTACCTTATTAAATACCTTATTGAGTCCCTTGCTATATTTCGGATTATATGGTATGGAGACATACTTGGTGTTATTTTTCTTCGCGTGTAAAAAAGGTGGAATTTTGAATATTAAACCTAAATTTATATCTATTTATTAGCTTATTTACAAAGTCATCGTCATAACCATTAACTCTAGTTATATTTCTAATACGATTCCTTTTTTTTATTAAAGTTTACTCTATTCAGAGGGAAAGTGACCAAACGATGAATTAAAAAATGTAATGAGGCTAATTTATCCAATATTCCAAAGAAGAAACAGCTATGGGTAATTGCTTGTCACCTTTCATAGCCAATTTATTCATGAGTAAGTTTGAAATCGAAGCCAGTCAAGAATTCGATTATTTCCCAAGGGTATGGTATAGGTATGTGGATGATATTTTCGCGATTTTTGATACAAAGAAAACAAATATTGATGATTTTGTTTCTAAATTAAATAGCCGGTATGATTCCATTAAATTCACTTACGAATTTGAGAACAAAGGACAATTGCCTTTTCTAGATATTTTAATTATTAAAAATGATAATAGATTAGAATTTGATATCTATAGAAAGGACACAATAACAGATAGATATATTCCTAATGATTCATTTCATTGCAAACAACATAAATTAGCCTCATTACATTTTTTAATTCATCGTTTGGTCACTTTCCCTCTGAATAGAGTAAATTTTAATAAAGAAAGGAATCGTATTAGAAATATAACTAAAGTTAATGGTTATGACGATAACTTAGTAAATAAGCTAATAAATAGACATAAATTTAGGTTTAATATTCAGAATTCCACCTTTTTTACACGTGAAGAAAATAACACCAAGTATGTCTCCATACCATATAATCCGAAATATAGCAAGGGACTCAATAAGGTATTTAATAAGGTAGGCCTCACCTTAGTCTATAAGTCACCAGACAATCTGAGGAATATCTTAGGAAATCCCAAAGATAAGATTCCTAATTGTGAGAAAAGTGGAATTTATGAAATTAGTTGTAATTATTGTGACAAAAAGTATGTTGGGCAAACTAAAAGGTCAATTTAAATACGATATAAAAAACATTTAGCACACTTAAAACAGCTTTTTAAAAGCTCGAAATATTATCTCATATTATCGGTTTGTCATAAATATACACTCTGTCAAGTAAAAACGTGACGGCTCATTGAAAAAGTATGTTTTGAGAACATTTTTAGCCATCAACGTATTCTTTGGTATGCTAACAACAACATAATTATTTTAGTAAGTTGTCCAATCGCCTATGGCATCAATAATCGCCTGGCATCTTCGAGGCATGCTGTCAACGAGATTTTCTGCATACTCTGCAAATCTTTCGCATCTCGCGAGTCCTCGGAGACTTTCCTCTGATATTTCTCTTTACAAGGGACCAAACTTTTCAATAGGATTGACGTCCGGCGTTTGTGAGAGCCACTCTAGTATCTTATCATGGACCGAAGCGAGCCGCTTCGCGACGTAATTTTCGCTCAGCAAAGGTTTCTTCTGCGTACCTCTGAATTTGACATCATGAGCACGAAGATGTTGTCGAATGGTCACATGGAACACATTTAAACCTGATTTTCTTAATTTTATCGCTTCTTGACGCAGCGTCAATTTCGGGTCCCGTGAACATAAAGATATGATTCGTTTTGCGACTTTCGGAGTGATTTTGCCTACCGAGCCACGTTTCGGCGAGTCGTCAACATTTTTCATCTCATTAAAACGATTTGCCCACTTCTTCCAAACGATACCGAATTTTTAATATATTTAGCGGCCGCAAAATGTGTTATTTTAGGCTCCTTTAAATGGGAACAAAGAAAGACAGCCTCGAACCGACGCGCAAACAAGTGACTCATTTTGGATTTTACATAATTTCGACGAAAATTCGGAATCGACTGATACTTTTACTAAAATGCGTCGTATACATAGGTTTGCTACGTTTTATCTAGAAGTAAACAATCACCTGATGCTTAAAACTCGCTATAAATCTTAATTCATTAAAACCAGTCTAATTTTTTCCAGCAGCTGAGTGATACATTGAGAGGCAGTCATGAACTTACCCCGTTAAACCGTTTATACCAACTCAGGAAGCTCCTCAACAAAATGTAAAAATTAGATAAGCTATTTTACGTAGTCCACCTTCCCACGTAACAACTTTATATGAAAGATCGTTCAGCTATCAAATTTCGCAAAAATATAATCTGGTCCCGTTAAATTTGGAAAACGTCCTGCCTCAAATTTTTAAAAATTCCATTCGTCCTCTAGCACGACATCTCTGTTCCAGCATGAATAGTACCTAGACTCTCCTAAGCCGCAATACCGCTCTGTTGAGTACGTTGAGTCTGATTTCTGTTACGGAGTGATTGGTTTACGTATGGTTCTGCATATATATTTGCCCTCTGCAAAATAGAGTTAAGGAAAAACTGTTATTTTAGTCGTAAATCTAGTTATATTGTATATTATGATAAGTAGGTTAACTGAGGAAGCCTAGCTTCTACTTCGCCTTTTGTGTGTTCAAGTTACTAACACTATATTATTGTAATTATAATGTGAATGCACAATAAAGACATTATTATTATTATTATTATTAAAATAAATAAATTAAAATAAATTAAGGGTTTACATACACCTCGAATTTTCAGAAATTCGATTTCTTTTTTCACTGATTTTTATTCTCTATGCTTCTAAAAATTATTTTAAAAAAGTTTTAAGATAATTTCATTAATTTTCAGTTATAGCATTAAATATGACCTGGCGTCGGATTGGCACCGCTACCTCTCTCAATGCCTCGCCTCTCAGCAGCTGCGTTTCGGATTTAAGAGTTAACCAAAAAAAAAAATATAAAACTATAAATAAAACGAAGATGCAAGATGAAGAAAGCATACAATTTTTAACATTTTTAAATTTTTTTATTTAATCTTAATTAGAATTTCTACAAAAAGTCAAGAGGTTTTTTTTTTTTAATTTCTCTAATAGAAATTTTTTTATAAATAACTAGCCGGGCCCGCGGCTCCGCTCGCATGGACTTGATTCACTACTATCGTCACTACTTATTCCTTATGTTACCCAACGTAATAAAATATCTCCCATTATTTCTCCTTATCTCCCAATATTTCTCTTTATTTCCCATTATCTCTACATAATTTCCATTATCTAGGCTTATCTCTGCTCATCTCCCATTATTTCTCCTTATCTCCCATTATTTCTCCTTATCTCCCATTATCTCACCTTATTTCCCATTATCTAGGCTTATCTCGACTTACCTCCCATTATTTCTCCTTATCTCCCATTATCTCACCATAACTCCCATTATCTAGACTTATCTCTGCTTATTTCCCATTATCTCTCCTTATCTCCCATTATTTATACTTATCTCCCATTATCGAGGCTTATCTCGACTTATCTCCCGGCAAACTTTTCTCCGACTTGATTCACTATTATCGTCACTGCTTATGCCTTATGTCACCTAATAAAATATATCCTATAACCTGGTCAGAGAACATACGTATGTTTAAAAAAAACACGTAAATCGGATAACTGGTTCTCCAGTGATAAGCATACTAACGGACGGACAGACAGACAGACGGACAAAGAGACATTGCATTTTATATATATTATAGATATTCTCTGCTACATAATATTGTTCCATATTTAATGGTTTGGACTGTGTATTGCAAGAGAACGCGCTAGCGGCAAACTTTGTCCGACTTCATTTACTATTATTGTCACTGCTCATTCCTTATGCTACCTATCGTAATAAAATATAGCTGATAACCTGGCCGGAGAACATATGTATCTTTTTAAAAAAAAAAGTACGAAAATTGGATAAGTGGTTCTCCAGTGATAAGCGCACTAACAGACAGACAGACAGAGATACGTTGCATTTTATATATATTATAGATGTAATAAAATATATACCTATAACCTGGTCAGAGAACATAGTATGTATGAATTTAAAAAGTCACGGAAATCGGATAAGTGGTTCTCGAGGGATAAACGCATTAACGGACAGACAGAGAGACAGACAAACATTGCATTTTATATATATTATAAATATAGATGATTATTATTATTATTATTTTTATTATTATATAACCTGGCCAAAGAATATATGTATGAATTTAAAAAGACAGGTAAATCGGATAAGTGGTTCCCGCGTGATAAACGCACTAATGGACAGACAGACAGACATTGCATTTTATATATATTATAGATTATACCTTACAGATATTCTTTGCTACATAATTAATGGTTTAGGCTGTGTATTGCAAAGGCACGCGCTAGCGGCAAACTTATTTCCGACATCATTCACTATTTTAAGTCACTGCTCATTCCTTATGCTACCTATCGTAATAAAATATAGCCTATAACCTGGCCAGAGAACATATGTATGTTTTAAAAAAAAAGTACGTAAATCGGATAAGTGGTTCTTCAGTGATAGGCGCACTAACGGACGGACAGACAGACAGACAGACAGACAGACAGAGAGACGTTGCATTATATATATATATATATATATATATATATATATATATATATATATATATTATAGATTAAACATATATTTTTTGGTCGAAAATTGCATACTAAAGTTTTTTTTTTATTTTTGAAAGAAAAACCTTTCAACAATTTTTAACTACTTCATTATTTTACAAGAGAAAGTCGTCAACATTTTTTCGTCTCATTAAAACGATTTGCCCACTTCTTCACGAATCGATACCGAATTTTTAATATTTAGCGGCGGCAAAAATGTGTTATTTTAGGCCCCTTTAAATGGGAACAAAGAAAAACAGCCTCGAACCGACGCGCAAACAAGTGACTCATTTTGGATTTTACGTAATTTCGACGAAAGGTCGGAATCGACTGATACTTTTACTAAAATGCGTCGTATACATAGGTTTGCTATACCGATTTTGTTGAATTGCTAGAATCGCATCTATCAAAAATAAATTATCGTGGACATGTTCTTACTTGGCTAACATTTATTACATTTTATCTAGAAGTAAACAATCGCCTGATGCTTAAAACTCGCTATAAATCTTAATTCATTAAAACAAGTCTAATTTTTTCCAGCAGCTGAGAAGTACAGCGGGAGGCAGTCATGAACTTTCCCCGTTAAACCGTTTATACCAACTCAGGAAGCTCCTCAACAAAAAGTAAAAATTAGATAAGCTATTTTACGTAGTCCAGTCAAACTGAACCCATAAAATCTAAATTTTTAGATGAATATGTCATGGCTGCAAAACCTGGAATTGCTCTAAGTATACTTCGTGAAGATGAATACTGCCTTTTTTGGGGTTAGCGATACTCATTCACCCAGTCGTTAACAACAAGATGAATGACATGTCCAGCTTTCTGTACTGTTTTCTCCTTTTTGATTTGATCAACGCAAAAATTCAGAGGACTCTTGCTGTTACCTTGTCTCAATTCAAACTTCACTTCCTTCGCTCGTCGGCTCTTTATTTCTGCATGCGACAGGGTAAAAAATGTAATGTACGATGAAGCTGATAATGAGTCTCCTGCTGTCATACATAAATAGCAAACGTTATTAAAGACTTTATCTAAATCTAAGATATTTACAGTAGTTTACATTCCTAATCGGCTACAGCATTCACAACAAACTTCAATACTACAAGACTGGAAGTTCTGAGGTATCTGAAAGACAAAACTAATAAACACATCATCACGGTTCTATTACACAGAAGGTTTTCATGAAACCCAATGTAATTTTGCCTTCAACCGCGTCAGTTGGGTTGTTTTTTCGCATTGGAGGTAAAATTCTTGTCATAAAAAATCAAGAGTCAGCGACAAGAATTTTGATACAGTTAAACAAATATTCTGTTCAAATATATAATTTATTGCAGTCTTTCATTTATTTTTCTCTTGTAATGTTTATGTGAAAAAAGAATTATTACCATTCTCAATTTAGTATTGTTAAACTTTTTATTTATTACAGCAGGGCTGTCCAAACCGCGGTCCGCGACTCCTATTTGTACAGCTCACAAAGGGATAAGTCACTTGTTCAAGCACTGCATTTAGCAACGAGTAATATTGAAGCTGACATTGACAGAATTGTAAGAGAGAAATTAATGAAAAACAATTCCCGCCAGCCCATCTCGTAATTTGTATTGGCCCATAAACGTCTCCGGTCTGGACAGCCCTGTATTATGATATCAAAATGATGACACAACTTAATTTTAATGATGAAAAGTTGAATTATCGGCAGATAACAAACGATAAGCCCATTTTTAACGGGTTGATTAAGTATCTGGGATACTTTTGGGCATATTTGATCTTTATCTAGATATGTTTTTATCTACAAACCTATTAGATTTTAGTATATGGTCCCATACTGCTTGTCCTTGAGTGAGGGTTAAATAGCTCATGTTCTTCATTAAAATACACTGTTATTTTTACCACTACAACTAGACACCTAATATAATCACTATCACAAAAATGCTAACCTGATACTAATGAAGATTGCCGCCAGCGACAACAAAAGGGTATAATAACTTCCAAAAGTTCGGTTTCTCTTTAGACAAAAGGTGTCAAATTAATGAATTAGTTTTAACATTGCTAAAAAAAATAGAACTGAAACATATTTTCTTTATAAAGCAAAAAAAATCATTTTTCTTTAAATAAAAGTCTAAGCACAGTCCTGATAATACAGCAGTTACTATATACAGAAAATAAATTAATTATGTCAACGATATAACTTCGTGGCCTTAAATAGCCACCGTTCCCCTAAATCCGACGAGTGTATCAGGGAAAGTAAACTTAATATACATAATTCATCTTCGGTGGTAAAAATTTAATTTAGTTAAACATTTTTTAATTTTGTTTCCGTAAAGTGAAACATATTTGCACAAAAGGTATTTGGAGCCGGGATTATGGCTAAAATTATATTACAATGAGGGGTATAAAAAAGTTAGCCAATTTTCAAGCAACTTTCATTGTATACAGGACTTGTTAAATTGGATAATAGAGGTTTTTTTTTCTGGTGTTCAGGTAAATTTGAACCATTATTAAAACAGATCGATACAACGTTCTAAATTTGTTGTCTGATCTATGGTTGTAAGTCAAGTAATGAGTTAGGGAGTTATTTTTGGTTGTACTGATATAAGAAATCCAATCCGCTGGATTTTGGATAGAAGTTCAGTCTTTTACTTCCTTCAGGAGGCTAGAAAGACTGTAGTAATCACTGCAAATTACACTAATTTTTAGCTAGCTAACCTCTTTGCAGTAAGTACTTTCATATTAGATTATGTACAGTAGAAACATCTATTTTTTAAAAATATTTTGTAGTACATTTGTTAAAAGATTTTTTAAATGTTTATAAATTTCGATCTCTGTTTAGAGTGACTCCAGAGGCATCTTCGAAAATCTTAGGATTTTATTTTGAATTAATTGAATTCTTACAGTTTGGGTTGTGTTTATCGACCACCAAGAATAGAAATATTTTGTATAGAGTAACGTTAACTCTATATTTAATAGGACTTCATTCATTTATTAAAATATAAACAGTATGCAACTGTTTTAAGGCATTTTTATACAATTTTATGTGTACTAACCAATTAAGTTTTCCGTAAAATAAAATATTCCAAAATATTTTATAGCAATTTGTCAGACTAGTTCCTGCTTACTTTAATATTCCTTTGCGGAAAGCTCATCGCCTTCGACGCACCTCAGACAAATTTTCATTAAAAATAGTAACTCCTATAGATTCCATACACCGCAACGGGTGGAGGGACGGGAGGTAGCTCCAATAGTGGCATCGCACACAGCCAGTGGACTGTCACGTGCGTGAATACCAGGTGTACAAGTATGAAATGCGGATTTTTTTTCTAAAAAAACATGTTAAATTCGGAAGAATAATTAAAAGTGCTTTATGTAAAGTATGGTCCATCGCTTTTTATATACATTTTTCCCATCTTTCGTGCAATTTGTGAATACCACGCCAGTAAAAATCTTCCCCTTTTGCTGCGAACCATTCATTGAGTCATTTTTTTCACATCTTCGTACGAACGACCAAAGCGCTGCTCAGCAAGTGCGTGACCCATCGATGCCAGTCTGATGAGTAAGCCGCATGGGGTAGAACTTCCCAGCTGAGTGCTTCCAACGTGTCGCGAACTGGTTTTGCCGTATGTGATGGAGCATTGTCATGAAGAAAAATGACTTTGTGTTGCCTCTTTCGGTATTCTAACCTTTTTTCAAGCAGCGAATGGTTCAAATCGGTCAATTGTTGTTGGTAACGTTTAGTATTAACCGTTTCCCCAGGTTTTAAGAGCTCATAATAGACCACGCCTCTCTGGTCCCACCAAACCCAGAGCATCGTCTTTCTGCCAAAGCGATTCGGTCTTGCGGTCGATGTGGATGGTGCGCCTGGATCTACCCATGATTTTTTGCGCTTGGGATTCTCAAAATAAATCCACTTTTCATCTTCTGTAACTATACGATGCAAAAAACGACTTCCTTTTGTACCGAGCAAGCAAAATGTCACACGTGTTTTTGCGCTTTTCCATTTGCCTGTCGTTCAACTCATGTGATACCCATCTACCGGTCTTCTGAATCTTTCCGATCTCTAGTAGCCGATTGGAAACAGTTTGTTACCTAACGCCCAATTGCTCGGCGAGTTGTTTTTGTGTTTGGGAATCATCTTCGTCCAATAATGCTTGTAATTCCACATCTTCGTATTTTTTTGGCCGTTTTCCACGTTCCTTGTCTGCAACATCGAAGCCATCACTTTTGAAACGCCGAAACCATCGTTCACACGTATCTTGCGATGGAGCATGTTCACCATAAGCTTCTCGAAGTAATCGGTATGATTCAACAGCAGTTTTCTTCAAATGAAAACAAAAAATTAATGCTGTCCGCAAATGCTGTTTGTTCGGTATAAATTTCGACATATTGAACACAACAACACAACACTATGCACACACTTTTCCAATTTATCACTCGTGCGCGTCTGACACTTGTTGATGACACAACAAAAATGGCGCAGTGTCAAATCTTTATAGCACAAACTGCATTGGTGCACCATCTATTGTCTGAAATCCGCATTTGATACTTGTACACCTGGTATATGTTGGATGAATATACACCAAAAGGACCATTATAAAAGTACAAATTCAAAAAAATTTACAAAAGTTGATATATTTCTGTGTGCATTTATTTTTTTATCAACATTAATATAATAAAGACGTAAAGTTTGTGAGTTTGTTTGTTAGAAGTAATCTCTAAAACTACTGAAACGATTTAAAAAAATCATGTACTGTTATGGAGCCTGGAGATTTTGAATCAATATAGACTATATTTTATGAGGTTGTGACAAAAGGGAGCTGACCAGTGACAATTATAGTAATGCATGTCAACGTAAAAAAAAAACGATCAAGCTAACGACTTTCTGGTAAACGCTACTTTTACAGTACAAAATATATCAAAATTCTGTATAGAAGAGTTGTAGAACATAAATGAGTCTACGACAGCATATGTAATTTAGATTTTACGAGCGTGTTTTTGAGTAGGCGTAATTAAATAGAGGTACCTACACATACGGCTACACAGTCTCAAAAATATAACTATCTTGGACGGTCCGTGTAAAGGGTAAGGTGGGACTGTGCTATGTATGGAAGAATTCTAGACCTTAATTTCTAATGTTTGGGAAGTTTAGTTCGTATCACGCACGATACCTGATACAACAAACAGGCCCCTACGCGAGACAAACTAGATATAAGTTGCTGTCTTTTGTTTGTAAATAACACAGGCCAACGATGAAAAAACTTTTTTAATAATGTTACCTCACTCCTATGTTTTTTGGTGTGCTGAGTCCAAAAAATAATAATAAAAAAGTCGTACCACCCACCAATTTTTCACATTTTAATATTTAAAATGTGAAAAGTTTATTTTTTATCATTCGAATGTTATTAGGTTGGCAATAAAATGGAATTTTATAAGGTTGGCAGTAAAATCAAATGTTATTAGGTTGACAGTTCCGATAAATGTCACAGCTGTTTGTTTTCTTCCAGATAATGTAAAAACTCTCTCAACACTTTTTGTTATATATATAGTGAGTTTGTAGTTAAAAAACATCAAAGAAACATTACTAACTTTGTAAAAAAAAATATACTTTGCATATTTTGGTGTAGAAATCGGTAATCAAGAAAAATGTTGGGCATCTCACAAAGTATGTTATGTTTGTGTCGAGGATCTTAGAAAATGGAATAAGAAAGAACATAAAGCTTTTAGATTTGCAGTACCCATGGTATAGAGAGAGCAAGAGAAGCATTCAAATGATTGTTATTTTTGCAGCGTTGATGTTTCTGGATATAACTCCAAAAATAAGAAAGTAATTGTCTATCCTAACTTTGCTTCAGTTAATCGGCCGGTAGGACATGGACCGGGACTTCCTGTCCCTGAGCCACCTCAGTCTATTGATGACGTTTTACAGTCCAATCCAGAATTTAATAAAAGTCGACCGGATGATGATGAGTTTCAATGTTCTCTAGAAAATTTAAAACCACAGTTGTTTACACAAGCTGAGTTAAATGATTGCTTGGTTCTAGGCTGAAACAAAAACATTTATTGGAATCTGGAACAACTATTTACCATTATAGAACAAGAAATTAACAGTTTGCTCAGTTTTTCAAACAGGAAGAGGATTTGGTTTTGAAATTTAATCGATCTTATATTGTGAGAGAACCGTAGGTGATACAAAAAAACTGATACCAGATACGCTTTCAGCACCCAAAAATACACAACACTTAGATCTATTGGTTTAAAAAGTTTTTACAAATATTTTTTCATATTCGTTAATGTTGTGTTTTTAAAGACGAAAAGGTTCTTTTAAGTGGATTGTTGTTACAGTTTCATGGATCATGGCCAATTATATGTAGGGTTATCAAGAGTCGGAACTTTAGAAAACCAATATATTTTGCTACCAGAAAATAACAAACCATCTAACATAGTATGCAGAGAAATTCGAACCAATTAACATAGGTACCTGAATTCAAAAAAAAAAATAAAAAACTTGAAAAAATAATTCTACACGAAGTCGCTGGCGATTGCTAGTTTATATACAGTGTGTCAAGTAAGAACGTGTCTGCGATAATTCTTTTTTGGTAGATGCGATTCTAGTGATTCGACAAAAAAAATCGGTAGCGGGAATCTTTGTCTACGACGCATTTTAGTAAAAGTATCAGTCGATTCCGAACTTTCGTCGATGTCACGTAAAATCCTAAATGAGTCACTTATTTGCGCGTCGATTGGAGGCAGTCTTTCTTTGTCCCCATCCAAAGGGGCCTAAAATGATACATTCCGCGGCCACTAAATATATTAAAAATTAGGTGTCATTTGTCAAGAAGTGGATAAATCGTTTTAACGAGACGAAAAAATGTCGACTATTTTCCAAAACGTGGCTCGGTAGGCAAAGTCACTCCGAAAGTCGAAAAGCGAGTCGTGTTTTTGTTTTCCGGAGGCCCGAAATTGACACGGCGTCGAGAAGCGGCAAAATTAAGAAAATCGGATTTGAATGTATTCCATGAGACCATTCGACATCTTCGTGCTCATAATATCAAATTCCGAAGCACGTTGAAGAAACCTTTATTGGGAGAAAATCACGTCGCGAAGCGGCTCGCTTGTGCTCACGATAAGATACTAGATTGGCCCTCACAATCGCCAGACGCCAACTCTATTGAAAATGTTTTATCCCTTGTAAAGAGAAAACCTAATGAAAGGATTCTGAGGACTTGGACTCAGGTTTGTTGTGAGATTCAAAAAATTTTAAGATCACTGCCGCGCGAGCATGCCTCGAAGATGCCAGGTTGATGCAGGACGTGATTGGACAACTTACTAAGGTAACTGCGCCTTTGTTAGCACACCAAAGAATACATTGATGGCAAAAAAAAACGTTCTCGAAACACATTTTTTCAAAGATACGAACGGTCACGTTCTTAGTTGACAGACTGTATAATTCAGTATTTTTATTTATTTATGCAAAAATTATATTTGAGGAAAATATATAAATAGGACTTAATTATCTAACCACACACCCTAGTTATTAACTACAGTAATAGTTTTTTTTTTAATAAATTGTTTTTCTTCGAAATGCTTCCGACAACCAAACCAGTTTGTCATCGGTTGTCACGCGGTATAAACACGTGCACTTCCAGACAATGGAAAGGTGAAACCACTCTTAACACTTCAGAACTAATTAATTTACTCTGCTTATTACGGATTGTTTGTCTTTGAGCTGGGGTTATTGAAAGGTCTTGAAAAGCAACTTGCTAGTGCGTTCTAATTTATTAGGTAAAATAAAGAGAAGTTTTTTTTGCTGTTGACAGAAAACAATTGAGTCACTAAGAACAGTACAGATACAAGTTGAATTTATTTGTTATTTTGATGTACGTTACTGTTATTAGAGTTAAGAGGTTTCTTTAAAGACTACGAGAACTAGGCCACTAAATAGATATATTTTTTTGTTATGGGTGTAGTTCGCATGCTGCATAGAGATTTCTAAAATGTTACAAGGATGACGCGTGTGCGGAAAAAACGATACACGTTGATTGCGATTATTAGACTGACCACAAAAAAAAAGTTTTTATATTTGGCGGTGCTACAACTAAAAACCTACTGTGAGGTGTAAATAGAGATTTGTGAAATTTTGGCCCTAAAATATTAAATTTTAGAGGGTGCTAAAGTCGATTTTATTGGCAGCAGAATAAAATCATAATTACTCGTTGAAAACATTACTTTTTTAAAGTTTCAATTCCATAGATATGTAGAACTGACAATTATGTACAAATTTAGACTACGTGCGACTATGGGCTACCAAGTAAATCCAAGTTATAAGCAATTAAAATACGTTTAAAATGGATAAATAAGCCAAATTTTAAACTTAATAGTTACTTTACGTTGCACACATTATTTTTTTAAGCAATAAATTGCATAGATATTCAGTACTGATAATTGATAATTTTAGGTCACATGCAACTAACACATGGGCTGAAAAGTACCGGGCCTAACAAAAGAAAACACGGTTTTTTTGGTTCAAAATTAGCTTTATTCATCAACGTAATCACCATCAAGAGCAACGCAATCATTCCAGCGCCGCTCTAACATTTCAATACCACTTTTGTAGAACGATTTATCTTTTGCCTCAAAATAGGCCTCAGTTTCAGCGATAACCTCTTCATTCGTGCGAAATTTCTTACCGGCGAGCATTTTTTTTTTTTCAGTCTGCGAACAGCCAGTAGTCGCTGGGAGCCAAATCTGGCGAATACGGTGGATGTGGGAGCAATTCGAAGTTCAATTCATGTAGTTTGGCCATTGTTTTGATTGACTTGTGACACGGTACGTTGTCTTGATGAAACAAAATTTTTTTCTTTGCCATATGCGGTCGTTTCTTTCCAATTTCGGCCTTCAAACGCTCCAATAACGCTCTATAATATTCACTGTTGATGGTATTTCCTTTCTCAAGATAGTCGATGAATATTACACCACGCACATCCCAAAATACCGAGGCCATAACCTTTCCAGCCGATTGTTGTGCTTTCGGGCGCTTTGGACGAGGTTCACCAGTTGCTGTCCACTCAGATGACGATCGTTTTGATTCCGGAGTGAAGTGATGGATCCATGTTTCATCCATTGTCACATATCGACGCAAAAATTCCGGTTTGTTACGTTTAAACATAGCCAAACACTGCTCAGAATCATCAACACGTTCTTGTTTTTGATCAACAGTGAGCAAACGCGGCACCCACTTTGAACAGAGCTTTCTCATAGTCAAATGCTCATGCAATATAAAGCCAACACGTTCTTTTGATATCTTTACGATGTCAGCTAACTCACGCAACTTCACTTTTCGATCATTCAAAACGATTTTATGGATTTTTTTGATGTTTTCTGGTGTTACCGCCTCATTTGGACGTCCACTGCGTTCTGCATCATCGGTGTCTCTACGACCACGTTTGAAGTCAGCAAACCAACGTTTTATTGTTGTTTCTGATGGAGCGGAGTCCCCATAACACTTTTCAAGCCATTGCTTCGCTTGAACGGTATTTTTTCCCATCAAGAAGCTGTGTAAAATTAAAACACGAAATTGTTTTTGATCCATTGTTTTGAAAATAACAAAAGTAGCGTCACTCTTAGCACAATAACTCACAAACTAATGAATAGAATATCATGAAATTTTAACAGCTGTCTTTTGAAGGTTAGTATTAACTGAAAAAAAGGTGACTGCAATAAAACTAGCGCCATCTATGTGTTAGGCCCGGGACTTTTCAGCCCATGTATTATGAACGACCAAGTCAGCTCAAGTTATGAGCAGTTAAAAGACGTTTAGCAATAAGGTGATTTTAAACATTTTATATATTTCTTTATATAACTAAACTACTTATTCATATTACTTATTTACAAAAATAATGTATTCATTATTTTTTCTAAACTATTGATTATTGATTACAATTTGATAATTATTTCATTATTCTATTCGAAAAATTGCGGAACCTGCAACCGTTAAATACGAAATTTGGTATATCTGCGCATTTCATACGTCTTTTAAATGCTCATAATTTGAGTTTACTTGGTCGTCCATGGTCACACCCGATTTTAATTTTAATTAAAGTTTAATTAAATCTTAATTATAAGTTTAATCCAAATTGTCATGCATACATATGTATGCAATTTATACATAAAAAAATAAGGTGCGCAACGTAAAGTAACCAATAAATAGGAAATTTGACCCATTTGTGCATTTTATACGTCCTTAGTTGCTCATAACTTGAGTGTACTTAGTCGCAGGTGGTCTAAGAATATTAGAAATTGTCAGTCCTAGATATATAATTTATATCTCAAAAAAATAAAGTGCGCAATATAAAGTAACCATTAATTATAAAATTTGGCCTATTTGTTCATTTCATACGTCTTTTAAACTGCTCATAACTCAAGATTACATGATCGAGCATGATCTTATCTAAAATTGTTCAAAATTGTTAGTCGTAAATATCTATGCCATTTATACGTCAAAAAAATAAGGTGCACAATAAAAAGTAACCATTAAATTCAAAATTTGGCCTATTTTTGACTTTTATACGTCTTTAGTTGCTCATAATTTGCTTTACTTGATAATCCATGGTTGCATGTGGTCTAAATTTGTTCATAATTGTTAGGTCAGAATATCTATGCAATTTATACCTAAAAAAAAATAACGCGTACAACGTAAATTAACCATTAAGTTCGAAATTTGGCTACTTTGTGCATTTTAAACGTCTTTTAATTACTCATAACTTGAGTTTACTTGGTCTCCCTTGGTCTCAAGTGGTTCAAATTTGTACGTAATTTCAGTTCTACATATCTATGCAATTGAAACGTCAAAAAAAGTAATGTTTTCAACGTACAATTATGTTTTCATCCTGTAAAATATACAGTACACCGACAGATTTGCTCCGAAGTTAATGTCAGTTGAATGAGATAAAGGAGTAGAGTAACGTGGCATAACTAGGTCAACTTCTGTAATAATTTTTTTAGAAAAAATTACCGCCTAGGTTTTACAGCATTAAATTCTGCTTGGTTATTAACACCCCAAGTTCGTATTTCTTCCAAACGTTTTTTAAGTTGAACAACTTTCCAACATGCCTTCTAATATGGGAAATTTTTAACAGGATATAGTACTCACTAAAAAAACACTTGTTACTTTCAACATAGCATTTATGAATTACAGCTAGGTGCAACCCCATTTTTTCATTAATTTTTATTCCTGCCAAGGCATGTATTTTCAATTATTAGCAACTGAGATAGGCTTGTTTATACGACACACTTTAGCTGTTACCATAAAGAAATATTTGCACGGATACTTTTAGTGTTGTTCTAAAAAGAGATCAGAGTAGGAAATTTTGTCGCGTTTCGTAAATATTTTTTTTTTTTCCAAATTACTGTGATATAATGAGCTTTTGCGAGTGCCTTTTACAATAAAAGAATATAAAAGCGACGAGGTAACTTTTATAATACAAAAAATAAATATTTTAAAATTTACAAATGTTAATCTACGTACTTCAATAGTCGAAGCAATAACGTAGGAAACAAAATGCGGTATCAGACTGGAAGCCTTAGACAAGGATATTGTTATTAATTGTATTTTTCTTGTCATTTAATACTTAAGGGGATGTTATCGATCACATTCAATCATCCTAATAAATGGCAATGAAATGATACGTTGCTTGTCGAATTTAATAAAAATAATAAAAAGGTCGTGGAAATGTTGAGAGTTTCCTTATGGCAGTTTTTGATTTTAAGTTTAAAGATGTATCGATGGATTGGGAAACTACAATTTAATTATGTGTACTATATGTTTTATACACTAGGGATTTTGGAGACATGCCAAAGTTAGATCGTTGCGTTGCTAACTTTACAGACGCAGTGTTTTAGAATTTATTTTAATTCCAATAATACATTTAGCATATTTTATTAGTTATACAGGTGTATTTGTTTTTTCTTTAAAAAACAAAATCCGGTTTTTAAAACATCAAAAATATCACAGAACATATATATATATATATATATATATATATATATATATATATATATATATATATATATATATATATATATATATATATATTATATATATATATATATATATATATATATATATATATATATGATATATAGGAATTCACAATATTGTGAGGGTAGCGGTAAAAAAATTGGCCAAATAAAACTCTTAGTTAATAGTCTAGCTTTCGGAATATATTTCTTCCTTCATCAGGACACTCTACAAGCAAAATGGACAGTAAATTTGAGCTAATTAATGAAGCAGATGGCAAAAAGAAAACTGATTGGTATCACTGAACAGAGAAATATAGTATCAAAACTTACTTAACATGAGCTATCTTCTAGGAGAAGCATTGTTCAGTCAAAAAACAACTTGTAAAAAACAATTTTATACTAAAAAAACTAAGAAACTACATATTAAAACTTGTTAAAAGATTACATTGTCTTAATCATTACTGGTGCAACATATGGTTTCAGGAATTGAAAAAGTGCGAGGTTAGAAAATTCCCGGCGTTCTTTGACATTTGGCAGACAGTGCTTCATTAATTAGCTCAAATTTACTGTCCATTTTGCTTGTAGAGGGTCCTGATGAAGGAAGAAATATATTCCGAAAGCTAGACTATTAACTAAGAGTTTTATTTGGCCAATTTTTTGACCGCTACCCTCACAATATTGTGAATTCCTTTTTCACGAGTCGATCACGACTACTTCTCCTGTCTTATATATATATATATATATATATATATATATATATATATATATATATATATATATATATATATAGTCGACACTCTATATAGTGAAAGACCAAAATGTTGACCGAAATTTCACTACAGGAAGTTTTTCACTATATAAAGAAAAAATCCGTATATATTGCTATGTATGTATTTTATATTGGTAATCATTTAATTGTATTTTATAAGGTACAAGCAACAAAAAAAATTGCAAAATTGAATTATTAGAAAAGATTTTATTAAACATTTGAAAGTTTAAATAGTACATAGCATGTACAGGGCTAAATACATACATAAAGTCCGTACGTTTATATCTTTACCCGTGCGTCATAGTTTTCAGGCCATATAACAGACGACTATTATATTATTTGTCTCTTTTCACCAATAAATCGTAGGTATTGGTAAAAAGAGACAAAAAATATAATAGTCCTCTGGGATATTGTAGATTATATATATATATATATATATATATATATATATATATATATATATATATATATATATATATATATATATATATATATATATATATATCTATAATATATATAAAATGCAACGTCTCTCTGTCTGTCTGTCTGTCCGTCCGTTAGTGCGCTTATCACTGGAGAACCACTTATCCGATTTACGTGTTTTTTTTTTAAAACATACATATGTTCTCTGGTCAGGTTATAGACTATATTTTATTACGTTAGGTAACATGAGGAATAAGCAGTGAGGATAATAGTGAATCAAATCGGAAAAAAGAGAGTAATTAAAAAAAACGTTTGCCGCTAGCGCGTTCTCTTGCACCTGCCTAAACCACTAAATATGGAACAATATCATGTAACAAAGGATATCTATAATATATATAAAATGCAACGTCTCTCTGTCTGTTTGTCCGTTTGTGCGCTTATCACATATCCGATTTACGTGTTTTTTATAAATTTATACATATGTTCTATATAATTCGATATAAGCCTAAATAATGGGAGATAAGGTGAGGTAAGGGGAGATAAGGAGAAATAATGGGAGATAAGTCGAGATGAGCCTGGATAATAGGAGATAAGATGAGATAATGGGAGATAAGTATAAATAATGGGAGATAAGCAGAGATAAGTCTAGATAATGAGAGTTATGGTGAGATAATGGGAGATAAGGAGAGATAATGGGAGATAAGGAGAAATAATAGGAGATAAGTCGAGATAAATCTAGATAATGGGAAATAAGGTGAGATAATGGGAGATAAGGAGACATAATGAGAGATAAGGAGAAATAATGGGAGATGAGCAGAGATGAGCCTAGATAATGGAAATTATGTAGAGATAATGGGAGATAAGGAGAGATATTGGGAGATAAGGGGGAATAATTGGAGATATTTTATTACGTTGGGTAACATAAGGACCAAGCAGTGACGATAGTAGTGAATCAAGTCCACGCGAGCGGAGCCGCTGGGCCGGCTAGTATATATGTATATATATATATATATATATATATATATATATATATATATATATATATATATATATATATATATATACAGTGAAATCTCTCTTGGGCGGACACCAACGGGACCGACCGAAAGTGTCCCTTCAGGACGGGTGTCCGCTTAAAAGAAATACCAAAAACAAATCGTTTTTTTTAATGAAAACTGTAACTAAAGATTTTGAGACATTTAAAACGTATACTAATGTATCTACATATTTTTAAAATAGACAAAAAACTTAAAACAAACGGAAAAAACAAAGATTTGTTACCTTTAGATACATATAAAATATAATAGGATAGAGTTATATATATGAAATGAAAGGTCACTTTAATAATATAGAAATTCATATATTGTTGTTTGTCTCCTCTTTTTTTTTAAATGGCTTCCACAAATCGTATTTCTAATTTGGAAAGAAGCTCTAAAGACTCTGCATCTCCGTGATCTTCGGCAAAACTTTTAAGCTGCTTAAGGTAATAGCTTCACCGTAATTTGGAATAACATATGTTGGTACTGGAACCTCATCGACATCAGAATCTTCGAGAAGTCCTTGTATTTCAACTGGATCTTCAATTTCTTCTTCTGAATCTGGATTTTCAACATACAAATTTTTATCTATGTTCAAAAAATCATTAAGATTTTCATTATCAGTCAACTCCAACAAATTCTTATTTTCGAGGATATCTGCAAGTACGTTAAGTGATAAGTCATCTTCTGGATCAGATGTAACAGCCTCAGTTAACTGGTATTCACTTCGCATATTGTCATGTTTAAATTCCGTTTTACGGAAGCAATTTTTAACTGTTTCCTTTATTACTTGTTCCTAAGCGGTTTTTGCAAAGTAAACTGCATCCAGTGGTATAATTTTCTTAATTATCTCAAAAGCTGTACCAGCAGTTTCAATGTTTACTATCAGGTGTTTTAGTATTAGACTTCGGTAATAAATTTTAAAATTCTTTATAATTCTCTGGTCAAGTGGTTGACAAACTGATGTACAGTTAGGGGGCAGAAACAAGATTTTTATCTTTTTTAAAGCGGACGTCTTTTGGATGAGATCCTAGCTAACAAAATGTTTCTTTTTTCTTTTGTCATTTTCCAATTAAGATCTTGTAACTACTCTGTTATAATTTCTTGTCATCCAAGCTTTCTTATTATATTTTCAAGTTACAGGTAGGTTATTTATGTTAATATTCTTAAATGCTCTGGGTTTAACAGGCCTGTCCCATCGGAATTATAGATGTATCTCGATGAATGTCGCTTAATTAAAGAAGAGCATTTTTCTCCCTACGCGAGATGAACTACATATAAGTTGCTGCTTTAGTACATAACATTTTGTTTGTAAATAATTATTATTGCGTTTCTTATTCCTTGATGTGTTTTTGAAGACGAAAACGTTTTTTTAAGTGGATTATTGTTACAGTTTCTTGAAAAAATAACAGTTCTACACTAAGTCGCTGGCGGTTGCTAGTTTATATATATAAGTAAGAACGTGTCCACGATAATTCTTTTTTGATAGATACTATTCTAATAATTCAACAAAAAATCGGTAAAGGAAACCTTTGTCTACAACGCATCTTAGTAAAAGTATCGGTCGATTCCGAACTTTCGTCAATATCACGTAAAATCCAAAATGAGTCATTTACTTGCGCGTCGGTTGGAGGCAGTCTTTCTTTGTACCTATCCAAAGAGGCCTAAAATGATACATTCCGCGGCCGCCAGATATATTAAAAAGTAGGTATCGTTTGTCAAGAAGTGGACAAATCGTTTTAACAAGACGAAAAATGTCGACTATTTGCCAAAACGTGGCTCGGTAGGCAAAGTCACTCCGAAAGTCGAAAAACAAATCGTGTTTTTGTTTTCACGGGGCCCAAAATTGACGCGGCGTCAAGGCAAATTAAGAAAATGTTTCTTTTTTCTTTTGTCATTTTCCAATTAAGATCTTGTAACCACTCTGTCATAATTTCTTTTCATCCAAGCCTTCTTATTCCAAGTTACAGGCAGGTTGTTTATGTTAATATTTTTAAATGCTCTGGGTTTAACTCCCTTACTAATGACTAAGAGATTTTCTTTTTCTCCCGCCATATTTTCACAATGCAAATTTGTAAACTTTTCTTTGGGATATTTACAACCAATACATTTTTCTTTTTTTAATGTTAGCGTTTTGTTCGATAGAGCCCTAAAACACAGGCCTGTCTCATTGGCATTATAGATGTATCTCGGTGAATATCCCTTAATTAAAGAAGAGCATTTTTCCCAGAATGATAAAACATCTTCAGCAATAACCGAAGCTCCTTCTCCTGAAATCGCTTTAAAACTTATGTTGTAGCAGATTCTAAATTTAATAAGCCAACCAGAGGAACACTGAATGTAGAATATCCCAGAGACTCGGTTATTCCTTTTGCTTTACATCGTATTGGCGGACCTGAAGACAACATTAACAGTGTTTTTGCATTTTTTGTCACGACAAGCCTACTGATACTCTCACCCCTTTTATCCATTCTTTGAATTGATATGAAAAGAAAATCAACGCACTAATTCCAGAACACCTTTTCTAAAAAAAATAATTCATATGCATACCTGTCAAATCCCCTTATGGCGAGCTGCTATAAACCAGTCTTTGCACAACTTATCAATTTTGGTACCATAACTAGTCAAAAAGCTTCTTTTTTCATTCAAATTACTGTTCGACATCCATTTGTTTGGAAGAATATAATAATAATAATAATAATAATGTCTTTATTGTAATTTACAGAGTAAAATCACAAAAGGCGAAATTGAAGCCAGGCTTCCTCATTTAACCTATACATATATATAATAATAACTAAATTTACATATATCAACTAAAAACTAATACATAAATAAACTGTGACACAAATGTTGTCTGAGACATGGTAAAAACACAATAATACATTTCGACGCAACGGTGACATAAGAGACCGGATCAAAACAGAAAGCAAATCATGCACGGGATGGCAATGTTATCAACATGTTGCGTGCCCTATGTTTAAACGCGGTGGGTTTTAATTGTTTTAAGTCTGCAGGCAACTTATTGTAAGATATTGATATCTGATAGCTAAATGATCGTTCAAATAAAGTTGTTCTATGATAAGGAGGAGTGATGGTAAATTTATGCCTCAAATCTAAAGCATGAGCATCATATCTAAATTTAATTTTCTGATACAAATAATTGGGAATTTTTTTGAAAATTATCTTATTAAATAGAACCAAACTATGTAAATGCCTTCTTTCGCTCATAATTAGCCACCCAATCTCTTTCATTCCAGCACTTAATCCCCTCTCATACTTTCTTATGCCACCAATTAGACGCACACAACAGTTCTGCATACGCTGTATACGTCTGACATCTCGCTCTGCAAGACAGGGTCCATACACAGTGTCGCAGAATGCAAAGTGCGACAGCACCAATGATTCGCACAAGGATTTTTTCAGAGCGGCATTCAAAAGGTGTCGTTGGTTAAAAATAAGTTTTAAATTTGCAAATGCTTTCCTGATACAGTGGCTAATATGTTCTGAGAATCTCAATTTAACGTCCAGCCATAATCCCAAGTTCCTGGCAACACTGGAAACCTGTACTGTGTCATTATTTATACTGACATGTATCAGATCCCGATATTGATCCCTACATTGCTCTCGTCCAAATAAAAGTAACTGACTTTTTTTAGGATTCAATTCAAGACAATGGTTTTGCGAAACCTTCCGAAGATGCTCAAGCTCATTCGAAAGTTTATCATTCGCCTCCAGAATTTGTTCGGGTCGAAATGACATATAAATCTGCGTGTCATCTGCATATAGGTGCGTTGAGACGTTCTTCAAGTTGACAGTAAGTTGAGAAGTGTACAATGTGAAAAGTAGAGGCCCAAGGATTGACCCCTGAGGCACACCACACTTAGCGACTACTTGACTTGATTGTTTACGATTAAGTTTTACACGCTGTGTTCTGTTCTCGAGATAGCTCTTAATAAGCCCACAAGCATCTCCCCCAAAGTCAAGAAAACCGAGAATGGCCAAAAGCAAAGTATGATTTATTCGATCAAAAGCTTTCGAGTAGTCCAAGAGCACCAAGGCAGTGAGCTCACCACGGTCCGCTGCCGATAGAATATCATCTGTAACTTTGAGAAGTGCAGTAGCACAACTGTGATCCTTGCGAAAACCAGATTGGAAATCTGGTAGGAGCCCGTACCGCTCAATATGCTCCCGCATTTGCCGCTCCATCACTCTCTCAATGACCTTCGACAGCGTTGGCAATATGCTTATGGGCCTAAGATCCTTCAGATCCTTGGGGGAGGTCACCTTCGGAAACGGAATTATAAAGGAACTTTTCCAAATGTCGGGGAAACAGTTAGTTTCTATACATGAGTTAACTAAATGCACAATAAAAGGAATTATGCGTGGACAACAGTTCAACAACATAGTTATACCAATTCCATCAGTACCCACCGCCCTAGAGCCAATAGAAAAAAGTGCCTGCTCAATCTCACCAGTTGTTGCCACTCTAAAATGAAATGTACTTGTGGCCCGTTTTTTATTTTGTAAATAAAAGTTTAAGGTTTCTGGATCTGGAGCCGAAGAGCCAGCAGCAGTAACAAAAAATGTGTTAATATCTTCTACATTCCCCAAATGTTCAGGAACAGAACTAGATACTTTAGAAGAAATATCCAAATCCCTCAACAATTTCCAATTGTTTTTTGGATTACTAGACCGAAAATTACTTTCTAAATACAACTTCTTTTCATTTTCCGTTGCTAGTGTAACATAATTCCTAAGTCGTCTATAACTTTCCCAATTCTCCAGTGATTTATTTTTCTTATATTTTGTTAAGGCTTTGTTACGAAGACGCATGGCATGCCTTAAGCCCTGATTTAGCCACGGGGCTTTCTTCTTAGTGATACGTGCACTTCTCAAAGGAGCATGAACATTAAATAAGTTAAGTATATATGCATTAAATGTGCATAGTTTTTCGTTTATATTTTGTATATAGAGTATATTATCAAAAGGTGTCTCCAAAAGATCGCTGTAGAATTTTCCTTCATCGAAATTTTTAAAGTCTCTATATGCTACCAAAAATGGTTCAGACTTTGTCACCCGCAGTCTCAGCTCGCACCTAACAAGGAAATGATCAGATACGTCAAAGCATGTGTCAACATTACTGTTCAACACAACGTCACTATTAGAACATATTATAAGGTCAATAAGTGATGCGTTAGTAAGTCCACGCCTGGTAGGTTCATCGATAATCTGCTTCAAACCGTATGCATGCAGTAATGCAAGAAACTGCCGAGTGTACACACAGTCAAGATTAAGCAAATTGATATTGAAATCGCCAAGGCAAATCAAATTCTCGCACTGCAACAAAAATTTAGACATATTATGTTCGAATTCATCAAAGAAATCGTTAATTCCCTTAAAGCCAGGAGGTCTATACACAACGCCTAAAACACTTTTTATAGCATTAATTTTAAATTCTATCCAGACTTGCTCAGAGGTATCAGATTTTAAGTTACTCAAAATATTAAATTCAATAGAATTACGTACATATAAAAGAACTCCTCCCCCCCACGTCCCCGCACACGATCCATTCTCACCAATTCATAGCCATCAATAGACACCACTACGTCATCAATATCACGTGTTAACCAAGTCTCAGACACAGCTAAAATATCAAATCTGTTGGACAATATACAATCCCTAATCCTATTTATTTTGGCAACAATAGACCTAATATTTATATGTCCTATTTTTAAATTGTTATTTTTGTTTACATGAAAGGCCATTGAGCTACAATGTTTGTAAATATTAAATCTTAAAAGTATATGTATATGAATAGAACTATTTACAGATCTCTTTTTATACTCTCGACTTGTGCGGAAGTAATAATTCTAAGCACAGGCTCGCCATCGTTTCTTCTGACCAAAACTTTTTCGTCCTTGCACCAAACGTATTTGAAACCACAAGATTTCAGTTCCTTTGCCTTAAGAAAGAGAGAGCGAGTGAACTTAGGCAGGTCAGGATTTATATATATGTTTCGTTTTGAAGCAGCAGTAATACGGCACAGCTCAGTATCAAGGGTAGTTATTTTACGCTGTTGTAAAATTCTGTTTCTTATATTTTCGTCATTGAAATGAACCAAGACAGGCTTCAAGGATTTTTTACTAGGTAAAACTTTTACGCTGAATTCGCCTTCCGGGATGTTTATATTTAAAGCGTCTAAGGTTTTCATAACTTCGTCCTTACTATGTTCATCGCCGTTAATCCCGACAATGACCACATTTTTGTTCTTCTCGCTATTTATCACGTTACTCGAACCCTTGACATGAACTATTTCATTTTCAAGCTCAGTCACCCTATTCTTAAGTAGTTCATGCTCCTTTCTCAAAGTTTTATTTTCGTTAGAAAGCGTTTGCATGGTTTCTTGCATTTGTTCTATCAAGGAACCATTAAAAGTAACTGATTGCTTCAATTCATTAAACATTTTTTCTATTGCTTTCATTATATCTAGATTAGTTGGATTGGAGGTATGAAAAAGACTCTCCAACAGACGTGAACTGTCCTCCACCATCGCTACAGGGGAGTTCCTTACGCCAATACTGCTTCCCCTGCCAATATTCGCAATGTTTCTGGGCTCCCTTCTCACTTCATCATGCATCAGGCACTCTGAACAGGCCCATTTTTGCGACGTTTTACAGAGTTCATATGCAGAAAATTCCTCATTGCTCAACCCTGAACAATCTTTGTGAAACCACTCGCCACAGTTACCAGCACATTGAATCCTATGATGTAGTTTAGTAATATTATGCCTGCATACAGGACAGACCAATAGTTTCCTTCGTCTATTCACCATACTTAAGTCCAAGTCCGATCCTGTAGACTAAGTCAAACAACAAAATACACTGCGATCACACAGCAGAAAAAAAAAACAAAAAAAACTTAAAGGCCGGTATATACACTACAGATTATCAATTAACCAAAAGTTAAAGTCAAGCGGATCAATCAAGACGTGTCGACATAAGACGATCACGGCGAAGAACTAGGATCATTCCACTCTACAATTACGCACTAGCACCAGTTTTACTTCACTAATATGTTTTTGACAATTGTTTCAGCAAAATACTGGATAAAAAAGCAATAAACACAGAGCTCACAACCGCACGTGCATCTACTCGACTCTCTTATATAGTTATCTTTATGTTTAATTATTTCAGCAACTTGTGTTTTTCCGATATTAAAACGCTTGGATAAATCCCTTACACTTAACTTTTCCTTATTTTGAACTTCAACAATTCCTCAATTTTTTGTTTAAGCGTGAGAATTTTTCTATTTAGAGCCATTTCTACAATGAATGTGTCGCCCACTGTGTCTCTTTTTCGCATAGGCATCAGACTAATATTAAATCTCCGAATGTACCGAAAAATTGAGATCGGTAAATCCCTGGTTTACTAGGAGAAGTCCCTCAGTAAAGGCAGGAAGCGACATTGGCGCGCGGCGCGATTGGAAAACGCAACAGCGATACTTGCCACTGAAAAATGAGACAAGTCGTTTATTTTTTATTGTTTTTTGTGTCCGCATCCTTTCAAGAGAATGTTCATCCAAGAGGAAGTTAACACAATATAATTAAATATATATATATATATATATATATATATATATATATATATATATATATATATATATATATATAAATAAGAAATTAGTCGCGACTAACTAGAAAGTTGTTGGGGAAGCAGGCCAATTAAACGTCAATTTGTTTATTTATCAAGCTTTCAAAACCGACATATTTGTTTCTTTATCAACACGTCTAGAAAAATATGTAAATTGTAATTACACAATAATTAAACTATAAGGATAATAGTACTTACAAACTGAAGACTAATTATTGGAGGAAATATGTACATCGGTATTACAAGACAAGCTAGTTCACAGGACAATTAAAAACATCTAATTAAAAGCACTAATTAAGATCAGTAAACAAACGTTGGCACCATTGTAGTTAACGATGTTATACAATTTTCCTAGAAAACCCAGAAAAATCCCGAAAGAAAGCAGACGGGGCCCACGTGCCGATATTTGGCGTTAAAACAAATTGATTTGGCATATGAATGCGAATTTGGTGAGAATCGAAATGTCACCACAATCAGTATTCAAACAGTATCCATCCATCCTCTTGAGACTTAGACCAAGGTTGTGGAAACCTAGGAGTTGTCTTATTTCTCCAAATGTAGTTCTGGCTTTCTCAAATCTGATTCTTGTTTCTTTTGAATAATCCTATATCCCGATTCCAATAACAGTCAGAGCAAATTATGGAACAACCCAGAGTTGATACCTTACTTAGAGTTCTCCAGACCTACTTGTACGGTAAACCTAATTCAAAGCTTAATTTATTGGAAAGTTTGTCCAAAAAAAAAACGCCATCTAAAAGAAAACAAAAATAAATACTCAGAACATGTCATTACAGTTTATATCACCATTCGCAGTTTTTAGAGCTAATTTCGGAACATAACCCATAGTTTTTTTCACTTCTTTACCTTTTACCTACATTTTACAGTTTACCTACATACCTACACTTTGTTGAACCATTAATTCAATGTGCAAAGTTTGTTCTACAGAACATGACGGCTTAAGGAACACAATTGTAAATAACTGGTTAGTATATTACGTCTCCATAACGCACGCTATTTACATAGTTGGGCCCCACCTCATCACATTTTATATCAACATTCGTAGTTCTCAAAGCGAATTTTTTAACGAAAGCTAGGGTGGTACCAATTTCTTAGACTTCCCTATACATGTTTATATTTTATACCACAAACGATAAACTGAATTCATCGCAAAGTTTATTCTATAAAAAATAAAAACTTAAGGAAGACAAAATATAAATAACTGGAAAGTATATTATATCCCCATAAAACATCCTGTATAAATAATTGAAAACCATCTCGTTACATTTTATATCACCGTTCGTAGTTTTTGGAGCGAATTTCTAAACCTAACTCCTGTGCGATATTGTTATTTCGGGCCGCAATGTTTTTCAAGTGAGCTGAATAAACTAAGCGTTTTACGGCTACTAGAACGCCTCTCATTTCTTGGACGCCATGGACTGTTATTAGGGAGTTTGTGCATACAACTTGCATGACAAGACACAATTTTTCCGTTAAATGCGAGACGTGCACGAAAAGCAACTAGTTTATATATATATATATATATATATATATATATATATATATATATATATATATATATATATATGTAACCAAGGAAGATTATCCACCGCAATAATAAGTAAGTTATTTGGAAGAAATGACAGGACAGCGGTCTATTATTATTAATACTTTATTTAAAAACTCATTTGTTGTTTATACTCAATATTTCGCTCGCGGACGGAATATCTGCTATAGTTCTCAAAAACGGTGCGAGGGAACTAACACCAGTTTTCTGTAGACTTTTCAACCTATCCTACAGAAAGGGAATGTTTCCTTCCTGCTGGAAATGTGCCACAGTTCAGCCGATACCTAAAAAAAAGCAAAAAGACCTTGCCAAATAACTACCGACCAGTCGCACTGCTTTCAATAATATCGAAAGTCATGGAAAAGGTTATCAATTAGCATCTTCTAAAATATCTAGGATTCAACATTATTAGCGATCACCAATATGGCTTTCGTATACAGATCAATAGGAGATCTTCTGACTTATGTAACACATGTTTGGAACAACGCAATTGAACACTTTGGAGAATCTCGAGTGGTTGCTCTTGACATATCTAAGGCATTCGACCGTGTTTGGCACGATGGACTGTTGGCTAAGCTGCGCTCTTGTGGTATGTCTGAAAGGTTCTGTTTGTGGCTCTCATGTTTCCTTAGACAGCGTCCTTTACGAGTGGCGGTCAACGGGTTTCTTTCTAACACCTTCACTATCAGCGCCGGTGTGCCCCAAGGCTCCATATTGTCTCCTACTCTCTTTCTTATTTACATTAACGATCTGCTGGAAAAGACCGGGAATCCAATCTACAGCCTTGCAGATGACAGTAGGCTTATCTCTTCATTTACTTTGAACGCTCGGACATCGGCTACTCAAGCGAATATCCGCAGACAGCAAGAGGTCGTTCAACTTAACAAAGACCTGGAAGAAAGTCTATCTTGGGGTGACAGTAACCAAGTGGAAATTAACGCTACAAAAACCCAGGCGGCAGTTTTTTCTAAAAAAGTTAACGTTGCTAAACTCGACATAGTTATGTCAGGGCACTCCATTCCCGTAGCATCGTCACTCAATTTGTTGGGCGTTAGTTTGGGAGTAAATATGTCCTGGCATGAACATGTTGCAGCCATAGCAAGGAGAGCTTCTCAAAAGTTGGGAATATTATTTCGAACCAGAAAGCTTTACACTCCACAACAACTGTTAATTCTTTATAACGTTCAAATTCGACCAACTATGGAATACTGCTCCCATGTTTGAGGCTCCGCTCCTAAACATACACTGCATTTGTTGGATTCTGTTCGTCTGATTGAAGACCCGGAACTGACCGGCGGCCTTAATTCGCTGGAACATCAAAGAACGGTTGGCGACTTAAATCTGTTCTACAAATAATTTCATGGAAAGTGTTCAAAGAATGTAGCCCACTTAATTCCTCCCAGAGTGGTGCATGTTAGAAATACACGTCGCGCTAATACGTCACATCCGTATGAGGTTCAGCTTGTTACTCCACGTACACACGTCTTTTATATGGAGAACATCATCCCTTTGCCCAGGGCTGTGTTTCCCCACTGAGTACGATGATTTACAGCGATTCAAAAACAACGTGAATCATTTTTCCCGCACACATGCCGCTCCTGGAGCGCTTTAGGGACTTCCCTGCAGCACGTGTGCTAGACCCATAAAAAAAAAAGGAATTTTGCCGACTTTTTTTCGGCTTCTTCAGAAGTCAACTACAATTAAATTCAGCCAACGAAACCGTCATCTACATATATAAATAAAATTACTTAACAACTAGAGTTAAAGCGTTTTAAACATAATATATTCTAATACAAAATACATAACCTAACAAAGAAGAAATAAACACGCTTCACCATACACTGACATTGGACTCAAAAACAACTGCTAGGTAAGTCTGTTGATTCATGTTCACTACAGTGGTAAAGAATTTAAAACAAATGTTATAAACACATGCCATTCATTAACAATAATCTCAAATTAGGAGGATAGAATGTTACAATATATATTACGTAATTAACTAGTGTCATTCCTACAATTGATGGAATGTATATCCCTTTGTACATTACTCATCTCAAGGACCAAACGCTTTTTATAATTTAATTGTTGCTCTAATATTTCAACATTACCGAAATCAAATTTATACTCTGTCCTTAAATGGTAGTATACAACAGCACAAAATCTTTTCTTTCTTAAGCAATTACTTTATGTTGTGTCATCCTTTGCTTTAACCATTGGAAGGTTTGTCCTATGTAAGTGGAAGGGGAATCTAAACAGGATAACCTATAGACCGTATTGGTGCAATATATCAAGGGTGTTTTTTGTTTAACATTGCTAAAAAGCTTGGAATTGCTTAGTAGATTGTATTTAGCAATATTTAAATCTGGGTAAGCTTCGAAAGTTGAAACTATTCTATCTGTAAGGTTAGCTATGAAAGGCAACTTCCTCTATTTAATCTCATTAGGGGTGTCTTCAATAGGGCCATGATAAACCTTAGAATTAAAGATCAGTTTCTTCAGTATGTGCTTAGGGTAACCGTTATTAATAAAAAAGGAATACAATTTATTCAAGTTTACTATCATCGTGATTCTATTTCTCGTAGCTATCACAGTATTAAATTTATGGTTAGTAGGGTGGTTGGACCAATAGTTTAAATATTTACCAGATACTGTTGGTTTCTGGTACCAATCAAGTATGACATGATTAGCGTTAGTTCTTATTACCCGTTTGTCAAGGAAAGGGACGCTATGGTCAGTCTCCGTCTCAATAGTAAACTGTAATCTGTCATTATCTGCATTAAAAACACCTAAAGTCTACTGAATGTGATCTTCTGTTACAGAACAAATTATGTCATCCACATATTTGTAAATAAAAGGGAATTGGAATGGTATTGTTGGTATTATAGTATTCAAAAGATTATCAAGCACGAATGTAGTCAAAATGGGACTAATGGGGGACTCCATGGGAGTTCCAAAAATCTGTCTGTAAAATTTATTACTAAAGCCAATAAAAGTGTTATTGAAAACAAAAGTAATTAATTTAAGGAAGTTGGCTTTTGATAGTGTAGTATGTACTTCAATTAGGTTCCATTAACCTTCCAAAACCTGAATAACCAATTCAAAAGGTATAGTGAACAACGATACAACATCCAACGAAATCAAAACGAAATTATCAGATAACTTCACATTCCTCATCACGTCAACAAAAGTAAAAGCATCCACAACATTATATCTAGTCTTCTCTCCAGTGCTACCTTCAAAATATATATAAATATTTCGAAATGTGATAGGTAGTTGCATTGATGCAACTGACAGTGGGTCTCAACGGTATACCTGGTTTAGGTACTTGTGGTAAGCAGTACAATTTGGGAAAAGATGAATTGTACGCCGTTAAATCTATAACCTCTTGTTCAGATAGCTCTCTCTGACGCTTTAAATCTCTTATCAAGTTGTTATATTTAGTTTGGATTGTTGTGGTGGGATCACAATCCAGTTGAACATAAGTAGACACGTCAAGTAGAAGAGCTTCGGTCCTACCAATAAAATCTGACTTATCCATAGCCACCATACATCATCCTTTCTCGGCTTGCAAAATGTAAAGTTCAGGATGTACTCTTAGAAAATATTTAGTTTCATTCAAGATTGTAGGAATCATTGAGGGAATATTATTCCTTTGCGACCTGTGAAGATAATTCGTCACGACCTTTGTTACTTTAGCCCTTAAAATGTCTTTTACGGTGTCGGGTGTTTCATCAATAATATTCTCTACGCCGGCCAAAAAATAATCTACTCTAAAGTCCTTTCTTTGGGTTGGTAAACTAAACTTAGGCCCAAGAGATAAAAGATTTTTTACATTTAAAGGGATATCAACTGTAGACAGATTATTGAACCACTACTATTATATTTACTGACGTTATTTTGTTTGACTTTCTTAAAAAACCTATCATAATTCTGTTTCATTCTGTGGACATATTCAATAAAGGTACGATCAGGGATGAAAACCTTCAACTAGGGTCGTGTTTTATTAATAAAACGCTCTATCCTCGAAACGGTATCACAAATCATCTTAATTTCCAATGATAATACCTAAAAAGTTAATTTATCAACAAAACCTTGAACTCTATTTGTAATATTGTTACTATGTCCTGCAACCAATAATCCTTGGATACTTCTAACCCCATTATCAATATGTTTTGGTAAAACCCCTGCTTTTCTACATCGCAATAAATATATTCTCCTATTCTTATAATTGGCCAGCTTTCACCAGAAGCTGGCCAACATTCTATCATTGGCCAGCTTCTGGTGAAGCGTGTTTGTTTCTTCTTTGTTAGGTTATGTATTTTGCATTATTAAACATTATTATGTTTAAGATGTTTTAACCCTAGCTGGTAAGTAATTTTATTTTTATATAGACGACGATTTCGTTGGCTGATATATGAATTTCATTGTAGTTGAGTCCTAAAGAAGCCAAAAAAAGTCAGCGAAATATTAAGTATAAACAACAAATGACTTTTTTAATAATAGACCGCTGTCTCGAGATTTCTTCCAAATAACTTATATATATATATATATATATATATATATATATATATATATATATATATATATATATATATATATATAGGCACGTCAAAAACATCTTGGACGATAAAAGTGTGGGTGCAAGGGTTATAATGCGGCTGATAAAAGTAATGTACTGAAGGTTGTACAGGCATATCCTCCTACTTTTAACAGCACAAAATCAGAGATAGAACTTTACGAAAATGTTTCCAAAGCTTTCGATTATTCCCGAAATCAATACACACTTCTAATAGGTAATTTTAATGCTAAAGTGGGCCAAAAAGAAGATGATTCCGAAACATCAATTGGCTATCACGGTGTAGGCCAAAGAAACGAAAGGAGAAGTGAATTCGTTGCATTTGCACTACAAAATAGATTGCGCGTTATGAATACTTTCTTCCAAAAGAAATTTAATAAGAAATGGACGTGGCAAAGTCTGGACAAACTAACAGAAAATGAAATTGATTTTATAATAACAGACAAGAAATGGATTATGCAGGACGTCGAAACGGTAAATAGATTCTGCATAGTGATCATCGGATGATGCGGTCTAAAGTAGTGATAAATCTAAAACAGAAAAGAAAAAGAATTATGACAAATAACAACATAAGAAAAACGTGGACGCTATCAAAAAAACCTACTGCCTAGGAACGAGAGATTGAACACAAATTATAACAATTAGAAGTCTACAGAGGATATCAACAACACAATTGTAAGTACAGTTAAGGAAACAGTAAATAACTTTAGTTCTAGAGTAAACACAAAAAGAGAAAAACTTAGTAAAAGCACACACTTAATATTGTATTTTGCTTCAATAAAATAAAACTCGTTTTTTTTCAAGACAATAAACACTATGCTTTAAGTTTCTTCGGTGGGAGAAATAATAATATTAACTTGTTCTACTACTCTCTTCTACCCTCCTCGCCCTTTCTTAGGTCCGTTGAGCGACTTCCTCTGAAGATTCCATCTTTCCAGGTCTCCAGCGGTTTCGTTTTTGGTTTTGGATATTTCATAACTACTTGAGACAGTCTTGTTTCCTCCATTCTATGTATGTTAGGGTACCATTGTAATTGTTCTATTTTTCAATATCCATCTGTTCTGTTCTGTTTCTTCTAGATATTCTATGATCGTTGAACATGTCTAATTTTTGTCCATTTCACTACTTTTAATTAACGCTTAAATTACATATCCAGAGCAAACGTTACAATTAATTTCTATAAACGCATCATGTCAATAATCGTGAAAAGTAATAATTTATTGGGACGTCTGGAGCCCTTTTGTCTAACATAAAAAACAAAAAATGTAAGCACCTACCAAGTTCGGTATCAAAAAAGTATTTTACAATAATTTCAAATACTACCCAACGACTGACTCAATCATTGCTCCTGATGATGCTAATATGGTTAACGTAACGTACGTCGAATGCAAGAATAATAAATATTAGGAATTTTTTTTTTCTTATCGTTCATACTCCCGCCTGCAAACAACTACTATCTATATACGTGGCCAGGCGAAATATACTTAAATAAATTAATAAATAAGCATACCGACCTACCGGGGTTAGAATCCGTGACCTTCTGCACCGCAAGTAAGTACTACGCTACAGAGCCACGGGCCGTCGTAGTAGTGGTGCTAACTGTGTAGGTGTATAACCTGATTGTGTCAAAGATTCCAAAATTCCAACGTAAAAGATTTTCAAATATATATACTTCATAAGGGGAAATATATGAAGTATGGAAGATACACATCTGCTTAGCGAAAATTTGTTTCTTAGTATCTTAGCTACTCTGTAACTATTTCCCCATCTTTTCCTCTTTAGTCTCCATTCTTTGATATTTTCTACGTTGCCTCCCCTTCTGATATTATTGCTTCTTATTCAATTTCTCCGCATTTTTCTCATCACTACCGTTTCCAGTAGCAATTGTGTCTTACAAGTTTTAAGTCTTGGATTCGCTATATAAGCCATTAATTATTTAATAGTTTCTTTAAATATTTTGAATTTTGTTCCTATTTTTCCTTATTGCAGTGCCTCCAATTTATTAGCCCTCGAAAATTAGTCTTTACCGTCTCTGTCCGCATCTCTATGATCATGAACATATTAAAGATTTTCCTGTTGTATTGAATTTGTGGACTAATCTTTGTAAAACCTCTTCATTATGAGCTTACATAAATACATAGTTGCCGAGCCAGTCCTGTTTTCAGAAGTTTTCATAGCATTTTGTCACATAAAATATTCTTTAGCTATGCATAAACGAAAGCATTGTTTTCGTTTAAGGGAGTTCACTCGTGACAATTGGAGCCAAAAGTATAGTCCGACAGTAAATACACAAAGTTTATAATATTCAATGGCAGAGTATTTTTGTCGGAGACTGTATTCAATAGATGGAAACTTTCATATGCAGACACACACTAATACAATAACATTATTAATGAAAATAAATATGGCAACGCTGCCAATGCGTATACCGAATGCTCTATAGAAGTGACGTTTTTATAGGTTATATTTATTATACTTTGTGTATATTTAATCTTTAGACCATATGACTTCTGTTTTAAAAATAAAAAAAATATAATTAAATAAAAAATGCCTTTTGATAATAATCAATTGTGACATAAAGAAAAAGCTCATCAATAAACGCAAAAAAAGTATTTCTGGAATGAATAACGCGAAAAAATTAATAACTGAAGAGCCTAACCTGTTTAGTGATCAACGGATTGAGTTAGATGAGTTAGGAAAAAGTGTTGTTTGTGTAAAAAAGTCCTTTCAATAGAAAAGATAACTCATGAGAAACGTTTAGGTCGTAATTACAAATTACGGATCGTATAAAGAGTGAGTAATGAAAAAAGTAATAAAGCCATCTTTAATGCCTTTAAAAAGTGTTATTTCAGATCTTAGGATTAAAAGATTAAATTGCATCTTTTGGAAGATCTAAAAAGTTCTTATGATAAATTGGGGTTCTACGGGAATAGCACAATTATTATCTAGTCGAGAAGACAATGGGAAACCACGTGTAATAAAAGATATGCGAGTATTAAATAAAGTAATTACTTTACAAATAGTTTATAATATTTAATTTACTTATCATTAGTATCATTAATTATTTATTTAGTTTTACCGAGAAAATTTACAAAACCGTTTTTTTTTTAATATATATTTAATATTGTTATCAACTAATATGTAACAGTGTTGATAAATAAAAATAATACTAATTTAAAATATTATCGAAAAATTATTGAACCTACAAACATATTTTTGTTTAAATATAAGTTTTTAAATCTTCTTCTTCTTCCTGCAGCCGTTCTCTACCCACTGTCGGGTATAGGCCTCTCTCAAATCTTTCCATTTTTCTCTATGTTGTGCTTGTTGATACCAGTTAAGTCCTCCGACTCTCTTCAGATCGTCGCTCCATCTCTGTTGGGGCCTTCCTATGCTTCGCTTTTCACCCCATGGTCTCCACCTAGTGATCTTGCCACTCCACTTATACGTCGCTCTCGCTACATGGCCGGCCCAGCTCCATTTCAGAGATGTTATCCGTTTGGTGATATCATCCACCTTTGTTTGTTGTCTAATCCATTTATTAGTTTTCTTGTCCTTCAAAGTAACACTCAACATCTTCCTTTCCATTGCTCGTTGGTGGACTTGTAGTTTTTCTATTGTTCTTTTAGTTAAAACCCATGTCTCGGCTCCATACGTTGTAGCTGGTAAGATACATTGATTATAAATTTGGGTTTTTGATCTTTGAGGAATGTTCATATTCAGTACATATTTCAATTTTCCATATGCTGCCCATCCCATACGTATCCTTCTTTCTATTTCAAGCTGCTGGTTTTCCTTTCCTATCGTTATTATTTGGCCCAGATAGATGTATGTGTTTACTTTTTCTATTGTTGAATGTTCAATCACTATATTTTCATCATTGGTGTATTCGTTACTCATGTACTTTGTCTTGGAGAAATTTATGTCAAGTCCCACTTTTCTTGCTTGGTGGTGGAGATCAGTGATCATCTGGATCATTTCATTCTTATTGTTTGCTATAATTACAATGTCATCTGCGAATCTCAGGTTGTTTAGCCGATCACCAGCTATCAGAAGGCCATTTTCGTCCCAATTCAGTTCTTTGAATACATCTTCTAAGATCATTCTAAATAACTTAGGCGATATTACATCGCCCTGCCTTACTCCTCTGTTCACTGGGACCTTGTTTGTCAGTTCTTGGTTTACCATAACTTTGAGTGTTGCTCGTTCATATATTCTGGCTATCAGTTCGCTGTATCTGTGGTCTATACGAGCATTTCTAAGAGCTCTTATAAGCGCCCATTTTTCCACTGTGTCAAAAGCCTTGCGAAAATCTACAAATGTGAGCCACATTGGTATATTATATTCGGTGGCCTTCTCGATTAGTATTCTCAATGTGTGCAAGTGTTCAATCGTACTGAAGCCTGATCTGAATCCAGCCTGTTCTATCGGTTGGTATAATTCCATTTTGTGTTCCAGTCTGTTTGTTATGAGTATGTATAAGTTTTTAAATACTAAAGAAAAAATAATAAATATGACGATACAAATTCAAATTTTTAATTAACACATTTAATATTTTTATTTGATAATTAAAGATAAAGCTGATAAATATATTGTGTTTATTCAATAAATTATGTAACCTACAAATGAATTTCTGTTTAAAAGTTAACCATTTTAAATGCTGTTTGAACGTGCAAAGTATGACGTTATATAGCGTTGTCAAATTATGATATCTGTCCCTCACTACGCGGTTAATCTTTTAAAAAAATATCAACTATTTATATATTTTTAACAGATCAACAAAAATTTTTTTTTTTATTAAATATATTTTTTTTTTGGCCTTGGAAGAATTCCATTTAGCCATGAGTTTAATTCTGCTTGTAAAGTAATCCAATATATACTTAAACCTAACTTAACCTAAACACACAAATTTACACACATATATACAAGGGACAAATCACAAACACCCAGCCGTCACACGGAATCGAACCGCTGACCTCTCAATCTATTAAATATTAGTTTTTTAAAAAATCGTAAGACTAGTTCTTAAGATATATACGAAACTATGCCTTCTTTTATACTTCATTGACCTATTGCATGTCAATTATGTGCACTTGAATACCTCGCTTCACAATGGATAATTTTTTTTTTAATTAAATGAAAAACATTTAAATTAACATCATATCTCAATTTCATCAAATTCTTAAGAAACATGGATTGAACTACCTTAAATAGTTGCTTATAAGCTATTTTTCTGCACGTTTCCACGCATCTGCGAAAACTATCCTGTCTTAAAACCTTTATCCTTTTTTGCTTTGTTTGGCGAAAGATAACACCTCAGGGATCTATTTTGAGTCGGCCAAGGAAGTGGTGTATTCGTTCGCTTTTTTTTCGTATTCCGAAATGATCCAGATTAGTCGTTAAGAATTAAACAAATTGTCGGCGGTAAAGATATAAAAAAAAGCTTAATACTGAGAAGAAATAAACCTTCTTAGTGTATTACTACCTTGAAGGGTAGTGAAGTCCAAATTCGTTACGGAAAGTGTTTGTAATCAACAGCTAGTGCTCACAAGTGTATCATGTAATCTTTTTTGTGATATAAAATGAGTTTGATTTTTAGAAGAAAAAAAAAGTATTAAATAAATATATTTTAAACAATTTAAGAAATATTAAGAATTTTTACGAAACAAAGTTAAATGGAATGGAAGATTATATTTAATAAAATAAAATTTAAACAAACGATTTCGAAAGTTTATATCACCCTTTAATATAAATATCATTTAAAATTCAATAACGCTACTATCTGGATATTAAAAAAAAAACAACTGAAAACAAATTGTTTCCAATATTCGTTCTGAAAATTGGTTTACTTGCCCAAACAGCCAAACAAAGTTAGTTAACGGTTATGATGAAATAAAAACGTCGAGAAAAGCCAGTATCCAGCGATTGGAAAATAAACCAAATGATTTTTTCAATAAACACTACATAGTAATCAGGAAGTTGATTTTTAATGCAAATACGGACACAGCACACTGTTGTGTGCAAAACGTAACATAAAAAATCAAGCTTCCACCTATTTACATTTAGACACGTTTAATCATCTCATGTACATACAAAATGGATTGATTGCATCGACTAGTAACGAATCAGCAAAATTTGTAGTCTTGCCAGGCTTTCAAAATTAAAAAGATTCTTTAGTTCGTAATTGAGACAATAGAGAAAATAAATCAGTCATATACAACAATTTACATCATTGGATGTTTTAAGTTTATTTTTGTAGGCATACTTACATACTCCATATCCGGGGATGTGTAAACCTATAGGCTGGCAGAGGAATTATTTAGCGAGTTCCCAACAATTACAGTTAGACAGCGCCACCATTAGCGTTTAACTCCGTGTAGATAAAAATCAAAAAGAAAGAAAAGATAGTCAATAACATATTAGTATATTTAACATATAGCTATCAATTTAATTATTTCTAAATTTGTAAATAAGTTATATAAGCATATATAACCAGCTAGTAAAATTATATTTATATAATTGTAAGCGGCAATACCCTTACGGTATCCAAAGCGGTTTATTTTACAAAACAGCAAGTAGTTTGTTGAGACGTGCAAGAGGCGTAGAATAAAGGAGCTTTTTGTTTGTTATCAGGATGTACTGAATCTTGCACAGGATTGCAACTTAGATAACTGTTTTGTATAGTATTTTTCACCTATACCCATTCAAATTCAATAAGATTCGAAAGTGATTAATTTATGGCTGCTTAATGACAAGGCATCGTGCAGGGCCGCACTATACCTGACTGTATAATTGTTGGGTTTAAAATTTTATTGTGATAAGACAGTTGAATTTTAATGTTTTATGTACTGAATAATACACAATATAGTAATCACACAAACACAGTGTACAGTGTTCTCGCGTACATTTCTTACAATTTTAGTTATTAATTAATATCTAGTTCAATTTCGCTATCGCTACTAACTTGCAAATCAATAATAAGTTTTTTTACAGGTTCTAAACTATTTATATTTACGTACATACATCTATATGTGTTTTCAATTTTTTTGACGTGTTGAATAAAGTTTCTCCAGTTTTCAACGGTTACAATTTTTACTTCTGTCTTTATCAACTCAATCACACTACTGTTTGAAGTGGGTGTATTATTCTGAGCACGTATATTAGACTTTATTTTATGCCATAATACCTAATACATCGCATTAAAGAGACAATAATATGGTGAAAGCCGAATTATTTCGTGTCCTGCTTCCTTTGCAATTTTATCACAAACATATTCCTTCGAAAAATTGTAACTTTTTAAAACTTCTAATAATTGTTTAACTGTATAACTTTCATGGAAATATATGTCACGTTCGCACAAAAAGGCTTGTATTTCCCTTTTTTTACTGGTGGAACTTGGTACCTTATTCATTTGGCGACTATGATAGGATGCATTATCCGTCACACGGTGGTATATTCGGTATTAATTTATTTTGAAGCCAATCTTCAAAAACTTCAGCGGTTGTATCACAATGATAATCCAAGCTGGAATCTGAAATATTCTTGGCTGCTAGAAATAGACATTCTGGTGTTCATCCTTCTTCTGAGCCCTCATGTAAAATAGTTATTCTTTTACCTTTATTTGATGGAGCTTTAGTGTGGCATTTTTTGAATTTATCAATCCATCCTTTACTGGGTGTGTCCTGGGTGTCATACCAAGTCTCATCTCGGTAGAATATCGTTCGATTTTCCGATCTAGCTGTATTTATTTTTTCAAGATATTCCATTCTGAATTGTTATAAACGCCGTGATTCCATTATAACTTGTTTTTTGTCTATTTCTTGAACAAAAACCCCAAACGACGTAGAATACCCCATAAAGGTAGTGGAACATTTTATGTCACAACTATCCTCGGACAGCCTCCATGAAAGCGACAATAACGTAGGAACTTTTTTTTCCGACTACATTTCATAAATTTTGCGGCGGATTAAGTCTTCTTGATAGAAATCAATACATTTCTACACACCTTTGTCTTTTTGTGTTTTTTTAGGCGCTATCGAATTATTTACAATTTTCCAAACTGTACTTTCAGGGATTCTTGTTAAAGCTGATGTCTGCATCAATGAAAAGTACTTTTCGTGGCCTCGCTCCACTAACTTTAAATGAACACTTTTAACTATTACTTTGGCCTCAACGGGCAAACATTTGCTGCTTCTGATGAACTTTATAATACACACTATTTCAATATAATACTGCAGATAAAATGAAGAATATTCTTTATATTTATAAACACGAAGTAGCAAATAAAATGTTAGATTGATTTTGCACGACAACTTTGCGGACAGCCTGTTGAACTCAGGCGTGTAGTGGTGAATTCATGTTTCGTTCATTGTTACGAATCGAGTAAAAAAGTCCTTTGTATTACGCAGAAGCAGTGCCAAACAGCGCTCGCTCTTAATCTTCGAAACATTGTTGTTCTTAATCAGTCGTGAGAGTGCGCGGCACCCATTGAGCACATAGCTTCTTCATATGTAAATATTCATGCTAAATATGCCTCACGCATTCTCTTGATATCGACGTCAGCTATCTCTCTCACTTTGATTCATTCAGAACAATATAGTGGATTTTTTTTGTGTGTGAGAGTGACTGCCTCATTTGGACGTCAGGAACGTAGTGCATCATCGGTGTGCCATAATACTTCTCAAGCCGTTCTAGGGTTCCGGCTGTATCTTTTCCCAACGTTTAATCTACACACGAAATTCTTTTTATTCCATCGTTTTGCAAAAATTAAAAGTAGCGTCTCTCAAGCAGCTGTAAGTCGCAAACTAATAGACAAATGTCCTGGAAATTTTACACGAATCTTCTGAGAGTTGACACTAAGTAAAAATCATATGGTGTTTTGTTTGTGCTGCCATCTCTTGGAGAGTTTCGGGTCTTTTCACCCCATGTTAGTAACAAAACAAGTTACGGGAAATATACCTGTAAGCGGAAGGGTTCGTCAACCAGATTACATCTCTTCAGAACTACGAATATGTGTTACCGTTTAAGAAGATGTTTTTTCTCAGGACTTTTCACCCCATGTATGCATAGCTCGAATTTAACGCAATGCAATCTGAGTTGAAAACCGCTGTAACGTCGTTTTTAGTGTTCCGTACGGAAAACTTATAAGATCACTTCGGTGTCTGTCTGTCTGACTGTCACACAACCCGATTTTCTCCGAAACTATTTGACATAGAAAGATGAAATTTGGTAATAATATAGGAATTGATGGCCTCATCAGAGCCATGTAGTTTTGAGAATTAAATTTTGACTTAAGGGGTTAGTTTTGGGGGGTGAAGTCGGAAGTGAAATAAAATTTTTTTTACTAGGTCATCGAATGTGGTGTCAAACGAAAGCTTGTGAAAACACGAGTAAAAAATATATATATATATATAATGTAGTACTTGCGCACACTTTTCTTCGTATTACTTTTAAAAAATCGCTGTCCCCTACCTTATCTCGAAAAGCACTGATCAAAAAATTTTGAAAAAATTCTGGAATATTCTTCACGGGGTATAGATTGAAAGAAAATTATCACGAGTGCATTACCTTTAATAATTTATTTGGTATATAAAACAAACAAATTTCAAGGTCACCAGTTCTCAGTAAAGATTGGAAACAAACTTTGTTAAAAACTCATTTGGGGTGTGTTTTGTGAAGTCACTGATCATTTTATACCACCCTAACAAAAATTTTTATTTTAAAAACAATCAACGTACGGAACACTAATTGTGCAAGTTCAACTTGCACTTGACCGGTTTTTTATTTTTTTAAAACAAAATCGAAAGAATTCTTTTTGGATGGAATGAAACAACTCGAGAAAGCTCGGAGTAAGTTTTCCTTCATAGTAAGGAGATAACTTAAAAAAAAACGTCCCGATACAATAAAGATATTTTTTATTTTATTTGGTTAATTACTGTATTCATTTCAAAATTAAAATTTTTATAGGATATATATTTTTTCTTTTTGTTTTACCAATTTTTATGTCGTAAAAGCACTCACGGAATGTTCTTTTTAATGAACGACATATTTGAAAACAGTTAGCTTATCAAATTAAAACCAATGTTCAATACGTTGTGCGTTTTACATATTTCAAAATATTGTCCTTTCCCTCGAGACCCATGAATTTCCCACTTCATTTTCTAGAACATGAAAATTGTAAAAATGAAAATGTTTTAAAAGCTGATGTGTTTTTGCGGTTAATTTTATTATCGTACTTCGTTTTCCACGGTTTTATATCGGTTTTTTCCTTTAATCACTTTTAATTAATCTACTTATTTCTATTTAATTACATGCCGATAGACAAAATAATTTTATTTAGAATAGACAAGAGTTTCAACTATACCACACTAAACCCAAGGCAGTACGAAACTCAGGGGTAATCGTATAGAAAATCAGGTCTCAGTTTTCAAGAGGTCACGTGGCAGTCCGCCATATTAAAAAGGGGACCAGCGGGAGATTTTAAATAGAAATAATATTACTGTGCAAAGTTTTATCATTCAAAATCATAGATATCACACATATTTTTGATTTTATAAAATATCAAATTAAAGCAGCATGAGTAATACAACAAAGGGAAAAAACAAAACGAATGGGGCGCTTTGTTAGAAAAGAGATTAATAAAAGTGAATAACTTAACACGAAGGCATTCTCAGAAAAAATATTGCACACAAAAGTTTTAGCATTTTTCTCAAGGAATTCATTAGACATATCAGATTTTGGGCCCAACGCTTTGTTGAGACTTTACCATATAAAGTCCGAAAGATAGTGGTGAACAAATGATACAACTATGCATACTAAATGAACTTAGAATTAACAACACCTTTTATCCACATAAACCACAACACAAATACACCTTCGAAAATACACGTGGACAAAGATCAAGAATTGATTACGTAATCACAAATAGAAATATTCATCCAACAAGAATACAGGACGTGAGAACTTTAGCTTCCGCCAATGCTGGAACGAATCACCATCTTGTAATAGCAAAAATACGAACAACCATGCAACGACTTCGTAGCGAACCCGTCGAACAAATAAGCAAAATCAATATAGAATCTCTATCCGACGACTCAACCAAATATCTATATCAACAAAGGTTAACAGAAAAAATAGCCACAAATGATATTCGAGAGTCCGATGACGTAGAAACGGCATGGACAAAACTAAAAACTAATATGCTAGAAGCAGCAGAAGAAGCATTTGGAAGAAGGACTATAAAGAAAGGGGGAAAACCAAACACAAAGCCTTGGTTCAAATAAGAAGTTAAGACATTAGCTGAAGAAAAAAAGAAAATCGTACCTACAATACAGATCCAGTGCTATAACATACAATGATTATAAAAATGTAAGAAACAGGGTCAACGAGAATATCCAGAGAATCTAAAGAGAGCATTGGGAGAAATTTTCGAAAGATATGGAACATGATCTGTACGGAGGACAAAAGAAAATATGGAATCTACTGAGAAATAGAAAAAAACCAATAAATGAGTATATACAAAATACAAAAATTACGGTGGAAGAATGGGAAAGATATTTCGAAAAACTCTATAGTCCAGAAACTAATTCATTAACACAGGAAATACAGCAAGAAGATGAAAATGTTGCCCAATCAAATAGGACCATTTCCTTGAATCAAATACAACACGTGGCAGCGAAACTAAAAAACAGAAAAGCCCCGGGCATGGACGAAATTAAGAACGAAATGATCAAATATGGAGGTGATAAATTACTAGAAGAATTACAGATTTTCTTTAACAAAATACTCACAGCCAAGATTATACCATCCTAATGGAAAGAAAGCATCTTGATACCAATTTTCAAAAAAGGAGAAAGGACAGATCCAAAAAACTATCGAGGTATCAGCTTAATGAGTGCGGTACTAAAATTGTTCACTAAAATTTTAACAGAAGAAATAATGTTAACCGGAATATAGACGCCATATTTATAATCCGCCAAATTACCGAAACAGCCATAGAGTTTAATAAGATAGCCTTTATGTGTTTCATTGATCTTACCCAGGCATTCGATAGGGTACGGTTAACTGACGTCATAACCTTACTACAAAAAAGGGGAATTCACCCGAATATAATAAAAACTATCGAAGAGTTGAACATCAACAACCACACATATGTAAGAGTGGCAAATAAATTAAGCAATAAAACACCTATGACAACCGGAATCAGACAAGGAGATAGCCTAAGCCCAATCTTATTTAACATCATAATGGATGAAATAATAAACGAAGTAAAGAAAACTGGGAGAGGATATCGATTGGGAGACAAAGAAATAAAAATAATATGCTACGCCGATGATGCAGTAATCATATCAGAAGACGAAGATAACTTACAGAGACTCCTACTTAAGTTCCAACAAACAGCAAAAGTGTTTAATATGCAAATATCTGTAAAGAAAACAAAATCCCTTACAATATCTAAAGAACCGAAAAGATGCAAACTCGCGATTTATGATCAAAGTGTAGAAACAAGTGATGTCCTTCAGATATCTAGGGGCAAACATAACAAGTACCAGGAACCTTAAGGAGGAAGTAAAAACTCAAACAACAAAGGCATCATTAATATCAGGATACTTAAGAGATATAATTTGGAGAAACAAAGCATCAAGAGCAAAGTAAGAATATACAAAATATGCGTAAGACCGATCATGACGTACGCGATGGAAACCAGAGCGGAGAACACAATAACAAAACGACTCCTAAGAACAACAGAAATGCGAACACTTAGATCGATAACAGGACATACTTTATTTGACCGGAAGAGATGTGAAGAAATAAGGGAAATGTGTGAAATACAGGATGTGGTGAGATGGGCAAGGAATAGGAGAAGAGAATGGAGAGATCTTGTGGACAGAAGGCCAAATACCGGTTGGCTAAGGTTGCAAGAGAGAAGCGACCAAACACACCTCGACCGCTTGGAAGACCACCAATAAGATGGTATGAGAGCTGGTCTTCATCATTGCAATTGTTTCCTGGAAACCTTTGAAGTGAACACAGGAGACATGGTCCTAACATAGGAAGAAGAAGAAGAAGAAGAGGTCCGAAAGTGAAAGCTGGAACCCAAATTTTTAAATACATTCAGCAACGAATTTTATGTCCGAATAGAAAGTGAATATTTCTGGGCCTGATTAGGCCTCATTGTAACTATAATAAAATCAGACACTTATAAAGATCTTTACCTGTGTTCTTACCCTTTGACACACGGAGTATTCTTTATCTGATCCTATATTAACATCTGAATATGCATGGTCGAATAAATGATTTTTCAAATCATTTTTAAATATTTTCTGAGAAAAATGTGAGCCGCATATTTTATAATTTGTGCACAAATTTTCAATTGGACAATTGTTGACGCGTTTGGTTGCTGCAAGCCAAATCTTTGCTCTATAACCAAAAAAATGTCGTAAGAGAAATAGCTTCTCAGAATTGTTCAATTTATCCGCGTACGATTTCTTAAGCAAATAATATTCTTTAATTAAATCACCTAACTCTGAACATCTCCGGGGAAGAAGAAGAAACTCACTACCGGCGTACTTTTTGAATTTCAACGGCACAACCATAACTTCCTTTCCCCACGATTATATAAATTTGTCAACCTTTTCGATTCTCTTCACTTACAAACGTTTTTAATTCTCTTTTTATACAAACTCTCTCTTCCTTCTGTCTTTAAAATCATATAAACGGCAGTCACAGCAAGAAACAATCGACAATACATTTCAAAAGATACATTTCGAGGTCAGATGTAAACATTAGCGACCATTTTGAAAGAGGGACCAGTTGACGCACACACCGTCCAAATCTCGTCAATAACTTGGAGCTCACTTTCGCCACTGTATTGGGTTTACTGTGTCTGTACTACAATTTAATAAAGTTACAAACAAAATAACATCAACAAAATGGTTTTGAACAAAAAATTAAATTCAATATCTTCAGAATGCGACTACCAAAAAAAAAATATCTCACATAGTTTATGCAAGAGATGATACGAGTTCTTTGAAGAATTTTAGGAAACACTATTGTATTATAAAATTCATTTGAATTTTGAACATTATGTTACGAATTGTAAGTAGCATGTAACATGTCATATGCTGGGAATAATATTTAAATAAATGCATTTTAGTTTGCCACACTTCTTCTAACCACCCTATTTAAATAAAAGTAGCCTATTATCTTAGTCCAGCATCTAGTATACATTCATACCATTTAATACGGTCCTTTGGAAGTAATGCTTGAATAATCCCAAAACCAAACAAGCACACATAGAAAATTTCTAAAAATTCTATTTTTTTATTTATTTGTAATAAAAAGCACACCAAATAAAATGTTTTAAGGGTTATTCCGTTCAAGGTAAAGCTAAATTCCCTGTTGACTATTGGTGGTAATTATTTCTAACCATTGCTACGTTTAGTTATAATTATTTCCTAATTTAGTTTACCCAATTAAAAAAATTAACGTTTTCTTTTTGTTGCGTGCATTGTATTTAACCTGTATCGATGTGTTTAATGCATTTCTTTCTCTCAACTCTTTGATTAATAAGAAAAATCCTATTTGTTATATATATTTCGTACAGTTAGCTTGTTTCTTTGGCAAAATAAGGCATATATACGGTTCTATCTATTATTTCGCTATGGTGTAAGTGTGTCGTTCTAAATTTAGAGTCAATCAATGGCAGAGAGGATTTGGAAAAAAGTTCCAATCTCTTTTGAGTTGATTCAGGATAGTGTTACCATCAAAGAGGGTTGTTTATTAATATTTCTGGTTTTGCAAGATATATATATATATATATATATATATATATATATATATATATTGGTGAGCAAAAAAATGGACCCAAATGATTTTGCTTCATTTAACACCGATCCTTGAATTTAATTTTGAAACAGTGGTATTACTTTTGGTATCATCAGAATGTTGATTTTCTACTCTTTCCAATAATACCAAAAATATCTGGATTTCCAAAAGTTTTACTGATTATAATGGTTTTACTCAATAGCTTGCTCGCTCAGCAACGTACTCGTTGCGTGGTATTCATTCCTATCCTCATGCAACTGCATTTTCCTATCATTCCTTTATCGTAACTTGAACCGTCAACATCTCTGCTATACCTGCTCACTAATTACGTCATCGGAAAATGGATACCATTCTGAAAGAAACGGCACAAGTTATTGCTCTATTGCAAGAAGGGCATAACCAACGTGTAGTCGCTGCGCAACTGCACCTGAGTCAGTCAGCTCTCTCCAGAGTCTACAGGCGTTACCAAGAGACTGGCGCCTTTACACGGAGACCAGAATCAGGAAGAAGAAGGTGTACCTCGGAGCGAGACGATCGCTTCAATGTCATCAGAATTCTAAGAAATCGTCATTTGACCGGCATTGAGGTCCAGAAGGACCGACAAGTTCGTGGTCGGGTTGTCAGTCATTGGACAGTCAGAAGAAGACTTATAAAAGGTAACCTAGTTCCAAAGAGACCAGCTAACTGACCCAAATTGACAGCAGCCCATCGATAAGCGCGACTAAGATTTGACCAAGAACATGTCGACTGGACCTTAGAGGAATGGCGCTCCGTTTGATTCTCCGACGAGACTCGAATATGCCTATATAGCAATGATGGAAGAAGACGAGTCTATAGGAGGCCTGGGGAGCGCTATGAGCCTTACTGCATTACTGTAGCCTTCGGAGGAGGTTCTGTCATGGTGTGGGGAGGCATCTCATTGAATGCGAAAACCGATTTGGTTTTCATGATTGATAAAACTCGTAGCGATGGATGTACCTGTGCTCACCGGTAAATCGAGGATATTCTGCAGGAACACCTCGTTCCTTACGCTGGGTTTGTTGGCGACAGCTTCGTGCTAATGCACGACAATGCGAGGCCACATGCTGCTGCATTGGTGCGCTAATACCCGGCGGAAGTGTGAATACCCACGTTAGACTGACCTGCGTGGAGTCCTGACCTCAATGCAATCGAGCACATGTGGAATGAGCTCAAAGGAAGGGTTTGAGCCAGAAATCCAGCCCCTGCATCGCTGAAGGACTTGAAGGTTACGATGGCGGAAAAGTGGGGAAGAATCCCACAGACAGTGGTGAAAAGGCTCACCCGCTCCACGGAAAATTGGCTGGAAGCAGTACTAAGAGCTAGGGGGGTAATACAAAATATTAATTTTGGGTTTTATCGATAAATTTAATTGTTAAACTTACACTTTATTTAATTTTTCCTTTTTCTTACACCTATTTTCAATCCTTGTTCTCCTTGTTTCCCCTTTTAATTAGTAAAAAGCATGAAGTATGCTGTAAAATTTGGTATCATTAGAAAGATAATAGAATGGGCTTTCAAGTGATACTAAAATCCGTAAAAATATATGAACATTAAATTCTAGGATCCTTGTTAAAAGAAGCAGTAGTTTGAGACGAATTTTTTAATCCCTAGTATATATATATATATATATATATATATATATATAATATATATATATATATATATATATATATATATATACATATATATATATATATATATATATATATATATATATATACGAGTATATATATATATATATATATATATATATATATATATATATATATATATATATATATATATATATATATATATATATACAGTACCGTCAGAAAGTATTTGCCCACCTAGAAATTTCAATGTAACTGCTAAAATTTAATACCTAATTAAACCCTTTTATTATATTAGGTAAATTTAATTGTTCTTAACGAGTGTCTATCATAAAATCGTTTAGATAAGCCTTTTTGGTGAAATCACAAATTAAAAACCAATTAGAACAAATTTCCAAGTTTTGGATGATAATCGTTTTGACGCGATTTCTGAGAATTCCAGTTGAACTAAAAACTCATTTCAAGTTTCTAGGGATTATGGAAATTCCTAGTGACATTTTATGATAAAAACTATGCTATAAATACCATTGCCCTTTTGGAAATTATCCATTCGCAAACAGTACTTTGTCACTGATACAGGCTCAATTATTTTGTGAAAATGCCAAAAACGTCGCCCGTTGAAAGTCGGGCTCTGATAATTGCGAGACATCAGAATGGTCACTCGAATCGACAAATTGCGAGTGATATGCGGATGATGAGGAAAACGGTCGACTACATGGTAAAAAATTTTTCTGGTAGACTACACAGAAGAGTTGCAGTGAGGAAACCACTTCTTAGGCAAGTGAATAAACGTAAACGATTAGAATGGGCCCGAGAACATGAAAATTAGACATCAGAACAATGAAATTCCGTCCTTTGGAGCAACGAATCTAAATTCGAAATTTTCGGTTCAAATCGACGAGTCTACATGCACCAGTCAGCTGGAGAGAGGATGTTGGAAGCCTGTCAGTTGCCTACAGTAAAACATGGTGAAGGCTCAGTAATGGTTTGGGGTTGTTTTGGCAATAGTAAAGTTGGAAAAATCTTTAGGATAGTAGGAATCATGCGAAAAGAACAGTAATAAGAAATTTTTCTAACTCAAATCCTTCTGGAAGAAATATTTTTCAGGGGAAATTTATTTTTCAACATGACAACGCCCTAAATATTCTGCTAAGCAAATTAGAGAACTTTTGGACCAATGGAAATCCGATGACGTCCTGGAAGTGATGACTTGGCCTCCATAATCACCCGACTTGAACCTCATCGAATTGCTGTGCCATTGCATGCATTTGGACAGGCGTGTTCGAAAACTCAATCCAACATCAGTAAATCACTTGTGGGGACTTTTACAAGCAGAATGGGTTAAAATAACCGAAGAAACTACTGGACAGAATGCCGAAACTCTGCAAAGCGGTAATTAAAAACAAAGGCGATTATATAGATAAGAAAAATCCTGGAAAATCATGAATATTTTTCTGATTTTTCTAGACTGTAAATAATGTGAAAATACTACTCAGTATATATCACCACTACACCAAACACTTTATTTTTGCACTCGACGCGCGTTTCGCTAACCATGTTAGCTTCATCAGGAGCGATGATTGACTCAATCATCGCTCCTGATGAAGCTAACATGGTTAGCGAAACGCGCGTCGAGTGCAAAAATAAAGTGTTTGGTGTAGTGGTGATATATACTGAGTAGTATCATTGTGCCAAAGATTCCACATTCCCAACTTAGTAATGTGAAAATAAATAATAATTCATTAAAATTAAAAAATATATATTATCTGGGTTTTTGTTATCTTGGAACTGAAATAACTATATATATATATATATATATATATATATAATATATATATATATATATATATATATATATATATATATATATATATATACGAAATGAATCTCTGTCCAGTTATTTTTAATAAACATAGTTTTGAATTGTTGATGGAAATTCATAACGAATGTAATGAAAGACTAATGTCAAATTTCCCACTTTATTTAGTTTCACTGAAACTATATGACGCGTTGCGCTATACTATAGCTTCTTCTGATACAAAATGATATTTGAGTATTAGTGTTGTTAAATTTATATAAATACCCTAAGGTAGATAGGTAATAAAATTAATACTATATGCTAATAAATATAGCTGGGAAATCCATTCTGAATATTAATTGTATAAATTGAGGAAAGGGGAGTTACCATGGGCCAGACAGGTATCTTTTTCGTTCGTTTAAGATGATGTCTGAATTTTTAATTCTATTTATTTCTAAATTTTCTAATAGGTTTAATTTTACGCCTTTGTTTTGTATGTGTAGAATTTTAAATTTATCGTCAAAAAGATGATTTGATTCGGTTAAATGATTACTGTACGCTGAGTCAGTTTTGTTTTTAAATAGCTTCTTTTATGTTCTAAAATCCGAGTTTAGAATAAGCGACCTATCTGACCTATGTAACTTTTATGACAAGAACCACAATTTAACTGATACACTCCAGATTTTTTTGATCTATTTTGTTTTCCCTTTGCGTTTTTAATGAATTTTCCTAACGAGTTATTTGTTCTAAAAGCTATGTTGATATTATAAGTGGTTTTTAATTTTCTCTGACGTGTTACCAAAATATGTTAAAACATTAAATTTTTTCCCTGTGTTTTCTTTCTTGGGATATACTAAAGAAATAGCTTTATTTTTTAATTTTTTGTTTAGAATTGAATCTATGGTGTCAGGAGAATATCCGTTGTTAACAGCAATTTGTTTTATTAGATTGAATTCTTTATTAAAATCATCTACAGATAAGGGGACACTTACAAGTCTATGCAACATACTGTGGTAAGCTGCCAAGCTGATTTTATGTTTATTGTAGTATCTGTATGTGAGGGTTTGTGAAAAATAGAGAATTTGTGTTTGTTGTAATGTCTGGTTATCGTTAAGTCAAGAAAATTAATTTTATTGTCGACTTCTAGTTCCATAGTGAATTTAATATTTTTATGTATTGAGTTTATATAGTTAAAAACATTGTCAAGTTGACGCTCTGTACCATTAAAACAAGCAAAGATGTCGTCTACAAATCGGTACCAATACAAAAATGATTTTCTAAATTCTTGTCGATGTACTTGTTTTTCTAGGTTATCCATAAATATTTCTGCTAAGTGGACTACCCATTATGAGACCCTCAGAACTATTATAAAACGTATTATTAAAGTAAAAATAATTTTGATTGAGGCTCGTGTTTAATAAATTTAGTATGTCTTGTTGTATAACGATATTAACTTTATTTTTGATTAGAAATGTTTTTATGATTTTTACTGTTTCATCCGGGGGTACGCTAGGGAAAAGGTTTTGGACGTCAAATGATACTAGTTTTTGAATTATCTGGTAGAAAGACGCTGGAAAATTTTTCCGTTAATTCTAACGACTTTTTAATTGTGTAAGTTGGGGTGAAGTTAATGGTCGTTTTAATGATATCTATAAGAAATTTTGAGAGTTTGTAAGCTGGGGCCGATATGTAGGAGGCTACAGGTCTAATAGGATGATTTTCTTTATGTAATTTGACTAATGAATAAAGTAGAGGGGGCTGATGATTCATGACTGTTAATTTTGAGATTTGGTTGTCTGATATGATGCTAGAAGCTTTACCTAACGCTGTTCTAATATCTTTCTTGAATTTTTCTGTCGGATCTTTAAGTAATATTTTGAAATTTCCTCTCTTAGTAAATTCTAATGTTTTGTCTATATATTGTTGTTGATCTATAGCGACCATTGTGTTACCCTTATCTGCTTTTGTGAAAAGGATATTATTATTTTTAGCACAAAACTGACTCAACGTACAGTAATCATTTAACCTAATCAAATCATCTTTTTGACGATAAATTTAAAATTCTACACATACAAAACAAAGGCGTCAAATTAAACCTATTAGAAAATTTAGAAATAAATAAAATTAAAAATTCAGACATCATTTTTAAACGAACAAAAAGATACCTGTCTGGCCCATGGTAACTCCCCTTTACTCAATTTATACAATTAATATTCAGAATGGATTTCCCAGCTATATTCATTAGCATATAGTATTAATTTTATTACCTATCTACCTTAGGGTATTTATATAAATGTAACAACACTAATACTCAAATATCATTTTGCATCAGAAGAAGCTATAGTATAGCGAAACGCGTCATACAGTTTCAGTGAAACTAAATAAAGTGGAAATTTGACAATATATATATATATATATATATATATATATATATATATATATATATATATATATATATATATATATATATATATAGTCTTTCATTACATTAATAAACACAGTAGTCAAACAAATATATTTCAGTAAAGTTTAACTTTTTGAAAATATTTCGTACAACAATCCAGGCTATCCATGCAATAACCTTAACCAGAAAATTGCATCTTTCAGTTTATTTTTATTTACTCCCATAACAACCGGAAACTGCAGAGAAACTATATCAATAATGTAAATAAACCACACGAGGCAATGCAGCTTTATGCAAAATTGTAACTTTATTGTCCTGAACGTTTTTCAGAGTTGTAAGTTTACATTTTATTGAAAAAAAATCAATGAGGCTAACGTTACTGTACCACTTGTAGCCTTAATTTTAAGTGATTATTTAAATATTGAGCGTAAAATTACACTGTAAAAAATGCTTGTTACACAATTTCGCTTCCATCAGTAAATATTAACTGTCCTAGTATTAGTCTTAATACCAGAAAAATATCAGTATGTTATTTAATTAGAAATAATAGTAGGCAACACTATCAGAAACGGCTAATTAAATACTATGCTTATTCTACAACTGATCGGTTATGAATTAAAAAATATCGGTACTCAGTACTTTCCTCGCATACTAAAATAAATACTGCACTCACTGCACACAATATTTTAAAGGACATGTGATATTAATCACAAGGAGCTTTAGTAATGTGTTTTACTTATGCCTGACATTTTCCCGTAAATTTTCCTCATAATAAAATTGGATAAAACAGCAAACAAAAAAATACCCTGAAAAGAATATATGCGCTATATACGGAACAAGCCTCCTCCTCTCCTTGAACTTCTAATATGTTTTTACTATAAATAATTGTACCTAAAATTTGTTCAGTAACATGGAACCGAGGCTTTCACCTATCATTTAAAATGTCGAGTTATAGTGCATGGAATGAGTCTGTCTTTAGTGGAAGAAAGTCAAATTCGGTCTAACTAGCTGTGCCCGCTTCTCCGCTCGCGTGGACTGGATTCACTGTTATCGTCACTGCTTATTCTTTATGTTATCTAACTTAATAAAAATATCCTATAAACTGGCCAGAGAACATATGTTTAAATCTAAAAAAAAACACGTAAATAAGATAAGTGGTTCTCGAGTGATAAACGCACTAACGGACGGACAGACAGACTGAAAAACGTTGCGTTTTATATATATTATATAGATTATTATTATTATATAACCTTTTCCAATTCGAATAGAGGTAATAATCGCTGGGGACCAAATCTGTTGAATACGGCCGATGAGAAAGCAATTTCACCATCGATTTTATGCAGTTGTGAGTTGGTACATTATCTTGGTGAACCAACATATTTTCTCCGCTAAATGCGGATCTCTTTTTCTTATTTTCGCCAGTCAAACGATCCAATAAATCAATGTAATAGTCTTCAAGATACGAGGATGGATTGAAAAGTTCGCGGCCTCATCAAAAAATAATTATAGTATCCTCAATAAGTTCATACTTTCTTTGGTTGTCACAGTGTAAAATTTTGTTGCTGTAGAATTTGTGGTTTTTAGGTTAGAACGAGTTCAGTGAGACCAAGTGCAGCGTTTTTGGAAAAATGGAAAAAAATTGAACAACGTGCCGTCATCAACTACCTGTTTAAAAAAAGATTAACACCAAAGAAGATCCACGATGATATGAAAACAACACTAGGGGAATCTGCTCCATCATATACCACTGTGAAAAAATGGGTTGCAGAATTTAAACGTGAACGAGAGAGCATCGAAGATGTCCCTCGCTCCGGATGGCCCACTACGTCTACGACTGAAGAAACCATCGGCAAAGTGTGTGATCTCATATTGAAAGACCATAGTTAACTATCAGAGAGATTGCAGACACTATAGGCATCTCATATGAACGAACACAAGACATTATTGCCAACAAACTCGGGTTTCAGCTAGGTGAGTCTCAGATTGCTTTTAGTTGAACAAAAACGAATTCGACTAACGATTTCTCGCGACTATTTGGAGATGTTGAGGCTGATCCGCAAGATTTTCTTAACAGGTTTGTGACAATGGACAAAAAACCTGGGTTTACCACTATACTCCAGAGTCAAAACAACAATCAAAGCAGTGGAAAAAATTTGGTGAACCAACCCCAAAGGAAGCGAAGGCAATTCTGTCGGCTGGAAAAGTAATGGCGTCAGTTTTTGGGGATGCTAAAGGTATTATTATGGTGGACTAGCTTTCGAAAGGCGAAACAATAGACTCGACTTATTATTGCACCCCTTTGCGTTGTTTACGTCAATAAATTAAAGAGAAAACGCCCAGGATTACTGAGAAAGAATGTTTTGTTTCCATCGGGACAACACTCGCGTTCACACGTCTGTTGAGTCTATGGCTCAAACTCGTGATTGTGGTTTCGAATTGCTGCCCCACCCGGCTTATTCTCCGGATTTGGCACCTTCGGACTTTCATCTGTCTCCAATCCTAAAAAAAAAACACGTCAGTGGCAAGAAATTTTCATCAAATAAAGAAGTCGAAGCTGCAGTATTTTCAAGACCTTGAGGAATCTTTTTTTTTAAAAACAGGTGTGGAACCTTTGGAACGCAGGTGGAAGAAGTGCATAGAGCTAGGTGGACAGTACGGCGAAAAATAAAAATATTTTCGTACTTATTTTATTTCGTTTTCTTGACTAGGCCGCGAACTTTTCAGTCTATCCTCGTAGTTAATTAGGCTACCCGGCGAATACTTAAATTTAAATTAAATTTATTTCTCCTATATTACATTATTTTTACTCCATATTTTTTTCAAGTAAACTCATATAAAAGCAACAAAAAAAATTTTAACTCCACCTTAAATAATGTAAAAGTTCCATTTTCTTCTGTAAATAATTAAAATATTTTAGGACAAAATTTTCGTACAATTTTCCCGGCTGGCTCCAGCTGGCCGCCACCGTTACCTACTTTTATACTTTTTATAGCTTATGAGATATTAAAACTGAGCTTGCCTTGCCCGACGGCGTCTTAATTCCGCTCTTGTACTTACTTAAGTGTTTATAATTCAGAAGACAAAACAGTGGAGAATTTTGTATTATCGGCATTAAAATGACGTTACGGTATATCCTGAATAAAAAATTAACCATTTCATGCAACCAATTTTACGAATCTTTTTAAATAAAACCCAGATTTGTCTCCAAATTTTAGACATTCCAATATCTTCGTAAATGTACAGGGTGAGTCAACAATAGAGTAAATTTCTTTATCTCATTTGTTTCGGCAATGACGAAAAAATGTTAAATACAATAGTTTTAGAGAATGTTAAGGGGCACAGTTTAAAATTATTTTCGAGTATACAGGGTACTTCAAAAAAGTGTGGCCGATATAACATATGTTTTTTTAAACTGAAACATCCTATTTTCCAATTTATTTTTTAATTCTGCTTAAAATTTTATAACTTTTTTATTGATAATGTTATATACCTAAACCTAGTAGTTCTTCTAATATTTTAATTTTAAAAAAAAAATACTAGTTTTCAGTTTTGTAAAAAATTGCCAGTAGCGCCATTGTTTCCGAAGGTGGAATACTCATAATTAGTACAAGCGTTCTATAGAGACGAAAAAAAAGATATATATAAAGAAATTTGACTTAAATGCTACAGGGTGTTCAAAATAAATTTATGCATTTCGACTATTTTAAATTGAAAAATCTCAAATTTTTTAAATGGCACACCCGGTATATTATTACTTTTTCTGATAGATTTTACAAAACCCTCCAACTTTTTCCCACAATCTCATTAGGGGCACGCTGTCGTAGGCCTATTTTAGATCAACAAACAAGACATGGACATCCTGATCAAATGCGGTTTTTCTTTTCTAGGATTTGTGTCAGTGAGAAGAGATGGTCTATTGTGGATCTTCCTGCTCTAAAGCCTGCCTGTTCTTCAGCTTCTACGTCCGCGTATTCCGTTTCTATTCTATTTTTAAGTATTTTTCCGTATATTCTGCTAATAGATCCTGTAACCGTTATTCCCCTATAGTTATCGCAATTATTTTTGTCTCCTTTCTTATGAATTGTTGATATGTATGATATTTTCCATTCCCCAGGTACTTCTGATGTGTTAATGCATCTTTGAATAAGTTCCTCAAAGCGCTAAATAGCTTTTCAGTTCCGTATTTTACTATCTCTCCTGGGATGTTTCCTGGTCCTGGAGCTCTACCATTTTTTAGCGTTTTTACATACTTCTTTAACTTCTGATGTTGCTATCCTTATTGGGTATCCTCGTATAACTATATTTGGGTTTCCATGTTGGGTACTTTTGAACTCTGGTCTATCTTCTGTTAGCATATTTGTAAAATATTGGTCCCATTTTTTGGTGTTATTGGTGAGAAGATTTCTCTTCTCCGTTCTGTTCTCATATTTTTAAGAAGTCTCCAGCTTTCTGTGCTTTTTCTTCCTCCTATATAAGTGTTGAGTCTTGAGCATGTCTTTTCCCATTGGTTGTTCTTTTTGTCACTAATTATTTTGCGTACTCTAGCTTGGGATTTTTGCTTTGTCGTTTGTGCTCTTTGAACTTAAGTATTTGTGATAGCTTTTTTTTCCATTTTTCTTCAATTTCGTATTTAATTTCTTCATCCCACCAATATGGTTTTTGCTGTGTTTCCCTTTTCTCTTGGTACCCTAATGCTTCCAGTGCGGCTGCGTGTAGGCATTCCTTTATATACTTATATTCTTCTTCTATATTAACAAATCCCGTCCATTGTATCTTTTGGTCCAGTCTACTCTTGTATAGATTTCTGATACTTTCATTTTGTAAGCTGTCTGTATTATATCTTATTGTTGTTTCACTTGTTGTGTGCTGTGTACTTGTATCTTCCAGTTTGCTATCCCGTGTTGTTCGTGAGATTATCTTTCCTTTCACGAGGTAGTGGTCGCTGCCACATGAAGCCCCTCTTTGGACTCTTACATCTAGGAAGTTTAATCTAGATCTCTGACGTATTATCATATAGTCGATAATACTTTTTAAATCTCTTGTTGTTTGTCTCCACGTATATTTGTGAATATCCCTATGCTGGTAGTGTCCGTTAATATTGTAAGGTTGTTTTGTTCACATATCTCTATAATTCTTCTTCCGTTGTCGTTAGTAACTTCTTCGCCATATTTTCCTACCACTTTATCGTGTTCTTTCCTTCCTATTCTTCCATTTAGATCACCCAAAAGCAATATCTCTCTTGATGTTCCAATTTTGCGAATTTCCTCATTTAGTTGTTCAAAAAATGAATCCTTGTTATTAGCCAGATAGTCGTCGTTGACAGCGTATACTCCCAGTAAGGTTGTGTTATTACCTAGTATTTTGAAATTTCATCTTTATGATTCTTTCACTAATCGGTTCCCAGGTGGTTATGAATTTCCTCAGTTTTCTGTGTATTAGTATGGATACGCCTTGTTTTGCTCTATCTTCTTTGGGCACTCCACTATAAAAGTGATCGTAATGCCCCCAACTTTCGGAGCCTTTTCCTTTCTTCTTTGTTTCCGTCAGTACTGCAATTTCGACTCGAAGATTTTCTAATTCATTTACAACTTCATTTACTTTCCAATAAAATATAATATGTTAAATTGGCATTCGCTGTATTTAATAGAAGCTTCCAGATAAACCAACTTGTTTTCGAGCGATTATACGTTTAAATAAAATATTTTAAGCGTCCATTGTTTTACTATAAGTACTTACTGTGTTTTTATAGTACTTTCGTCTCTTTAAGCGTGATTTAGAAATCTATGAATTTTCAATTCACTCGGCCAGAACTCTGCTCTCAATACCGCCTCTTCTAGATATTTAAGAATAAATTACATACACCAATTATTGGCAACAAATGTGATTGAAGTTCTTTTAAAGCAATAATCAGTATAGGCCTAGGAATTGGTAACTGTAACTTTCCATTAACCTGGGCATTTCTCCAATTAAAAGAATTCCGATAACTAGGTGTATGTATTTTTTGTTATTTCAAAAACAAGCGTCATCTGGTCGTATAGTTCACATAAAAAGCCTCATATTTTTAATAAAGTTCAGTATAATCTAATTTGGTTGTCGTAAAAATACGTTTGATGTTAATTTTTATATAAGCATCTTTTACGATTAAAACAACGTCCTTGCCATCTATATCACTGACAGTCATTTTAGTGAGCTGCTCATGGCAATCAGCCCCCGATATATGCATAATTTTAATAATCTAAAACACTGAAACATTTTAAAAAACCGGTCAAGTGCAAGTTGAACTTGCACAATTAGTGTTCCGTACGATGATTGTTTTTAAAATAAAAATTTTTGTTAGGGTGGTATAAAAATGATCAGTGACTTCACAAAACACACCCCATAGGAGTTTTCAACAAAGTTTGTTTCCAATCTTTAATGAAAACTGGTGACCTTGAATTTTTTTTTTTTATATATACAGATAAATTATTAAAGGTAATGCACTCGTGATAATTTTCGTTCAATCTATACACCGTGGAGAATATTCCAGAATTTTTTCAAAATTTTTTGATCAGTACTTTTCGAGATAAGGTAGGGGACAGCGATTTTTTAAAAGTAATACGAAGAAAAATGTGCGCAAGTATTACATTATATATATAATATATATATATATATATATATATAAATATATATATATATATATAATTTACTCGTGTTTTCACAAGCTTTCATTTGACACCACACTCGATGACCCAGTAAAAAAAAAAATTTTTCACATCCGATTTAACCCCTCAAAACGAACCCGTTAAGTCAAAATTTTATGTTACGGTGGTATAAAATGATCAGTGACTTCACAAAACACACCCCAAATGTGTTTCCAACAAAGTTTGTTTCCAATCTTTACTGAAATCTGATCACCTTGAAATTTTTGTTTTTTTTATATACCACATAAATTATTAAAGCTAATGCACTCGTGATAATTTTCGTTCAATCTACACCCCGTGGAGAATATTCCAGAATTTTTTTCGAAATTTTTTTGATAAGTACTTTTCGAGATAAGGCCCGGGACAGCGATTTTTTTACGCGAATTTTTAAAAATAATACAAAGAAAAGTGCGCGCATAGTATAATATTATATATATATATATTTTTTACTCGTGTTTTCACAAGCTTTCATTTGACACCACACTCGATGACCTAGTAAAAAATTTTTTTTTTTCACTTCCGACTTCACCCCCCAAAACTAACCCCTTAAGTCAAATTTTAATTCTCAAAACTACTTGGCTCTGATGAGGTCATCAATTCCTATATTATTACCAAATTTCACCTTTCTATGTCAAATAGTTTCGAAGAAAATCGGGTGTGACAGACAGACAGACAGACAGACAGACACCGAAGTGATCTTATAAGTGTTCCGTACGGAACACTAAAAATATGTATAAAATAAAAGAAAAATTAAAAACTTAACCATAATCATTCAACAGACTTCATTATCTGTAGTCAATAAAAACGAATTAATTTGCTCGCTTGCCATCTAAATCTTAAATTTCTTAACACAATGCCCAATGACATCATATAGGACCAACTTTCTAATATTTACTTCTCATTAACATCAAATATTGATTTTAGCAAGGAGCATACTGACCTTAATGTATGTAAAAAGATTAACTGCCTTGATCTTTTTCACAAGATATGCCAATAAAACATTCTCAGACACTTTCCTTACTTAATTTATATCACGGCCTTCTTTGAATTGCTAATATGTAATTTAATATTGTTGCTTAGATTAGCCCGTTAGGATATTCAAACTGACCGAATTCCAGTAAGTTACAGTGTTTGTTATATTTGGAGGTATACGGCTAAACTCATCCTCACTCTCTTCAATTTTTGTTATTTTAGATTAAAAAAATCTGGTAATTTAGAATCTTGTTGCACAAGATTCTTGATTTTCAGTTAGTTTCAACTCTCTAGCTTTAGAGCAGGAAGATCCACAATAGACCATCTCTTCTCACTGACACAAATCCTAGAAAAGAAAACCGCATTTGATCAGGAAGTCTATGTCTTGTTTGTTGATCTAAAAAAGGCCTACGACAGCGTGCCCCTAATGAGATTGTGGGAAACACTACAACAGAGTAATGTAAGCACCGAAATAATTAAAGCCGTAAAATCCTTATACCAAGACGCAAGAAGTAGTGTGAAAACCAAATATGGTATAACAACAGGGTTCCCGGTCACAAAGGGTCTCAAACAGGGCTGCTGTATATCCCCAACGCTATTTAAAATCTATTTGGAGAGTGCACTGAAGAACTGGAAAAGGAAATGCAGCAGTATGGGATTACCACTGGATGACAATACTACATTGTACACGCTATCATTCGCAGATGACCAGGTAGTAGTCGCTCAGGACATCGATGATATGGAATACATGACACGAAAACTTATGGATGAATATGAAAAATGGGGCCTAGAAGTCAATATTAAAAAGTCCGAGTACATGTGCGTCGGAGGACAACAGCAGGACTTGAAACTGGCCACAGGACACACCATCAAACACTGTGCCAGTTATAAGTATTTGGGAACGAGAATATCTAGGGACGGAACACTGGAAGAAGCAATATTCGAGAGGAATATCCAAGGAAGAAAAGCGATTGCAATGCTTAATAGTATACTATGGGACAAAAACATAACCATTGAAAATAAGAAGAGAATTTACAACTCAATAGTGAAAAGTATAATAACTTACAGCTCCCAGGTGTGGCCATTAAAGGAAAGAACAGAAAAAATACTAAAAGCTCCAGAAATGGATTTCTGGAGACGAGCAGCCAGAAAATCCAGAAAAGACCGCATACCAAATTACACGATAAGGCGAGCTTTAGAAATAAAGCACGATATAGTGGACGAAATCAGAACCCAACAGTTGGTATGGTACGGACATGTACAGAGAATGTCACAAGACCGACTGCCTAAAAAAGATTTTAAAATTGGAACCCTCATGGAAAAAGAAAGCGAGGAAGACCACGCCAAACTGGAGAGCAGGAATCAACAAGGAAGTACTAGAGAGAGATCTGGAGGAGGAGGGATGGAGAAACCGGGAGGAGTGGAAATTAGGCATCGGAAGACGGAAGACGTTATAAAACCGATTGATATATATATATTCAACTCTCAGAAGATTCGTATAAAATTTTCATAACATTTGAGTTAAGTAAGTTGTTTGAAAAAGAATTTCGTGTGTTGATTAATCATTGCTTTTTGATGAGAAAAAATACAGCCGGAACCCAAGAATGGCTTGAGAAGTGTTATAGTACATCTGCTTCGTCGAGGGCAACCATATATCGATGATTTAGTGAACTTAAATGCGGTCGTACAAGCAACGATGATGCATCACGTTCCGGACGTCCAAATGAAGCAGTCACTCCAAAAAACACAAAAAAATCCACCGTATTATTCCGAATGACCGCAAAGTGAAAGTAAGACACATAGCTGACATCGTGAAGATATCAGCAAACAGCGTGAGACATATTTTGCATAAATATTTGCATATGAAAAAGCAATATGCTCAATAGTGCCGCTCGCTCTGGGGATTGACCAAAAGCAGCAACGTGTCGGAGTTTCAGAACGCTGTTTGGCACTGTTTCGGCTTAATCCAAAGGAATTTTTGCGTCGATTCATAACAATGGACGAAACATGGATCCACCACTACATACACGCGGCCACGTTACGATCTGTTTGAACGTGAGTTTTCTGAGATTTCTAAAATTTACAATATCCAATGGTTCACTGACTTTTGTTATATTATTAAAAATCTAATCAAATAAAGTAAAATTATCGTCTATAGCTTTAACTAATAGAGAAGAAAGTAAATAACGTTATTAACATTACGGCTTTTAGCGGCCGCGCACGGTAGAGTAAAACGATAATATTTTACAAAAGAATCTTACCGTACTCAATGCAATTTCTAATGAGTCACTGATTGGGCGGAAAAAAAAATGTTATGAATGACTTTTTCTATTTTTTTTGGGTCCAGAGTCTGACGTCATCGTCATCGAACAACCAAATAACAAGAGTTATTTGAGAATCGCGCAGACCTAAGACCATTTTAACAATAACAAAGTAACAGTTTTATGAGCAACATATATCCTAAACTATTCTAAGGATACATCGAATTACTGCAGTTACAAAAAATGTTGCCCTTCGTCGACAAGGCGCCTCTATGTTATTATATATATATATATATATATATATATATATATATATATATATATATACGAAGCTGGTTTGAAAAGTCCGTGCAAAGTCCGAGAGATGGCACCACCGGCGCATATCGAGGTCATGTATAGTTAGTAGCATCTCTTGAATGAACGCTCACCATGTTTCAGCCATATTGGTATATTTCTTTGTGTTTGGCATTCGTGTGAATCAAGGAATTCGAGTGATTTTCAAGAAATGGACGAAAAAGAATTTCGTGTGGTGATTAAACATTACTTTATGAAAGGCAAAACGCCTCAGGAGACTAAAGAGAAGCTTGATAAACATTATGGTGACTCTGCACCTTCGATTAGAACAGTTTATAAGTGGTTTCAAAATTTTTCGGACTGGCCATATGGGCACAAGTGACGTTGAACGTTCTGGACGGCCTGTGGAGGTTACGACTCCAGAAATCATTGATCAAATCCATGATATGGTGATGGATGACAGAAGAGTTAAGGTGCGTGAGATTGCTAGTGCTGTGGGCATCTCGACTGAACATAAATATTTTGCATAAACATTTGGACATGAGAAAGCTATCCGCAAGATGGGTGCCGCGATTGCTCACACTTGTTCCAAGGATGGTTTGCAGCTGTTCCAGAAGAATCCGGAGGACTTTAAGCGTCATTTCGTCACTGTGGATGAAACATGGATACATTACTATACTCCTGAGACCAAACAACAATCTAAACAATGGGTTACCAAGGGGGAATCTGCACCAAAAAAGGCGAAGACCGTTCCTTCGGCCGGAAAGGTTATGGCGACTGTCTTTTGGGATTCCCAAGGGATAATCCTCATCGACTATCTGAAAAAGGGTAAAACTATTACAGGTGAATATTATCATCGGTACTGGACCGTTTGAAAACCGAGCTGCAAGAAAAACGCCCGCGATTGGCCCACAAGAAAGTCCTTTTCCATCACGACAACGCACCAGCACACACCTCAGCAGTTGTGGTCGCAAAATTAATGGAAATAGGATTCCAACTCGTTTCACATCCCCCCCTATTCTCCAGACTTGGCTCCCTCGGACTACTATTTGTTCCCCAATTTGAAGAAATGGCTGGCGGACAAAGATTTTATTCAAACGAGGAGGTGATTGCAGACACTAATGGATATTTTGAGTTGGACAAATCCTATTATTCGGAAGGGATCAACAAACTAGAACATCGTTGGACGAAGTGTATAAGCCTAAAAGGAGACTATGTCGCAAAATAAAAAAGGTTTACCCCAAACCCATAAGTACTTTTTATTTTTGCACGGACTTTTCAAACCAGCCTCGTATATATATATATATTCTTGTATCAGATAACAACAAAGTCCAGCAGGCAGTCCGTAGAGTGGCCGGAACCATATGAAAGCCGACCGAAGCGTCCAGTTTTGGCAAGTATTTTTTGAGATGTGCATGGAAAAATGGTGATTGTCTATCTTAATCAAATAATCACCAGAGATTATTACCTTGGTATAGTGGACCGTTTGAATGATGATATCAAGGAGAAAGGTCGCAGAAGTGTTGTGCCACCAAGATAATGCACCAGCTCACAACTCCTAAAATCGATGACGAAACTGGACCAATCTGGACCCGATCTGGCCCCCAGCGATTATTACCTCTTTCCAAATTTCAAAAAGTGGCTCCAGGGAGAGAGACTTGGCTCAAATAAAGAAGTCTAATGGGAAACTAAGGCTTATTTTAAAAAACTAAACAAATCATAGTATATGACAGATATGTTAGAAGATCGCTGAAATAAGTGTTTGACTCTTGAAGTAAACTTTGTTGATGAATAAAATCGATTTTTGGCAAAAACATTCTTTTTCTTCAAAAGTCTCGAGTCTATTTACCCTATGTTAGTACAACTAAAAGACATTAATGCTGCTAATCAATAATTTTTTAGGTTAGGTTTCCTAAAAACGAAGAATGTACCGTCCAAGTGTTACTGATGAAATTAAATGGTTACTCATTAGATCTCTATCGGTTTCTAACATTGCGCTAAATCGATAGTACTAAAATGCTAACTTACACAATTGTTTCAATTGTTTTAAAAGAGACCAAAAAGTTACATTGTTACAATAATGTAATTGAACAATGCTAAAACTAACTGATATTTCTATACTTAAAAGGTTTTAAAATAATCTCTGGCTAAACAGATCCCTAATGCAAAAATGCCCCACTAAAATCTTAAGTGTTTATAATTCAAAAGACAAAAAGCGTGTTTGTAAAGAAGTAGGAGCACCTGTTCCATAATGCACGACTTTTTAAGCAGTTTATTGTTGTACGAGGCTCATGTAGCTGCGAGGAGGCATTCATAACAACGTGGGGATCAAAAGGTAAGGCTTGTTTACCATAGGCGGAGATAGAGATGTTTTAATTACTGATCACAAAATTTTATAGACATGAAATAAATTACAGGGGCGGATTTCTGAAGAAATACAGATTTTCCGTCATACAAGTTGCTGACCTAAAAATTTTCAGTGGGGGTATACAGTCGATCAAGAACTTGTCGCCTAAAACTTGTATTCGGTAAAAAAATCCTTTTGTTAGATTATTCTTGTCACCTCTGCAAATGCTTTCTAGAAAGAGATTCACTTCTACCCTTCATCATCATCATCATTATTATCTTATTCCATCCATAGTCGGATGGAAGTATACCCAAGTTGTTTCCAATGAGCTTTGTTGTCTGCTTTTTACATTCAATCGTGTCCTGCTAATCTTTTTATGTCGTCCGTCCATCTTGTCTGTGGTCTACCTCTGCATCTTTTGTGTTCTCTAGGCCTCCATTCAACTATACGGCGTGTCCATCTGTTATCATTCAGTCTTGCGATATGCCCAGCCCAATTTCATCTTAATATACATATTCGTTATATTAGATCTGTCACTTTTGATCCTCTTCGTATTTCGATGTTAGGAATACCATCTGGAGTCCTAATATTTAGCATTCTCCTCTCCATTTCTCTTTGGGTTACCTGGAGTTTATTTATTATACTTTTATTTAAAACCCACGTTTCAGTGCCATATGTTAATACCAGCAGTACATATTGATTCGAATACTCTAGCTTTTATTGTATTTGAGATATCCAATTTAAATGTAGATTGGAATCTTCCGAGTTAGCATTTAAATTATTTTTTAATATTTCGATTTTTTGTCTTAAATTTTTTTTTATGGGTCTGGCATACGTCCTGCAGGGAAATCCCTAAAGCGCTACAGAAGCGACATCGGTGCGGAGAAAGCGATTCACGTTGTTCTTGAATCGAGGTAAATTGTACTCGGTCGGAAACACAGTCCCGGGCAAAATTTTGGGGGTGAGTGTATATCAAACTTTAGCAAACTTTTCTTTAACGTATTTTACATCCAAAACACTACCTGCGTGCTAAAATGCAGCCTGTTAACATTTAACTCCTGGTGACTGCGCTATATTTTGCAATTTAACTGTAGTAACAGAGTCTTGTGAAAAAATTTGTATTGTTTACTGTCGAGATACTTTATCGAAACTAGCAGCTAAAAGATGGTTCCCTCGCTTTGCCCTGGAAATTTCGATATCAGAGATGAGCTTCACTCTGGTTGGCCAGTCACCAAAAAAGCCGATGAAACCTTGGAAAAACTTGAGCAGTTATGGCACCACACAGCAAAAAATTAAATTTACCTAATTTTCCACCTCAAAACATTGTTGAAACAGAATGTAAACGACCCATTTGTAAAACAGAGCGTTACTGGTGATGAACAGAGGATCACGTACGATAATAATGTGTGAAGGGATGATGTTCTCCATATAAAAGACTGCTTGAAAAGCGTTGTACGAGGAGTAGCAAGACATCATACAGATGTGAAGTATTAGCGCAACGTGTTTTTCTAACATGCACCGATCTAAGACGAATTAAGCGGGCCACATCCTTAGAAAACCGATATCTGAGCGTTCAAAGTGAACGAAGAGATAAGCGTACTGTCATCTGCAAAGCTGTAGATTGGATTCCCGGTCTTCTCCAGCAGATCGTTAATGTAAATAAGAAGGATAGTAGGAGACAGTATAGAGCCTTGGGGCACACCGGCGTTGATAGTGAAGGCCAAAATTCGTCGACTGCCACTCGTAAAGAACACTCTCTGAGGAAACATGAGAGCCACAAACAAAACCTTTCAGACATACCAGAAGAGCGTAACTTAGCCAACAATCCATCGTGCCAAACACGGTCGAATGCCTTGGATATATCAAGAGCAACCGATCGAGATTCTCCAATGGGTTCAGTTGCGTTATTCCAGACATGTGTTACATAAGTCAGAAGATCTCCAGTTGATCTATTTTTACGAAAGCCATATTGGTGATCGCTAATAATGTTGAATCCTTCAAGGTATTTTAAAAGATGCTGATTGGTAGCCTTTTCCAGGTATTAGAAAGAAATCCGTCGACTGCCACTCGCAAAGAAACGCTCTCTGAGGAAACATGAGAGCCACAAACAGAACTTTTCAGACATACCATAAGAACGTAGCCTAGCCAACAGCCATCGTGCCAAACACGGTCGAATGCCTTGGATATGTCAAGAGCAACCGCTCGAAATTCTCCAAAGTGTTCAATTGCGTTGTTCCAAACATGTGTTACATAAGTCAGGAGATCTCCTGTTGATCTATTTTTACGAGAGTCATATTGGTGATCGCTAATAATGTTGAATCCTTCAAGATATTTTAGAAGATGCTGATTGATAGCCTTTTCCATGATTTTCGATATTATTGAAAGCAGTGCGACTGATCGGTAGTTATTTGGCAAGGTCTTCTTGCCTTTTTTAGATATCGGCTGAACTGTGGCACATTTCCAGCAGGAAGGAAATATTAAATAGAAAGGAATATATAAAAATATGTAAATGTTTCTACCTTTCCTATTCTTTCACCTTCTATTAATAGTTCCTGGCTGTTATCTTCACTTTCGTTGTTTAAATATTTGGTTTTGGTGAAGTTTATTTTTAGACTTATTTCTCGAAAGTTATTATTTAATTCTATCAGCATTTCTTGTAATTCTTCTTTTGTGTTGGCAATCAGAGTAATATCATCTGCGAACCTTAAGTGAATTGATCGATCACCGTCCATTACCTTATATGTGGTTAAATAGTACATTATCGAACAGAACTACTGCATAAGCTTCGCGCTTCGAGACTGTGTTCCAATATATTATCCAAAAGGTCCGAAAATTAAACCTACAGCCACTGTTAAGGATATGGACAAGTCAAGAGCATTCGTTAGCAAGTGAATGAAACAATAGTTTCTGTTAAAAAATATTGATGATCTACCAGAACAAGAGGAAAAAGTGTCTAACAAGGACGAAAAAATGATTACACAGGTCTGCGATGGTTTTCCCCCTCACAAAACTAAGTAGTAATTTTGGTAGGTAGTAGTAGGTATTAATTTAATGAGAAAAATAATAAAAAATTTCTATCAGTTAAGTTTTCTGAGAAAAATATTTTTTCAGTTTTCTTAGTACTACTAGAGTTGGCTTCAAATTTCTGTGTTAGCAATGTTTTTTTTTTTATCGCTCACCCCCCGCCTCAGTAGGGATTTTACCCTTTTTTTTTTTTTTCCATATCCCAAGGATATCGGCGAGGATGTCGTAATACCCGTCAAAGTTGTCAAAGTGCCGAAACATACATTTTTGTATTTCACGACACCTTTTAGAGAACGCGATAGTGGTAGCACGGACGTTATTTTTGCATTTCTGCAAACAACTACAATCTATGAACACTCACAACACTCAGCCGACACACGGAATCGAACCGCTGACCTTCTGATCAACAGCAGGCTCCTTAGCCCACTGCGCCAATCGGCCCGGCCGTGCTGGTAGTGCTGATATTTAAATATTTATCTAACCTCACTATTGTTTTTTTATTGCGATTATAAGCATATTTGGAGCTACGTGTGTTGACTAAAAAGACAAACTACTCCAATCATGGCTGGACTATATGCGGTGATCTAAAGATATTAACTACGCTTCTTAGCCAGCAAGGAACATATGGAAAATAGCCCTGCTTCCTGTGTGAATAGGATAGCAGAAATAGAGCACAACATTGGATCAAAAAATATTTACCAGAGACAACATCATTAAGCCCTGGAAGTAAAAATGTTGTACGCGAGGCTCTGGTTGACCCCTCCAAGATTCTACTTGCTCCACTTCATATCAAATTAGGTATTATGAAGCAATTTGTGAAGGCATTGCCTAAAGAAGGTGCCCATTTTAAATATTTATGTGATAAATTTAAGCATTTATCGAATGCCAAAATAAAAGAAAGCATTTTTGTTGGCCCTGATATTCGGAAGTTAATGCAAAATGCTGACTTTGAAAAAACTGTGAATAAGACCGAAAAGCTGGCTTGGAAATCATTTAAAGGAGTCATGGAACAATTTTTGGGAAACGAAAAAGGCCCTGATTATGAAAATATAGTCAATATCATGCTTAAAATTCTCAGAAAGTTGGGTTGCACTATGAGTATAAAGCTGCATTTTCTGCATTCTCATATTGACTTCTTTCCCAAGAATCTCCAAGATTCTACTTGCTCCACTTCATATCAAATTAGGTATTATGAAGCAATTTGTGAAGGCATTACCTAAAGAGGGTCCCCGTTTTAAATATTTATGTGATAAATTTAAGCATTTATCGAATGCCAAAATAAAAGAAAGCATTTTTGTTGGCCCTGATATTCGGAAGTTAATGCAAAATGCTGACTTTGAAAAAAACTGTGAATAAGACCGAAAAGCTGGCTTGGAAATCATTTAAAGGAGTCATGGAACAATTTTTGGGAAACAAAAAAGGCCCTGATTATAAAAATATAGTCAATATCATGCTTAAAATTCTCAGAAAGCTGGATTGAACTATGAATATAAAGCTGCATTTTCTGCATTCTCATATTGACTTCTTTCCCAAGAATCTTGGTGCTGTAAGTGAAGACTAGGGAGAGTGATTTTCACCAAGACATGAAGGTTATGGAGAAGATATCAAAGAAGATGGGACGTTAGCATGATGACCAACTATTGCTGGATGTTTTTTTTTTTATGGGTCTAGCACACATGCTACAGGGAAGTCCCCTAAAGCACTCCAGGAGCGACATGTGTGGAAGCGGGCGGAAAAAGCGATTCACGTTGTTCTTAAATCGCTAGTTAAAGTGTCTCTCTTCACTTGAATCGGAAGTACACGAGAAAAAGATTGAATAGAAGTTTTGAAGAAAATAGAAAAAGATATATATGTCTTGACTAGTCTAATCTCCTAAGTCATGTTTAAAACCAATTCTGCGCATTTTATAACTAAACATTAAGATTTATATTTATCATATTCCATTTTTAATGAAAATTGTTTAAAAATCTGGTAATATGCACATCCTCTATAAAAATAAATCTTGATGTGCTATAAAGGAACTAAAGCTATATTTTAATTCAGCAGACCTGAATACCTAAAAAAAGTATTATTATTTAAAGGGGGAATTAAAACTTATATTTCGCAGGCCTGTGTTGTTAACTAGCTCAGCCGTCAGAGGCAAATCTTGTCGAAAAGGTCTCATTAAATGTTAACAGGCTGCATTTTGGCATGCAAGTAGTTTTTTTGGACGCAGAATATGATAAAAAAAAACGCCCTTTATGCTAAAAACGACTAAACATGTGTATTCAAGTTGACGGGCATATTTTTGCACATTTATTACGTCATAATAATTATTCATTAGATAAGCGTAAGCGTATTAAAAACAAGGGTAAAAAATTGAAAAATTAAAAATAAACCGAAAACTATTAGAAACAGGTATATGACATACTCAATAAATGTTGGAGGGTTTTATAAAATCTATCAGAAAAAATAATAATATACAGGGTGTGCCATTTAAAAAATTTGAGATTTTTCAATTTAAAATAGTCGAAATGCATAAATTTATTTTGAACACCCTTTAGCATCTAACTCAAATTTCTTTATATATATCTTTTTTTTCATCTATATAGAACGCTCGTACCAATTATGAGTATTCCAGCTTCAGAAACAATCGCGCTACTGGCAATTTTTGACAAAACTGAAAACTATTGTTTTTTTAAAAAAAATTGAAATATTAGAAAAACTACTAGGTTTAGGTATATAACATTATTAATAAAAAATTATAAAATTTTACGCAGAATTTAAATATAAATTAGGAAAAACGACGTTCTATTTAAAAAAACATATCTTATATCGGCCACACTTTTTTGAAATACCCTGTATACTCAAAAATAATTTTAATCCGTGCACCTTAACATTTCCTAAAACTATCGTATCTAACATTTTTTCGTCATTCCCGAAACAAATGAGATAATGAACTTTACTCTATCGTTGACTCACCCTGTACAATAATTGCTGAGCAAAAAACACAGAGAGAAACGACTCGCGTGGCAGAAAAATACATAGATCGAGACTGGAGCAATATAATTTTTTCCGATGAAGCTTCATTTTGGGGTTATGTTTTCACCTCACGTGTTCGATCAACCAACTAACCAATTGGTTCAGTGCACCGTGAAACACCTTGTGAGGAAGACAACCCCAAACATCAGAGTAAAACGTGTAGCCGGTGGAAAGAGGAATTCGGTTTCGTCACACTAGATTGGCCATCCCAATCGCCCAATCCAAACCCAATCAAGAACGTGTGATCATATATCAAGCAGAAGATTCATAGTAAAAGGGTGTACACAGTGAAATAGCTGTCACGGCCAATCCGCGCAATTGGAAATCTTTGCCCCAAGAATATGCGGAAAATCTCGTCGTAAGTATGTCCCGAAGATACCAGACGATCATCGACGCTCATGAAGACTGGTCGAACTACTGAATCATAACATTTAATGGGAATGCTTTACTGTCGAATGATGTAAATAACTTTTAAATAAATACGTTTTTTAATGAACAATGCGTTACACGTTCTTACTTGACTCTAATATCGTAGGACAGTAGGACAATCATATAGGTGAAGTTCTTCTATGTTATTTAAAGAAGACCAAAAAATTCATGGCCAGTTAAAACAAACAATTGTTTGGATGTTTCTGAAGTGTTTTCTATGTAAATTAGACAAAGTATTTTCTTTGTAAATTAGAGATAATCGAGTTTTTAGAAAATTCTAAGTGAAGAATAGTAAGAATAAATGCAATTTGTACGATATTAATATAAGAAACATAAAATTGGAATCTGTGAAAAAACCAAAGAATGTATAAAGGAGAAAAAAATCGACTATACGAAAAATGACTGAATACAAAATCAGAAGAAGATCTACAGAAATATAAAGAAAAAAATGCAGAAACGAGAAGGAACAAAGAAAAGAACGAGAAATGGGAAAACGCGTGCGAACATGTAGAACAGTATACAGGAGGAACTAGAAGCATAGAGTCATGGAGAATAATTAAAGCGTTAAGGACCAACAATAGAGAGAAGACATATATAGAGTATATCCCAGAAAGTGAGTGGGAAGAATATTATAAAAAACAGAAGACAGACAAGAATTCCAAGAAGAGAACACTGAAGAAGAACATAATAAAGAAAAGAAAAGAGATAGAAGTAAGCTATGAAAAAGTAACATACTCAAAAATAATAAATCTGCAGGGCCTGGAGGTGTGGTAAACGAAATGATTAAGTACGGGTCTAATTACATCGAATGCTGAGAAACATGTTCCACATACCAGAGGAATGGTCAAAAGCCTATATAGTATCTATATTTAAAAAGGAAGACCGCAGAAAATGCACAAACTATAGAGGCCTAAGCATAATATCGAGTATGGGGCGTTTGTATGGAAATATTATTAAAAATATTATAGAGAAAAATATAAAAGATAAAACTGGAGAAGACCAAGCAGGCTTTACGGCCGAAAAATCATACATAGACCACATATACACTATAAAACAAACAATGGAAAAAAACTCGCAAAGAATAGAAAAGTTCATCTAGCCTTCATAGACATAAAAAAGGCCTATGACTCAATACCAAGACAAAGATTATGAAGCGCAACGAAAGAAATAGGCAATGACAAAGAACTAATATACACAGTGAAAGCTCTCTACGAAAACAACACAGTTAACATAAAAATAAGACATAAAATAGGGAAAAGACTCCAAACATCAAAAAGGCCTACTACAAGGATGCTCTACATCCCCAACACTACTGAAGATATAACTCGAACAAGCGTTAAAAAAATGGGAGCAAAAATGTAGCGAAATGGGAGTCCCAATAGGCGAAAATTACTTATATACTCAAAGTTTCGCAGACTACCAAGTAATCATAGCGCAAGATGAGGCAGACCTCAGTTATATAGTAAGAAAACTGAAAGAAGAATACACTAAAGCAGGATTAGCAATAAACTTTGATAAAACAGAATATCTAACAACAAAGGAGGGAAATGTGGAAAATCTAGAAGTCGATAATGAAACAACAATCAAAGGAATCGATAGGTTTAAATATTTAGGAACCATCATTTCAAAAAACGCATCAGAAGAAGAGATCAAAGCTAGATTAGGACAAATGCGGACATGCATAAGACAATTAAATTCGATCCTATGGGACAAAGACATTAAAAAGAGAAACAAAAGACGCATATACAAATCAATAATACAAAGCATAATGACATACGGGTCAGAAACGCGGTAGAGATGGAGTGTTGGAGAGGATGCTGTAGAGTGACACGTATGGAGAGAAAACCAAATGAAGAAATAAAAAGCAGAATGAACGTCAAAGAGAATGCAATAAACACCATTGAAGAAAAACGATTAAAATGGTATGGACACATAAGACGGAGCGAGAATAATAGATGGATAAAGAAAATAACAGAGTGGAGCCCTATAGGGAGATGAAAAAGAGGAAGACCCAGACGATCGTGGAGATATGATGTGGACGAGGCTATGGAGGACAGGGGTCTAACAGATGGAGACTGGGAAGATAGAAACAGATGGAGTCAAAGGCTGAGAGAAGGAAGACAGCGGCAGCTGTAAAAAATCCTTGATATATATACATATATATATATATATATATATATATATATATATATATATATATATATATATATAAATATATATATATATATATACGGTCGACACTGTTTATAGTGAAACTCTATATAGTGAAAAACTCTTTATAGTGCAATTTTTTCAAGACCTAGAATATTTATTATACATAGCAATATATACGGATTTTTTCTTTATATAGTGAAAAACTTTCTATAGTGAAATTTCGGTCAACATTTTGGTCTTTCACTATATAGTGTGTCGACTGTATATACGAGGCTGGTTTGAAAAGTCCGAGCAAAGTCCGAGAGATGGCACCACCGGCGCGTATCGAGGTCATGTTTAGTTAGTAGCATCTCTTGAATGAACGCACACCAAGTTTCAAACCATATTGGTCTATTTCTTCGTGTTTGGCATTCGTGTGAATCAAGGAAGTCGAGTGATTTTCAAGAAATGGGCGAAAAAGAATTTCGTGTGGTGATTAAACATTACTTCATGAAAGGCAAAACGCCTCAGGAGACTAAAGAGAAGCTTAATAAACATTATGGTGACTCTGCACCTTCGATTATAACAGTTTATAAGTGGTTTCAAAATTTTTGGACTGGCCATATGGGCACAAGTGACGCTGAACGTTCTGCACGGCCTGTGGAGGTTACGACTCCAGAAATCATTGATCAAATCCATGATATGGTGATGGATGACAGAAGAGTTAAGGTGCGTGAGATTGCTAGTGCTGTGGGCACTAGCAACTGAACGGGTACATAATATTTTGCATAAACATTTGGACATGAGAAAGCTATCCGCAAGATGGGTGCCGCGATTGCTCACGCTTGACCAAAAACGGAATCGTGTGAAGTGTTGCAAGGATGGTTTGCAGCTGTTCCAGAAGAATCCGGAGGACTTTAAGCGTCGTTTCGTCACTGTGGATGAAACATGGATACATTACTATACTCCTGAGACCAAACAACAATCTAAACAATGGGTTACCAAAGGGGAATCTGCATCAAAAAAGGCGAAGACCGTTCCTTCGGCCGGAAAGGTTATGGCGACTGTCTTTTGGGATTCGCAAGGGATAATCCTCATCGACTATCTGGAAAAGGGTAAAACTATTACAGGTGAATATTATTCATCGTTATTGGACCGTTTGAAAACCGAGCTGCAAGAAAAAACGCCCGCGATTGGCCCACAAGAAAGTCCTTTTCCATCACGACAACGCACTAGCACATACCTCAGCAGTTGTGGTCGCAAAATTAATGGAAATAGGATTTCAACTCGTTTCACATCCCCCCTATTCTCCAGACTTGGCTCCCTCGGACTACTATTTGTTCCCCAATTTGAAGAAATGGCTGGCGGGACAAAGATTTTATTCAAACGAGGAGGTGATTGCAGACACTAATGGATATTTTGCAGACTTGGACAAATCCTATTATTCGGAAGGGATCAACAAACTAGAACATCGTTGGACGAAGTGTATAAGCCTAAAAGGAGACTATGTCGAAAAATAAAAAAGGTTTACCCCAAACACATAAGTAGTTTTTATTTTTGCACGGACTTTTCAAACCAGCCTCGTATATATATATATATATATATATATATATATATATATATATATATATATATATATATATATATATATATTATAGTGTGACACCAAAAACTGGATCTAACTCCACAATTTTAGTTGTTTAGGGTTCCATATGGGACCACTTCGATGTCTGTCTATCCTTCTGTCACACCCGATTTTCTCCGAAATTATTTCACGTAGAAAGTTGAAATTTGGCATAAATATAGGAATTAATAGCCCGATCAGAGCCGTGTAGTTTTGAAAGTTAAATTTTAACTTTGTTGGGGGTGGAATCGGAAGTGAAAACAAAATTACCAGGTCATTGAGTGAGGTGTCAAATTAAAGCTTGTGAAAACAGGAGTTCAAAAATATATATGATGTAATACTTGGGCACACTTTTGTTTGTATTATTTTTAAAAAATGGCCAAAAATCTTTGTCACTCCCACCCTATCTCGGAAAGTACCAATTAAAAAATTTTGGAATAGTCTTCATAAAGTGTTGATTGAATAAAAATTATCACCAGTGCGTTATGTTTGATAATTTATCTGAGATAAAAACAATCTTTTGATCAACAAAATGGTGAAGTTTTTTTTAGTCGGGACTAAAAGCTACTGTTTTAAGCATTTGCTGACCAACGAAAAATTAGAGAGATTAATATTCTTCTGAAATTAAGAGACTCAACATTAACCCTTTTCTTCAATGCAGCATAGTAACTTAAAGCCGTTGATACCATAAGGATAATTTACTTGATTATACCCACGAGAATGTGTTATGATTTTACACCTTGATACATTTAGAAGTTTATAGAAAAGACAACTTATTTAGTTAAATATTGCTACCGCTGAAAAATTAGACAATCACTAGTGTTATAGTATGACATATTTTGTAATCATCCACAAAGAATAGTTAGTTACATGTAATGAGCCTAAAGAGATAATTGATCAAAGGTAAAATCAATAGAGGATTCCTAAGAAATTTCTGAGAAAACTGCATAACCAACAAGTTAATTCCTCAAAATATAGCATCTTTTAAACAACCTTAATAATGAAGCACTTAATCCAGAAGAACAGAGTTTCTTTAAAATTATCAGATATTAAAAATGATCGAAGGCCTTCCAGAAGTCAGTGTATATTGCATCCACCTATTCCACATCACTAATGCTGGCCCGATTTCAAAAAGATTAGTAACCGTTGATCGTTGTGCTTTGAAACCTTGTTGATCAATAGAAAAAAGGCAATGAACATCAGGAAAAATCCAATTATACACCGCCTGGGCGAGAGCCTCGGCAAAGCTACTCAAATACTTATAAATATAGCAATAGATCTATAACATCTGGGAAGCCCCCTTTGTTCAATATACAGGAGACCCGAGCTAGTTTTCAACATGATGAAAATGAAAACATATTAATTGCCAGGTTAAATAAAAAAAAACGAGTATTTTAAAATCAATATTGAGACAATTGTTTCTTATATTTTTAAATAAATTTGTTAAACCAGATACGTGCTATTTCGATCGACGACCTTCTGCGGTTTTTCTGGTGTAATCCTTTCACTGTAAAACTTATGTGGTTTCTGGGGAAACAATTGGGACAGGTGGTTTTTTACAAGCCTTTTTTGAAATTAATTTAACACCATTCAGAAAGTGCTGCAGAGACTAGAACAATAGTAGTCTGACGGTGCTAGGTAAAACTTCCCAGCAGAGCTATCTCAATTTTTGTCGAGTCCTCAAAAATGGATATGATCTGTCGTTGTCATGGTGGAAGATGTCACTCTTTCTGTTGACTAGTTCCGACTTGCTTCAATCTTGTCAATTGCTGATAGACGAGTCTAAAATCAGTCGTTTGGTCAGGCTACAGCAGCTCATTATACACAATTCCCTACCAATCCCACCAAATACACATTCTAATTTTTTTTGTCATCAATCTGGGCTTTGCCTTCTTTTGTAAAGCTTCATCTTTTTTTCGACCACGATGTTTTCCGCACATTATCATCTCACGTGATCCACTTTTTATTGCCTGTGACCAACTGCTTCAGAAATTTCGATTTCGTTACGTTTCTGTGGAGATTTGCAGAACGAAAGTCGATCGTGTAAATGTTTTAACGTCATATCATGTGGCACCCAAACATCGAGCCTCCTTTTTGTAGCCAGCTTTTTCCAAATAGTTTAAAACTGTTTGTTGATGGATGTTTAGTTCCTTGGCGATATCATGGCTACTTACATAACGGTCGTGCTCAACTTTTACCAAAATTCTATCAACTTTTTCTGCCACTAGTCGATCAGTGCGACGCAACAATCTTTTAGCTGTTGCTTTTAATAACGTATCTTAACCATAAAGAGCAAAAATTTCTTCATAAGCCTGTAGTGAACTTTTGCAGAAATTTCACTCGTATTCAAGACGGTCTAAATTAAGTCTGAATGTACGAATTCCAACAGTTTTACAGTCTACTACTAACAAATGTCAGCATTCGACTGATGATAAGTATTGCCTGATGCGACTTATATTACCTGAGATCTAGACACTAAAGCTATCTAACGACAAAAAGGCTCAATACTTTTTCGACAGCTCAATAAAATGGTGAGTTGCTTAGTGATTCCGCAATCTCTAACCAATAAGCTAGGCGTAAGAGAATGGCCTGTACTAAATTTATTTTTTAAGTTTTATTGGTAAATTCGGCAATACGGTATTGCCACTTTATTCGCCTGATATAGGTTATTGCTCGAAATTATTGATAATAAATATAATTTTTCATTCACGAAAAGCTTCTTAATTAGTTAAAACAAATTTTTAAAATAATCGTCATATTTTGGTGTATAATATATCTAAATTTCATATTTTTGCCAATATTTTTTCTGTGATATAAAAAAAATGTACGTTTGCTACATTAAATGGACACTTTTCCCATAAGGATCCATGTATTTTTTAAATTTGATTTTTAATGAAGAGCTTCCTAAATGTCTTGATATTTCTACGAAAAATTCTAGATTTTTTAATTTAACCAATAAAATCAAATTAAAGTATTTTTCATCATTTTCGTGTAACGCTCCAACTTCCTTAAGTGACGTCGCTAATGACAAACAGGCTCAATACTTTTTCGACAGCACAATAAAATGATGAGTTGCTTAGTGATTCCGCAATCTCTAACCAATAAGCTAGGCGTAAGAGAATGGCCTCTACTAAATTTATTTTTTAAGTTTTGTTGGTAAATTCGGCAATACGGTATTGCCACTTTATTCGCCTGATATAGGTTATTGCTCGAAATTATTGATAATAAATATAATTTTTCATTCACGAAAAGCTTCTTAATTAGTTAAAACAAATTTTTAAAATAATCATCCATCCATGTATTTTTTAAATTTGATTTTTAATGAAGAGCTTCCTAAATGTCTTGAAATGTTTACGAAAAATTCTAGATTTTTTAATTTAACCAATAAAATCAAATTAAAGTATTTTTCATCATTTTCGTGTAACGCTCCATCTTCCTTAAGTAACGTCGCTAATGAAGTGCCCGGATGTAAAGGTCACCTTTTTAGAAAATATGCTGCCTGAGTTTTGTCATCTCTAAGCGTCCATATGTAATATTATAAAATATACAGGGTGGTCCAAACTGGACATTTTTAAACGTAAACCCCCTTTATCTAAAGGAGATAGACGAAAACTGATGTCGGTGTCTGAGGCTCAATTTTTATGATAAACTCAATGGTAAAAACCGCATAGCGATATCTAGTACTGTTTCAGTTATACAGAGTGTTTTTCAAAAATCTGCATTTTAGAAAAATGTTTGTAATTCTTTTCCTATTGAAAATTTTTGATTTCTGTAAAAACATTCTCAAAGCACTTTTTCACGTGAATTTCAACAGTGTAAATTACATTTTTTTACAACTAATATATTAGTAGTTATTAACGCAAAAATATATTTTTTAAATGGGATACCCTGTATATTTTTCCTTATCCGAATAGAGCTTTAAATTACCATTCGAAAAATATAGCACACTTAATATTTTGCTTAAATCTATTTCAAAATATAAAGGTTTTCAGTTCAGTAGGCTTTGGACGGAGCGGCAATATCAATTGTTTACCGATAGCAGTCAAATCGTAAAAAAAATTCCCAGAAGTAACTCTAAGAGTCATAACTACAATGAAATTTACTAAATTCTATAGTACTTTAAACTGTGTAGAAAATAAAACAAAACAACAATAAAATAATTTATTCCGAGTAGAGCAAACTAAAACAAAACATTTTTCTATAAGAGATGTTCGAACTGTCGACCAGTTCCATTTACACATAGGCGGCACCTTTTCTGGACACTTCTTACCGAGTTGATTAGTTCAAGAGGAGTGAGAGCTGCAAAACTTTGTATCCCTGCGACTTCTAACTCTTACCTGGTGTTTGTCGGCAATTTAAAAATTAGGTCTTTCAATCTTCCCAAGAGATAGAGGTCCATGGATGTTAAATCCAGTGACCTTGCCGGCCAACGATCCGCACCTTGATTGGCTATCCAGTTATTGTCGAAATTGACCGATAAAAAATTACTGATAACTGCAGCGTTATGAGGGGGTGCCCCGTCGTGTTGAAAACATATATTTCTAAGGTCCATTAACGGCAGTTCATCAACAAGAGGGTCTATTTGCTGCCTTAAAATGTCTAAATACGAGGCTGGTTTGAAAAGTCCGTGCAAAAATAAAAACTACTTATGTGTTTGGGGTAAACCTTTTTTATTTTTCGACATAGTCTCCTTTTAGGCTTATACACTTCGTCCAACGATGTTCTAGTTTGTTGATCCCTTCCGAATAATAGGATTTGTCCAAGTCTGCAAAATATCCATTAGTGTCTGCATTCACCTCCTCGTTTGAATAAAATCTTTGTCCCGCCAGCCATTTTTTCAAATTGGGGAACAAATAGTAGTCCGAGGGAGCCAAGTCTGGAGAATAGGGGGGATGTGAAACGAGTTGGAATCCTATTTCCATTAATTTTGCGATCACAACTGCTGAGGTGTGTGCTGGTGCGTTGTCGTGATGGAAAAGGACTTTCTTGTGGGCCAATCGCAGGCGTTTTTCTTGCAGCTCGGTTTTCAAACGGTCCAATAACGATTAATAATATTCACCTGTAATAGTTTTACCCTTTTCCAGATAGTCGATGAGGATTATCCCTTTGCGAATCCCAAAAGACAGTCGCCATAACCTTTCCCGGCCGAAGGAAACGGTCTTCGCCTTTTTTGGTGCAGATTCCCCCTTGGTAATCCATTGTTTAGATTGTTGTTTGGTCTCAGGAGTATAGTAATGTATCCATGTTTCATCCACAGTGACGAAACGACGCTTAAAGTCCTCCGGATTCTTCTGGAATAGCTGCAAACCATCCTTGCAACACTTCACACGATTCCGTTTTTGGTCAAGCGTGAGCAATCGCGGCACCCATCTTGCGGATAGCTTTCTCATGTCCAAATGTTTATGCAAAATATTATGTACCCGTTCAGTCGAGATGCCCACAGCACTAGCAATCTCACGCACCTTAACTCTTCTGTCATCCATCACCATACCATGGATTTGATCAATGATTTCTGGAGTCATAACCTCCACAGGCCGTCCAGAACGTTCAGCGCCACTTGTGCCCATATGGCCAGTCCGAAAATTTTTGAAACCACTTATAAACTGTTCTAAATCGAAGGTGCAGAGTCACCATAATGTTTATCAAGGCTTCTCTTTAGTCTCCTGAGGCGTTTTGCCTTTCATAAAGTAATGTTTAATTACCACACGAAATTCTTTTTCGTCCATTTCTTGAAAATCACTCGACTTCCTTGATTCACACGAATGCCAAACACAAAGAAATAGACCAATATGGCTGAAACTTGGTTTGCGTTCATTCAAGTGATGCTACTAACTAAACATGACCTCGATACGCTCCGGTGGTGCCATCTCTCGGACTTTTCAAACCAGCCTCGTATCTCTGAGAGGTGAGTGTTCCTTCGTAAATAAATGGACCTATAACCCTGCCTGCCCTAAAACCTCAAAAAAATCCTCCCCCACATTAAATCCAAATCTGCCTTGATTTCTTTGCTCCACAACTAAATGAGGATTTTCTTGTGCGCACTTATAAGAATTGTGACGGTTAAAAATACCTGCATTGCTTACATAAGCTTGGTCTGTCCAAATGCAATTTAATGAAAAATTTGGAACATGGTTACAATTTTCCAGAAACCATTGGCAAAAATCCAAACGCCGTTGAAAATCTCCTTCTCTAAGGTGATGAACTTTTTCTTGTCCTATATGGCTTGAATTTGTGCTTCTTCAAAGTAAGACTTACGTTAGTTCTTGATAGTCCAGTGGATTCTTTTAACTGTCGGGTTGAAGTGTTGGGATTATTTCCGATAATTTCTAAAACTACTATTTGTTCTAACTCCTTATCCCTGTTTGATGCACAATTTGTGGGCCGTTTTTTTTTTTCAAACTGGCCACTATCAACTAGGTTATATCGCAATCGAACGAATGTATCCTTGAAAGGTGGACGCCTCTCTGGATACCACTCGTGGTAGAAATTACTTGCCGCTTCCGAATTTTCTCCGGTTTGTATGAAACACACTATCATATCCCATTTTTCGTAATTTTCAAACTTCATTTTCATTGCGATTTATTTGACAATTCAATAACTGATCTTGAAGTAAAATTTGACAACTACGAGTAAATAATTGAATTAAACCATATGGCCGCTCCGTCTAAAGCCTACTTCACAAAATGTGCATTTAAAACTCGCGTAAAAACTGCTATATTTTTAGAATGGTAAAGCTCTATTCGGATAAGGAAAAGTATACAGGGTATCCCATTTAAAAAATATATTTTTGTGTTAATATCTATTAAAATATTACAAACATGTTTCTAAAATGCAGATTTTTGAAAAACACCCGGTATATCTGAAACGGTACTAGATATCGATATGCGGTTTCACCATTGAGTTTATCATAAAAATTGAGCCTCAGACACCGACATCAGTTTTCGTCTATCTCCATTAGATAAAGGGGTTTACCTTTAAAAGTGTCCAATTTGGACCACCCTGTACATCAATCCAACGAAAACCGTAACCTCTAAATTACCAATGCTAAAACTTGTCCCAACATTAACTTCCGCAAAATTTATTTACGCTGAAGTTCTTATCTCCGCCACTGTTTACTGGAAATTTTTCCCCCAGGACTTTTCCGTTAACGATAAAACTTGCGGCTTTGCCCGCAAAACTCAATTTGCATCGATGAGCCATGCAACATCCATTCACCGTCTCTTCCATCGTACGACATTCTTTTACATTTTATGTGCTTGTTTCCACTTATTTCCGCTTTTCAGTTAATGGGTGTTCGAATGGTTCAATTTCCGTAATATTTTTCCCCAATTGAGATCTTTTGATGTATTTGCTGTTTCTTGATTTGTTTGAATGTTAGTTTGCATAAAATACGTGCCTGATCGTACCACTCCGTACATGTTCACATAAAATTATCTAATCTACAATTTCACTTGCTATAACGTAATACACATTCTGCCATAGCAAAAAAGAGTTGATATTATGGTTACTGTAATCCTTTCTCTATTTCTGAGTTTTGACCTTTATGGCTATTACGCTTGAAAAATCCTATTTATTATATAGTATAAATTACATCAACTACAAGAAGTTTTAAGATGTCTAACTAGCTATGAACGAATACTCACAAAACTAAAATAAAAACTGGCCAAGTCAGACTTGCGCAATTAATGTGCCGTACGATAATTGCTTTTAAAATGAAAAATTTTACCCTAAATGAGTTTTCAAACAAAGTTTGTTTATCCGATCTTTGTCGGAAAACTAAGGACCTTGAAATTTTTTGTTTTTTTTTTATATATCCAGATAAAAATTATCGCTCATGATAATTTTCGATTAACCTATGCCATGTGGGAAGTATTCCAGAATTTTTTCAAAATTTTTTGGTCAATACTTTTCGAGATAAGGAGGAAGACAACAATTTTTTGCACTTTTATATAAATAATACAAAGGAAAGTGTGCGCAAGTATTACCATAATTCATTTTTTTTTTTGAACTTGCGTTTTAGAAGCTTTCACCACTCACCCACTGGGTAAAAAAATATTCAGTTTCACTATCCAAAAACTAACCCCCCCCCCCAACCCCCCCCCCCCCCCCCCCCACTTTAGGTCAAAATTTAACTTTCAAAACTCTCTAATGAGAATATCAAAACTTATATTAGTGCAAAATTTCAACTTTCTATGTCAAACTAGTTTCAGAAAAAATCGGGTGTGATAGACGGACAAACAGACAGACAGATGGACTGACGGGCGGACAGACAAACCGACGGACACACAGTAGATGGACAGACAGAACGGACCAGACATAGAAATGTGGCTTATAAGTGTTCCGTACGTAAAGTAAATCCCAAGATATAAGATCCCGCTTTTTGCCTTTTTCAATGGGGCAATAAACGAACCTATTAAGGTTTTGTGCATAGTTGCCAGGTATTACGATAAACGTTTTTTAATTTTACCTGCTTTGTATACTGCCCCTCACTTGCACCCAGCAATCATATTGGATCTATTTTTACCTACATATTTACTACTTGGTAACCCGGTTTTGGAGTCTTTTCAGTATTTGATAAAATAGGCCGCACTCGTGCCGCTCCTGGAGCGCTATAGGGACTTCCCTGCAGCACGTGTGCTAGACCAATAAAAAAAAAATAATGACCACAGGTCCCTATTAAGATTTGAAAGGTACTTTTTAATATTTTTATTTTTAATTTTACTTACAACTTACAACGTAACGGTTCTATTTGAATTTAGGTGGCGTCCGTGGGAAAATTGCAAGAGTGGCTATCGCAAGAGAAAATATTTATCACTTGACGCTAAACAAATAGCGAAAAAATTGTTTACGACCGACAGTTGGTAAAAAGAAAATTGATTAA
>CM032449.1:192151039-192386415 GCA_019049505.1 Pachyrhynchus sulphureomaculatus
CGTAACGTCAACATTTTTTATAAAAAATACTGAAAAACTATAATGGAGAAATAAAATATACAGGATACAATTGTTTACTAATATAAACAGTAATTATATTCCATTACAATTGCAGTTACATTCCACAGCAACTATTACAGCTATCAGACAACCAAAAATAGCCAAGTCTCAACTGTAATATTATTCCCTTCGCGTGTTTTCTGCTACTGAAATTATTCTAGATAGACTCTCGTTTCCAGAAAAATTGTTTTAAAGAAAATTTATTGCAAAAATATGAAAATGAATTTAAATTTATTACACGATGACCAAAACCGAACATACAATTTTGGATGCATATTAAATTTTGTGAAAAATAACGTTCTTTTAAAGATGAGAATAGTCTATTTGAACTTAGAGTGTAATAACCTAATCTTCGTCCGAGGTGTTTGAGGTAAAGTTGACCTGTGTCGTAGTCACCATTTCGTATAGAAGATAGAAACGACAGTTATATAAAACATGATTTTCCCTAATTTGCCCTGCAGCAGCGGAATTAAGGAGTACAAGAAGCAGTAGATTAATTTCATACATCATAGTGACTCAGTCGCCCATTTGGGGGCACCAGATAGACAATTCCAAGCATATAATGATACTCCTCTAGAAGAGAAGGGAATTTAAATCGATGGCATATAGTTACGTCACTTGCGATTCGCAGATGATGTAGTACTGAATAGTGAAGATTTAGAAGAACTCAAAATCATGATAGAACAACTTAATCAACCTTCACAGGAAGTGGATTCGAGGATGAGCATCAGAGAAAACAAAACTTCTAAAGCCCACAAATCACAAAAATTAGGATCGGCACAGAAGAGACCGAAAAAGAGTATAAGAGTATATAATACTTGGGGCATTCTCGGGGCAAAGATTAGATTGGATAAGGACAATCAAACAGCGGAAATAACCAAGGCGAATTGGTCTCAGCTAGACTGCATTTCAAAAACTGGGATTCATTCTTAAAAACAGTCATATCCCAACGACCTTAAGAAGAAAAGTGTAACGAGAGATGCATACGTACGTATGTGCTGGGAACCAATAATCCTTACAAAAAAATAATTTTTTGTCGACTCCTACGTACTCAACGGGTCATGGAAAGACAGATGTTAGGTGTTAGTTTACGAAAACACATTAAAGCGAGTATATCAGACTAACAAGAATTATAAATATCAGTGAAAAAGTGGCAAAAAAATTAAAGTGGCAATAGACGGTGCATGTGGCTAAAACGAATGATGGTAGATTGACAACAAAATTACTTAAATGGAGACCTTGGGAGAGCAGACGAAGTGTCAGAATACTAGTGAAAAGATAGACTAATGATATCAGGTTGACAGCAGGCAGTAGATTATTACATCTTGCACAGGATAGAGACAACTGGAAGAAGCTTGAAGGGGCATATCTCCTTCAGTGGAGAAAGAAATAAAACAAGCAGTTCATCAGAAGTATGACTGCGTAAAGATGTGGTGTGAGAAAGTATGCCTGTATGCGCGAGAACCTGGCTCCGAATCGAACTGATTTCGTACCGCACAGTGACGCCATCGAAACGGAGATAAGCGATCGTGTTTATCACCGCCTTACCGCAATCTATACCCTCTGTAACAGCGCACGATCTATACCCTCTCTAACAGCGCAAGATATTCTCTTTCAGTATTCTCGATAATGTCTTAAGCCTTGTATCCAGTAGGCAGCAATTGACGCGCAACATGTTGCTCATCATGTTGAACGTTGACTCGGAACTTTTGTTTAGCAACGTTGTCTTGTCCACACGATGTTAAACGTCATGTTGAGCGTCACGTGTTGCGCGTAAATTATTGCCTAGTGGATACATGGCTTTACTACTATCGCTAACAGGGCGCAAGGCATTCTCTTTTCGGCAGTACTCAGTCTTGTGACAAAACTTAACGACTTTACCACGTATAACTAGTCAGTGTGTCGGTACCCACCGAAGGTAAGCGACACATACAAAAGTGACAATGAACGAGAAACGAGGATGACGTTGTGGGTCCGTTGATTCCGACGGGTTGTGATTTTAACCCGAAAGCGTTGGTGGCAGGTCTGAAACACACTGGCTGGAGTTTCATTTTGAGCTCAGTGTCCTCTACCTGCTACCCCCTCACAGTGTGTCGCGTAGAAACATGCTAGGTGGACAAAATTCATGTTATGATTTCCAGGAAATCTTATTTGCAAAACGTAAACAACACCACCAAATCCCGAATTCCGAGAAAAGGTTGTTTATCAAATTTGCAAGTGGCGAGTCATAAGCGTCAGAAGTCAGGTAATGAGTTTAATGCAGCTCTTTCAATCAATCAGTTGCAATTTAGCGACATTTCGTACACATCTTATAGTGACTATTGTAACATTGTGAAAGTTTTTGTGATGAATATTAATACTGAAGGTAAGTACTATTTTTTAATGTATTTTTTTAATCAGAATCTATTAATTTGAATTTTTAGTATTTTTTTTAAATAGCCTATATATTTTAGCGTGTTTAAAAAAAAAAAAAACTTTGAAAGTTCAGAATATACAGACATTCACCTCTATCCGGGCTAATTTTTTAGATATTACACAGAAATAACTTTATTCTTCGTAAAAATACACATATTGTTTAGCACACTTCATACAACATGTTTTTTTTTTTCTTTTTTTCCAGAAACACGTTTACTCTATTTCAAGGGTAGCCTTTTTTGAGGAGTGGTTGAAACACATGAAGAATGAAACAAACTCGCGTGTATATGACTTTCTTTCTTCAAAATTTCACTTTGGTGACATTACTGAAAGCAGCCAAAAAGAAATAAAGTTGAAGATATCCAACTTGTCTAATAAGTTTGGTGCCAAATGGTTGGCTTCAGGAAAGTCGAAGGAGCGTTTTTTTAATTAAAATACGAATTGGTTGGATGAAGCAGACATACAGTTTACTGCGAGTTCTTTTTGCGCCACAACCTTCAACATCAAGTGAGAATGTGACTCCTGCAGGAAGACCTCGCAAAGATTTCGAGGAATCGTCGTTTAAGACGAAGAAAACGTCGCGTCGTGGATCTCGTAGAATCCCGACAGTGTCAGTGAATTGGTGACTGCTGCCGAAATTGCTGTGCGTTCAGCAGGGCAAAGGAAAATTGCCAATGTGATTAGGGACATTAGTGAGAGCCCAGATAATATTATTAAGTCAAACAAACTAGGAAGTGGTCCATGAAGGCGGGGCATAATGTGTTTCCGTCATATTTTAGTTTAAAAAAGTCCAAACAGGGCCTGTTACCCTGCAGAGGAGCACATTGCTATAACAGAAACTCGTGCTGAAGCCTTATTAAATAAAGCAGTGGAACGTCTAGTATTAGCACAGAATGAAGTTATCAGCAGTGTGCTCCCAACAAGTTCATCGTTTACACTTGTTAGTAAATGGGGATGTGATGGAAGTTCTGGGCACAGCACATACAAACAGAGATTTGAGAATACTGAATATACGGATGAGTTTCTTTTCGCATTTTCTTTAGTTCCCCTTAAGTTATATGATGGGTCCAAAATTATTTGGCAAAATCCTCGGCCTTCATCAACTTTGTATTGTCGCCCAATCAAATTTTATATTTGCCAAAGAAACGAACGACTTCACGTTAGTGGAGACAAATAGATTGTGGGAAGAAGTTAATGCTCTTCTTCCAACACTTATCAACTTTGGTGATTCTCAAATCTCTGTAAAACACGAACTTTTGCTGACAATGACAGACGGAAAGGTGTGTAACGCCTTAACGGAAACTAGTTCATCCCAAAAGTGTTTCATCTGTGGCGCCACCCCCAAGACGATGAACGATGACCCCGCGATGTTTAACAGCAATCAAGAACATTTTGGCTTTGGTTTATCTACACTTCATGCTTGGATTCGTTGCTTCGAATGTCTTTTACATATCAGTTACAAGTTGAATATTAAGAAATGGCAGGCTAGAAGCAACGAAGACAAAGCAGATATCAAGGTTCGTTCCGAGGAAATCAAATTGAAATTTAAGAACGAGTTGGGACTCATTGTAGATAAACCAAAGCCAGGATTTGGTTCTTCAAATGATGGAAATACAGCCGTCGCTTTTTTAACAATGCTGAGATGAGTGTTCAGATCACAGGGTTGGATGTTACAATTATAAAAAAGTTTGATGTTATTTTGAGAACATTGTCTTCTGGATTCGAGATAAACTTAGTTAAATTCAAAAAATTTTGTCTTGAAACCAGAAAACATTACCTTAATGTCTCTACTCGTAGTACTGTATGCCTGCTACTGTGCATAAAATATTAATTCACAGCACAGAAGTCATCAAAGCGGCATTGCTTCCAATTTGGCAGCTTTCCGAAGAGGCTCAAGAAGCACGGAACAAAGATTGCCGCAGATTTAGGGAGTACAACACCCGCAAGTGCTCGCGTGTTGCCACGAATGGAGACTTACTGTGCATGTTAATTATAACATCTGATCCTTTGATCAATAGCCTTCGAGAGATTCCCAAAAAAAAAGCAGGAAAAAAAATATGTACAGATGTATTAAAGTTAATTGTAAGCCCTAGCATAGAAGAGTCAAGATTGGAATCGTCATCATATTGTCGCACGATGCCACAAAATGATGACGATTATACAGTAAACGACTCATCAGAAGACTCTGATGATGATTATTAGGTTCAGCTACTATATTTAGTTATGTAGTGCTTGTACTAAGCATGACCTTGACTTGTAAATTTTTCTTTATCAATAAATGAGTATTTTTATTTTACATATAATTACAGTCAGTGTCATTATGCTAAATTTATTACAGAGCATTTATAACATTTATTTTAAAATTAAACAAAAACAATTTTTGACTGGAATTTTCAAAAACAATTTTTTTTTGAACCGAACAGCAAGAAATATGTACCTTAAAAAAATCAAAAACATTTTAAAATACCAACTACTTATATTAAAATCAAATTAGCTCTTAGGCTTCTTCGCCTAACTGATGAGACCCGGAAAGGTCGAAAGCATCCAAAATCCACCTACATATTAATACCAGAACGGGTTCGTTCTTCGTTCCTTTGGTATCGTTGGGTTGAGGTGAAACCCGAATCCCAGTTTACTGCTGTGTGTTCATGACAAAAGCAAAAGAACTTTTGGGATTTCGCAAATCTCCACAAACTTCGTGGCGCGATTGACCCTTTTGTTCAAAAGCAAAAGTCAATGAATCCAAAGTCAGCAAAAGTAATCTTTGGTTTCAAAAACCTGTTTTGTTTGGTGCTTGTTTCGACTTTTGAACAAAAGGGTCAATCGCGCCACGAAGTTTGTGGAGATTTGCGAAATCCCAAAAGTTCTTTTGCTTTTGTCATGAACCCACAGCAGTAAACTGGGATTCGGGTTTCACCTCAAACCAACGATACCAAAGGAACGAAGAACGAACCCGTTCTGGTATTAATATGTAGGTGGATTTTGGATGCTTTCGACCTTTCGGGTCTCATCAGTTAGGCGAAGAAGCCTAAGAGCTAATTTGATTTTAATTTAAATCTTGTTGGTTCAAGAAGTAGTTTGCAAATGAGGAGAGCGAAGTTTGCTCAAATTTGCTAAAGGAACAAAGGTTGTACCAGTTCTGGCATTCTCAGCATTCTACAAATTCTTTGATTGACGATCTTTTGTCGTGAGACTTTTGATCAAACTCAATCTGAACATCCAACTACTTATGTATGTATAATGCACAAGTTACCTACCTGAAAGGCAGGTATTATTTGAGTTTATCCTTTTTGTGTCAATAAAACTAAGTAATATGGACTAATTGTTTTATTTTTAATTGACAAATGCAATAAATGATTTTTCATCTGGTTATTATTAAAAATAATAATACAGTGTCTTTCATTTGGTTGCACATTCAAATTTGTAGAAAAATTCGTGCACATACGCAGAATATTTTGTTTTTGTTATACAATGTTTTGTGCAGCTGGACAAAAAATACAGGTAAGCGAAATGCAGCTAAATGAAAGACACTGTATTATAATTTTTAATTCTAATAACCATACAAAATACCCTTGCCCTTTAGTTCCATTATCTACCTGCTAAGCTGATGCAATCCTACCGCGATATGCAAGGGTGGCTGTATTACACAAATTTTATCGATATTGAGTACCTGCGGTAAATTGTGAATAAAACCCACATTTATTAACCGATTTTCATGATTAATACCTTATTTTATTTTCCAGATACGCAGCTGTCAGAAAAATGTATAATATTTTGTTTTTCTTTTGTTATTGCGCTTTTTTACCGAAAAAAATAATGAATTTTACACGAAAAAATTTTTTTTCTCTCCATTAATTTCTAAATAACTCCAAAACGATAAAAGATAGAATAAAATAATATTCAATCAACTTTAATAAAATTTTGTTACGCATTTTTTAATGTTTTAGTTATAAAAATCTGACAAGTTGTTCCCGAGTTATCGTTAAATATGTCTACGTAGCTGACTAATTTAGGGGAAAAAAATTAGCCACGCCCATAAAAAAAAAACAACGCGATGAATTTTTTCTTAAAATAGCTTAATATGCCTAGAATATACATAAACAATTGAAATAAGTGAAAAAATAATTTTGTCCAGCTAACTTGTACTAGTCGACACACTGTGCCCCTTCTAAAACTCATCACTATGATATAAAAAATTAATTACGACTTACCGTACTAGTATACATAGGGATTCTAGTTGGTATTATAATATAATAATAATGTAATTTTTTCGACAATAAAAAAAATTCAAATTTGTTCTGTCACAAATATTGAATATGAACATCAAATTGGTTCTGTTGTACCTAAAAATTACACTGGAACTAAAAAATAGTAGTTAATAGTTCTACAAAATCAAACGATTTATAGGAAACAATTTATTACACCAATAATAACAGCGTCTCCTAAAAGATAAGTCGTTATGGACATATTTATCTAAGATCTAATAGAAAATTTAATAAAGGGAGCATAAACCGTATTAAATCGTAAAATAATACACCGTCCTCCGGGACGAAATTAAAGCCATTGTCATAAATAAACACTTGGCAATATCTTCGTGTCAATTTTGGAATTATAGTCGCGTTTAGATTAAGCTTTATGTTGCCGAATACCTCTGCGAGTCCCGGGCACATTTAGTTGCTGAATTATTGCCCTGCGTGGCCACTCGCTGCTAGATGGTTGATGCTAGAGTATAGGACTTAAATTAATACTAATTTAAATAGAACATTAATGTGCAATTTAAAAGTTGAAAGAACGGCTTCCAGAAAAAACAGACTTAATAATTTATTTTTCTAAGTTATTTTTTTTTTTAAATTATTTGACACTGTCAATGAACGTAAATTAATTTCTTTTTATATTCCCCAAATTTCAAATTATTAGTTCCAAACATCTTGAATGTACAGTCCCTGGCCAAATTATTAGACGCACTGTATTTTTTTTAGTAATTTTATGTTTCTTAAGAGTTTTTTATGCAATAATGGTATATTTAAACTACAATATTATTAATTTTTATTTAAAAGAATTGTTGTAGACTACATATTTGTATTTATTTTTTAACATATGGCAACATTGTGTTGACAAAGTGATACATGAACGTAAACAAGTACAAACCTGTATCAGTCGCGATCGGAATCGAGTCAGGTACGGACGTGTTTCTGTGGCTTTATGGACTGTGATTGTTTGTTTAACAGTTTTATACTACTCAGTTATTAGTTTATTTTGTATGCAGTGTTTTAAAAAGTAATTGGACTATTTTCATTATGGGTAGAAAAGGCGATCTTTCACCACGTAAAAAAAAGCTGAAGTGAAGGCCCTTGTGATTGCGAAAACATTTACAAACCGAGAAATATCACGAAGATTGGAGATTTCTGAAGCTAGTGTACGACGCATAAAAAAGAAAATTGAGTCAGGGAAGGAATTAAGCCCGAAAAGAAAGAAAAGATGCGGTAATATCGTTTAACATCCTTTGTATATCTTCTGCATTGTTAGATATTATTACCACATATCTCAAGTGATGTAGCCTCTCTCCCTTTACATTTATTCCGATCTTATCCCACTTAAGATCTCTAAAAGTATCCTCCAATGCGGCATTAAACAGTTTAGGGCTCATTGGGTCTCCCTGTTGCACTCCTCGTTTTATGGGCATAGGTTTTGTTTTTTCGTGTGCTTCTACTGTCATCTTCGTATTATTATATATCGATCTTATTAGCTGTGTGTATCTAAAGTCAATTCTATTATTATTTAGAGCCCTTTCCACCGCCTAGGTTTCAATATTATCGAATGCCTTTTGATAGTCAATAAATATTAGGTAAAGCGTTAAATTATATTCTGTCGCATTCTCTGTTCGGATAGTTAATAAGTGATCACTGGTGCTGAAGTTTTTTCTGAAACCTGCCTGTTCAATTGTTTGGCTCGATTCCAGTTTGTTTTCTAGCCTATTGATGATGATTCTAGTAAACAACTTACTGTGACAGTAGGGATATTGGACGGTAATTATCCAATATCTATTATATATATATATATATATATATATATATATATATATATATTATATATATATATATATATATATATATTGTAACATTCATTTTTTCCTAGATTTTAAGACCATATAATGTTACTGATTTTTCTTTTATAATATACTTCTTTTCATTTTTGTATCGAGCGGTATATTAATCAGAAATTCCAAGCCGCTCGTTATATATAGTGCGCTGTGCGGGTTTGCGACCGAATCTATCGATACGCCGGGATTGGTCAAATGTTTGTATCCGGAGTTTTGGTTCCGGCGTCGCCATATTACAGACAGAGTGCCCACGGCTTATTTAAGGGTCCGGAGGACGCGAATCTAGGCTTAGAACACCGAGCCGCCGCCAGGCTTAGAACACCGAGCCGCCGCCAGGCAGTACCATCAAGCCGCCGAGAGGCTTAGTACCATCAAGCCGCAGCCAGGCTAATTTCCACCGAGCCGCAGTAGAGGCTTACGACAATATCTACGAGAGCCAAGTTAAGCACGAGTTTTTTTATCATAAAGCCGTAGTGGGTTTTGTGTGTTTTCTAAATGGAGTAGCTAAAGTAAGCTTTTCTCAAAAGTGTGAAATCGGTATTGTGTTGCATTGAAGGCCTAGAAGCCATAGGAAAACCGTAAGTTACCAGAACAATACATCAATAAATATATTCCCGCAAATAAGTGTTTTAACAGCAATTTGAACTGAAAGATCGCGAAGTGAAAATCACGACTCTTCGATTTCGGGTGTAGTCAAGATTTAGAAGTAAAATCTCTGATTTAGGGACTCTAATTTATAAAAAACCACTTTTAGGCTAGAATTTTTTTGTATTCCTTAAAACTGCAAAGGTTGGAACTTTTATTTTAAATCATGAATAAATTTTCTTTTTTTGTTGATTAAAGCTAGTGTCTCACTGAATACCTATTTTTCTTTTCAGGATAAGAAAAGTTGTACTAAAATAATTCTTTTTAGTAATAACCGGAAAACACTTCAGTATTTTTTCATTTTTTTAACTGAAGTTAGATCCTTTCTATTTTAAAATGAATGGTGCCCAAAAATTTGTACGACTGAAGCTTTTTAAAAAATAGAAAATAATTCCAAAAAGACGTTTATAAACAATTATCTCTTACCCATATTTCTCTACCAAGGAAAACTGAGCTGGTGTTTGTTTAATTTCTTTAGTTCTTTTAAAATCATTATTCACTCAATTCATTCTCAGAAATTAAAAAGAGGTTGCAAGAAAATTGTGCCCAAGCGTGGGAAAAAAACAATTTTCACAGGGTACAAAATGACGCCGCAAAAAGCGACCAAGTACTTAACGTTACAATATATATATATATATATATATATATATATATTATATATTATATATATATATATATATATATATATATATATAATATCTATATATATATATATATATATATATATATATATATATATATATATATATATATATATATATATATATATATATATATATATATATATATATATATATATATATATATATATATATATATATATATATATATATATATATATATATAATCATATACAGTCCCTGGCCAAATTATTAGACGCACTGTATTTTTTTTAGTAATTTTATGTTTCTTAAGAGTTTTTATGCAATAATGGTATATTTAAACTACAATATTATTGATTTTTATTTAAAAGAATTGTTGTAGACTACATATTTGTATTTATTTTTAACATATGGCAACACTGTGTTGACAAAGTGATACATGAACGTAAACAAGTACAAACCTGTATCAGTCGCGATCGGAATCGAGTCAGGTACGGACGTGTTTCTGTGGCTTTATGGACTGTGATTGTTTGTTTAACAGTTTTATACTACTCAGTTATTAGTTTATTTTGTATGCAGTGTTTTAAAAAAGTAATTGGACTATTTTCATTATGGGTAGAAAAGGCGATCTTTCACCACGTAAAAAAGCTGAAGTGAAGGCCCTTGTGATTGCGAAAACATTTACAAACCGAGAAATATCACGAAGATTGGAGGTTTCTGAAGCTAGTGTACGACGCATAAAAAAGAAAATTGAGTCAGGGAAGGAATTAAGCCCGAAAAGAAAGAAAAGATGCGGTAGAAAACCAATTTTCACTCCACGGTCAGAGAGATGTTTGAAGAAAATTTGTGTAGAAAACAGATTTGCTACCACAAAGGTAATAAAATCACAACTCCAGGATGCTAGCGTAAATGCTTCTGAGCGCACTGTTCGAAGAAAATTGAAAGAATTAGATTTTAAGGCCTGTCGCCCCGCCAGGAAGCCCAAGTTAACAGCTGCAATGAAAGCAAAGCGCCTGAAGTAGGCCAAACAATGGCAAGACAAAGATGTGGACTTCTGGGAGACCGGTAAGATACAGCAATTTAATCAATAATTGATACATTATTATCATTTTAAGTTAAATAAAGCAAATAAACATGGAAGTTTATATATTTTTCCTATTTTTAACAGGTCTGCTTCAGTGACGAAAGCACATTCGAAATTTTGCAGAATAAAGCTCAGTATGTGCGTCGTCGTCATGGAGAAAAGTTTCATCCTGATTGTGTCGTCCTGACGGTTAAACATCCCACCAAAGTGATGATTTGGTCAGTAATCAGCGGCAAGGGCACTGGACGTCTGTACGTCATCAAAGGGATAATGAGGCAAGATCAGTACAAAGAAGTATTACAAAATCGGTTGATTCCGCAGCTCAGAGAATGGTTTCCAAATGGGGAACCATTCACTTTCATGCAAGATGGAGCTCCCTGCCACACTGCTCGGTCTGTTAAAGCTTTTTTGGCAGAAAAAAATATCCCTCTGTTGGATTGGCCCCATTGAAAATGTGTGGGAGCTGATGAAAAGAGAAGTGGCTAAAGATGTGATTACCAACAAAACCCAGCTCCTAGAAAAGATTATTCATGTGTGGAATCATCATCCTCAAATGCAAGAGACAGTACAATCTTGCATTGATAGCATGCCGCGCAGAATTAAAGCTTTGATAGCGGCTAAAGGTGGCTCAACTAAATATTGACTTTTACTAACATTAATTTTTTACTTTTCTTTAAAACTTAATAAACTTATGCTTTTCTAAATTAATGCTGTTTTATTTATGTCAAATAAATAGGTAATTGATTGGATAATATAAAAATAAAAAACAAATCAATTTAAAATAATAAAACGGTACAATATCACTCGGTAATTAATATTTTACATGAAATTTTGCAGTGCGTCTAATAATTTGGCCAGGGACTGTAGATAAAATAATAGAGCTAACACAATTCTAAATTCTCCAATGCAAATCAAAAAGCCATCCCAACATTTTAAATTAAGCGTTTACAGTTAATAATATCACTATTAAATCTTAACTGACTAATTCAAGGTAATATGAGGCTATTTTTTCTACATCAAAACTACTACTATGATCTAGTGTGTTAGATACTACAAAATTATATATAATGTTCTACACAACACCCTATTTTTTTTAAACCTTTAGTATGTTATCTATATTCCTATGTCATTACTCAGTATATATCACAACTTCAAAAACACTTTATTTTTGCACTCGACATGCGTTTCGCTAACCATGTTAGCCTCATCAGGAGCGATGATTGACTAAAGCTAAACGATAATTCTACCTTATTTATACTAAGCCTAACATCTCCATTACTCAAGAGGAACTAATGGATAAACGAGGCCATCTGTTCCGGTCAAGTAACCAGTAGAGGGGACTATAAATAATAGGTCCTCGGTCTTTATGTAAACTAATTTTACATTTTATAATTTCGTATGCGTTCAACAATCTCCTATCAGAGACATTTTTAATTAATCTTAGATTATCTAATGTTACAGTATGATCAAGTTCAAGAGCATGTTCGGCAATGCTTGAATTTTCTGTTCTACTGTATTTTAAATGTGCTAAAATCGTTCAAAGTATTCTTTCTTATCTAATATAACAACCTTATTTCCTTTATCCGCCTTTAAATAGATGACATCTTTCTTTCCCAATCTTTTAACTACTTTTATGTTTTTTTGTGAATTAGGATTTGTATTGTTAACTATGTTTTTTGATATTTGATTGCGACATGCCTCCTTAACAAACGGTTTACTATTTTCTGGAAGTTTGACTTTCTGGAATGGAACTTTCAATGTGAGCAACAATTTCTGATAAATTATCTCTAGCAGGGGGTACTGCAAAATTAAAACCTTTGTTTAAGATGCTAATTTCATTTTGTTCGAGTTCCTGAGGATTATTCTTCTTGGGTAAGAACTTTTTTAATTTCTTACTTAAAATAGAGAATTTCTTTTTATATTTAAAATCAATAACTAAAATCATTTTCCTCTGGAACTCGCTCCATACTTCACATTCAATATTGTTTAATTCTGAAATAAGTTTTTTGAATATGTTGATTATGTAGAAATTTTTGACTTCTAAGTCAAGCCGTTTTTGTTTAACAAAGAATAAAATTCTTGCTCCAATGTTTGATTTTGGTAAATTAATATTAATAAAATTATTTTTGATACAAAGAAAGCAAATATAGTTGATTTTGTTTCCAAATTAAATGGCCGATATGATTCCACTAAATTCACTTACGAAATTGAGAACAAAGGACAACTGCCTTTTCCAGATATTTTAATTATTAAAAATAATAATAGGTTAGAATTTGATATTTATAGAAAAGACACAGTAACAGATAGATATAGTCCTAATGATTCATTTCATTGCAAACAACATAACCTACCGACAATGGCGTGAAAATCCTAACACCTTAAATCGAAACATCTTTGTTCATGCCCGGAACAGATGCAAGGGAATTATCGACGAAACCAAGGAGGCACACAATCAACGAATTAGAAACAAACTTCTCGCTTGTCCCAACAATTCCAGGTCCTTTTGGGCAGTCGCTAAGGCAGTTAGTCAAAACTTTACCAAATCCACAATACCACCACTTACACGGCCAGATAATTCCATTGCAACCACACCTGTTGAGAGAGCGAACTTGTTGGCTGAACTCTTTGCTTCACATTCTACTGTCGATTTCCAAGGAAAAACACCACCTACTATTCCCATATTGCAGTCAAGGATGCCCGATGTTGTCTTCAGACAGCGCATCATAAAGCGTATTTTAATGAAGCTAGACACCAAGAAGGCTTCTGGCGCTGACGGAATACCTGCCATAGTTCTCAAAAACTGTGCAAGGGAACTAACACCAGTTTTCTGTAGACTTTTTAACCTATCCTACAGAAAGGGAATATTTCCGTCCTGCTGGAAATGTGCCACGGTTCAGCCGATACCTAAAAAAGGTAAGAAGACCTTGCCAAATAACTACCGACCAGTTGCACTGCTTTCAATAATATCGAAAGTCATGGAAAAGGTTATCAATGAGCATCTTCTAAAATATCTTGAACGATTCAATATTATTAGCGATCACCAATATGGTTTTCGTAAACATAGATCAACAGGAGATCTTCTGACTTATGTAACACATGTTTGGAACAACGCAATCGAACACTTTGGAGAATCTCGAGCGGTTGCTCTTGACATATCCAAGGCATTCGACCGTGTTTGGCACGATGGACTGTTGGCTAAGTTGCGCTCTTATGGTGTGTCTGAAACGGTTCTGTTTGTGGCTCTCATGTTTCCTCAGAGAGCGTTCTTTACGAGTGGCGGTCGACGGATTTCTTTCTAACACCCTCACTATCAACGCCGGTGTGCCCCAGGGCTCCATACTGTCTCCTACTCTCTTTCTCATTTACATTAACGATCTGCTGGAAAATACCGGGAATCCAATCTATAGCTTTGCAGATGATAGTACGCTTGTCTCTTCATTCACCTTGAACGCTCGGACATCGGCTGCTCAGGCGAATATCCGCAGACAGCAGGAGGTCGTTCAACTTAACAAAGACCTGGAAGAAATTCTATCTTGGGGTGACAGTAACCAAGTGGAATTTAACGCTACGAAAACCCAAGCGGCATTTTTTTCTAAAAAAGTTAACGTTGCTGAACCCGACATAGTTATGTCGGGGCACTCCATTCCCCTAGCATCGTCGCTCAATTTGTTGGGCGTTAGTTTGGGAGCAAATATGTCTTGGCATGAACATGTTGCAGGCATAGCAAGGAGAGCTTCTCAGAAATTGGGAATATTATTTAGAACCAGAAAGCTTTACACCCCACAGCAACTGTTAATTCTTTACAAAGCCCAAATTCGACCAACTATGGAATACTGCTCCCACGTTTGGGGCTCCGCTCCCAAACATACACTGCATTTGTTGGATTCTGTTCAGAGAAGAGCGGTCCGTCTGATTGGGGACCCGGAATTGACCGGCGGCCTTGATTCGCTGGAACATCGAAGAACGGTTGGCGACTTGAGTCTGTTCTACAAGTATTTTCATGGAAAGTGTTCGAAGGATGTAGCCCGCTTAATTCCTCCCAAAGCGGTGCATGTTAGAAATACACGTCGCGCTGGTGCTTCGCATCCGTATGAGGTTCAGCTTGTTACTCCGCCTACGACGCTTTTCAAGCAATCTTTTATATGGAGAACGTCATCCCTTTGGAATAATTTGCCCAGCGCTGTGTTTCCCACCGAGTACAATTTACAGCGATTTAAGAACAACGTGAATCGCTTTTTCCGCACTCGTGCCGCTCCTAGAGCGCTTTAGGGACTTCCCTGCAGCACGTGTGCTAGACCAATAAAAAAAAAAAAAAAAAAAAAAAAAAAAAAAAACAACATAAATCAGCCGCATTACATTTTTTAGCTCATCGTTTGGTTACTTTTCCTCTTAATGGAGTAAACTTCAATAATGAAAGGAATCGTATTGGGAATATAACTAGAGGTAATGGTTATGACGATGAATTAAAAAACTAGTTAATAAAAAGACATATGTTTAGGTTAAATATTCAGAATCCCATCTTTTTTACACGCGAAGCAAATAAGACCAAGTATATCTTTTTACCATATAATCCAAAATATAGCAGGGGACTCAATAAGGTATTTAATAAAGTAGGTCTTACCTTAGTCTATAAATCATCAGACAATTTGAGGAATATCTTGGGAAATCTCAAAGACAAGATTCCTAATTGTGAGAAAGTGGCATTTACGAAATTACTTGTGACATAAAGTATGTTGGGCAAACTAGAAGGCCAGTTAAAGTACAATTTAAAGAACGTTTAGCCCATTTAAAATACGGTAGAACAGAAAAGTCTAGCATTGCCAAATATGCCCTTGAATCTGATCATACTTTAACATTAGATAATCTAAGATTAATTAAAGATGTATCTGATAGGAAATTGTTGAACGCATACGAAAGTATTAAAATTATAAAAAGTAAAAGTAGTTTAAGTCCCCTCTACTGGTTACTTAACCAGAACCGATGGACTCGCCCATGTAATTAGTTTCGCTTAAGTAATTCAGATATTATGCTAAGTATAAATAAGGTAGATTTGTAGTTTAGTTTAGTCAATCAAAGTCGAGTGTAAAAATAAAGTGTTTGGTGTAGTGGTCTGAGTAGTGTCATCGTGCCAAAGATTCCATATTCCCAACATAACACATGGGCTGAAAAGTCCCGGGCCTAACACATAGATGGCGCTAGTTTTATTGCAGTCACCTTTTTTTCAGTTAATACTAACCTTCAAAAGACAGCTGTTAAAATTTCATGATATTCTATTCATTAGTTTGTGAGTTATTGTGCTAAGAGTGACGCTACTTTTGTTATTTTCAAAACAATGGATCAAAAACAATTTCGTGTTTTAATTTTACACTGCTTCTTGATGGGGAAAAAATACCGTTCAAGCGAAGCAATGGCTTGAAAAGTGTTATGGGGACTCCGCTCCATCAGAAACAACAATAAAACGTTGGTTTGTTCACTTCAAACGTGGTCGTAGAGACACCGATGATGCAGACCGCAGTGGACGTCCAAATGAGGCGGTAACACCAGAAAACATCAAAAAAATCCATAAAATCGTTTTGAATGATCGAAAAGTGAAGTTGCGTGAGTTAGCTGACATCGTAAAGATATCAAAAGAACGTGTTGGCTTTATATTGCATGAGCATTTGACTATGAGAAAGCTCTGTTCAAAGTGAGTGCCGCGTTTGCTCACTGTTGATCAAAAACAAGAACGTGTTGATGATTCTGAGCAGTGTTTTGGCCATGTTTAAACGTAACAAACCGGAATTTTTGCGTCGATATGTGACAATGGATGAAACATGGATCCATCACTTCACTCCGGAATCAAAACGATCGTCATCTGAGTGGACAGCAACTGGTGAACCTCGTCCAAAGCGCCCGAAAGCACAACAATCGGCTGGAAAGGTTATGGCCTCGGTATTTTGGGATGTGCGTGGTGTAATATTCATCGACTATCTTGAGAAAGGAAATACCATCAACAGTGAATATTATATAGCGTTATTGGAGCGTTTGAAGGCCGAAATTGCAAAGAAACGACCGCATATGGCAAAGAAAAAAATTTTGTTTCATCAAGACAACGCACCGTGTCACAAGTCAATCAAAACAATGGCAAAACTACATGAATTGAACTTCGAATTGCTCCCACATCCACCGTATTCGTCAGATTTGGCTCCCAGCGACTACTGGCTGTTCGCAGACTTGAAAAAAAAAATGCTCGCCGGTAAGACATTTCGCACGAATGAAGAGGTTATCGCTGAAACTGAGGCCTATTTTGAGGCAAAAGATAAATCGTTCTACAAAAGTAGTATTGAAATGTTAGAGCGGCGCGCTGGAATGATTGCGTTGCTCTTGATGGAGATTACGTTGATGAATAAAGCTAATTTTGAACCAAAAAAACCGTGTTTTCTTTGTTAGGCCCGGGACTTTTCAGCCCATGTGTTATATATATATATATATATATATATATATATATATATATATATATATATATATATATATATATATTCTTATATGTTTGTGTTATGGTGTTAGTAGAAACTAATTAGCCAGTATCTCACTTTATATTTTATAATCCAATTTTCTCTGTCCATCTCAACTACTTTCTTTTTCTCCCCCTTACTTATGTAACTACATATTTCGCTTAGTGTCCATTCAATAACTTTTCTTTACGCCATTGTCGCTATTTAAGCTTTCTAGAAACAACAGGTTCTTTGCATTTTTGATAGAACCGAAGTTGGTCATTAAAAGAAGATTTTATTGAAAAGGAAAAGCAGGCTTTCATGTGAGTCGAAACAACCACTATTAACTCTCTTAGTATCATGAGATGAGTCATCACAGGTAAAACAATTGATTAGTCATGGAAAAGTATATGATCGGAAGGATTTAGCAGAGGATTTACTATAATCACGATTATACATCCTTATTGTTATATTGATATTCTAAGTAATGCCATGCCCTTCGTAGGTAGTATTTGAATATTTAGGCAAGTTGATATTGTAGACAAAAAAGTCGCCTAAGATGATAGTACATGTACAAGAGACAATTTTCTAGGATTCTTTAAAAATTAATTTATTATTTTTCTGAATATACCAATTCCCCGTGTATTAAAAATTATAATTTCGTAATGTATGATGGTCATTAATACACAAAGAAATACATACACAACACACTTTTTACATTTTAAAACTCTGCACACATTTAAAAATTATTAAAACGGTGTTACTTTATCATTATACTTTAAAGAACTGATACTCAGTTCTTTAATCCTTATCACCACACCTTATTATTTTTATTATTACTATTATCTAAAAGAGAAAAAAGATCCGATGCAACAAATGTTATGGCGTCGATCCGCACAGGTTGTCAGGTGGTATGGTCCGAAAATGATGATCACTACCAAAATCAGAGAGAGAGAACTAAGGATAACTGCCCTCTGCCTCTTCATTGCTAGTGAATTGGTGGAGGGACAGCAAACCCGTATCTTCTTAAAGTTCTACAGGCATGTGTTTTTAATTTCTCCTAAAACTCCGATGGCTAGGACTACCATTATTACCGAATATCGAGGGAACAAAGCGTGAAATCTTTGTGCTTAGAACGTTTTTCCTCTTCTCTGATTGCTATATTTGTTTCTGCAGGTGCTGAAAATTCAATTATGTAAACTTCCTTTGCTGTTTTATCGAGAAGTACTATTTGTTTGCTTGCAAACGTCTTGTGGTCGAAAATATAAAATTATAGTAAATGCGGCACCAATCATTTTTTACAACCGAGTCGATCTCTCCCGGAAGATACGGCAGTCTGGGAACCTCATCAATACCGTGCGAATGTCTAAAATGGTATTATACAGTCTGTCAAGTAAAAACATGTCCGCGATAATTCATGACTAAAGCTAAACTACAAATCTACCTTATTTATACTTAGCCTAATATCTGAATTACTTAAGCGAAACTAATTACATGGGCGAGGCCATCGGTTCTGGTTAAGAAACCAGTAGAGGGGACTTAAACTACTTTTACTTTTTATAATTTTCATACTTTCGTATGCGTTCAACAATTTCCTATCAGATACATCTTTAATTAATCTTAGATTATCTAATGTTAAAGTATGATCAGATTCAAGAGCATATTTGGCAATGCTAGACTTTTCTGTTCTACCGTACTTTAAATGGGCTAAACGTTCTTTAAATTGTACTTTAACTGGCCTTCTAGTTTGCCTAACATACTTTATGTCTCAAGTAATGTCGTAAATGCCACTTTCTCACAATTAGGAATCTTGTCTTTGAGATTTCCTAAGATATTCCTCAAATTGTCTGATGATTTATAGACTAAGGTGAGATCTACTTTATTAAATACCTTATTGAGTCCCCTGCTATATTTTGGTTTATATGGTAAAAAGACATACTTGATCTTATTTGCTTCACGAGTAAAAAAGATGGGATTCTGAATATTTAACCTAAACATATGTCTATTTATTAACTAGCTTATTAAATCATCGTCATAACCATTAACTCTAGTTATATTCCTAATACGATTCCTTTCATTATTGAAGTTTACTCCATTAAGAGAAAAAGTAACCAAACGATGAACTAAAAAATGTAATGCGGCTGATTTATGTTGTTTGCAATGAAATGAATAATTAGGACTATATCTATCTGTTACTGTGTCTTTTCTATAAATATCAAATTGTAACTTATTATTATTTTTAATAATTAAAATATCTGAAAAAGGCAGTTGTCCTTTGTTCTCAATTTCGTAAGTGAATTTAGTGGAATCATATCGGCCATTTAATTTGGAAACAAAATCATCTATATTTGCTTTCCTTGTATCAAAAATAATTTTATTAATATTAATTTACCAAAATCAAACATTGCAGCAAGAATTTTATTCTTTGCTAAACAAAAATGGCTATATATACGAGGCTGGTTTGAAAAGTCCGTGCAAAAATAAAAACTACTTATGTGTTTGGGGTAAACCTTTTTTATTTTTCGACATAGTCTCCTTTTAGGCTTATACACTTCGTCCAACGATGTTCTAGTTTGTTGATCCCTTCCGAATAATAGGATTTGTCCAAGTCTGCAAAATATCCATTAGTGTCTGCAATCACCTCCTCGTTTGAATAAAATCTTTGTCCCGCCAGCCATTTCTTCAAATTGGGGAACAAATAGTAGTCCGAGGGAGCCAAGTCTGGAGAATAGGGGGGATGTGAAACGAGTTGGAATCCTATTTCCATTAATTTTGCGACCACAACTGCTGAGGTGTGTGCTGGTGCGTTGTCGTGATGGAAAAGGACTTTCTTGTGGGCCAATCGCGGGCGTTTTTTCTTGCAGCTCGGTTTTCAAACGGTCCAATAACGATGAATAATATTCACCTGTAATAGTTTTACCCTTTTCCAGATAGTCGATGAGGATTATCCCTTGCGAATCCTAAAAGACAGTCGCCATAACCTTTCCGGCCGAAGGAACGGTGGTGCCATCTCTCGGACTTTGCACGGACTTTTCAAACCAGTCTCGTATATATATATATATATATATATATATATATATATATATATATATATATATATATATATTATATATATATATATATATATTATATATATATATATATATATATATATATATATATATATATATATATATACGAGGCTGGTTTGAAAAGTCCGAGAAATGGCACTACCGGCGCGTATCGAGGTCATGTTTAGTTAGTAGCATCTCTTGAATGAACGCACACCAAGTTTCGCCCATATTGGTCTATATCTTTGTGTTTGGCATTCGTGTGAATCAAGGAAGTCGAGTGATTTTCAAGAAATGGACGAAAAAGAATTTCGTGTGGTGATTAAACATTACTTTATGAAAGGCAAAACGCCTCAGGAGACTAAAGAGAAGCTTGATAAACATTATGATGACTCTGCACCTTCGATTAGAACAGTTTATAAGTGGTTTCAAAATTTTCGTGCCATATGGGCACAAGTGACGCTGAACGTTCTGGACGGCCTGTGGAGGTTACGACTCCAGAAATCATTGATCAAATCCATGATATGGTGATGGATGACAGAAGAGTTAAGGTGCGTGAGATTGCTAGTGCTGTGGGCATCTCGACTGAACGGGTACATAATATTTTGCATAAACATTTGGACATGAGAAAGCTATCCGCAAGATGGGTGCCGCAACTGCTCACGCTTGACCAAAAACGGAATCGTGCGAAGTGTTGCAAGGATGGTTTGCAGCTGTTCCAGAAGAATCCGGAGAACTTTAAGCGTCGTTTCGTCACTGTGGCTGAAACATGGATACATTACTATACTCCTGAGACCAAACAACAATCTAAACAATGGGTTACCAAGGGGGAATCTGCACCAAAAAAGGCGAAGACCGTTCCTTCGGCCGGAAAGGTTATGGCGACTGTATTTTGGGATTCGCAAGGGATAATCCTCATCGACTATCTGGAAAAGGGTAAAACTATTACAGGTGAATATTATTCATCGTTATTGGACCGTTTGAAAACCGAGCTGCAAGAAAAAAAACGCCCGCGATTGGCCCACAAGAAAGTTCTTTTCCATCACGACAACGTACCAGCACACACCTCAGCAGTTGTGGTCGCAAAATTAATGGAAATAGGATTCCAACTCGTTTCACATCCCCCCTATTCTCCAGACTTGGCTCCCTCGGACTACTATTTGTTCCCCAATTTGAAGAAATGGCTGGCAGGACAAAGATTTTATTCAAACGAGGAGGTGATTGCAGATACTAATGGATATTTTGCAGACTTGGACAAATTCTATTATTCGGAAGGGATCAACAAACCAGAACGTCGTTGGACGAAGTGTATAAGCCTAAAAGGAGACTATGTCGAAAAATAAAAAAGGTTTACCCCACACACATAAGTAGTTTTTATTTTTGCACGGACTTTTCAAACCAGCCTCGTATATATATATATATATATATATATATATATATATATATATATATATATATATATATATATATATATATATATATATATATAGGACGTCCCAAAACAATATTGCCGGAATGATATAGAGAAGGTTGTGGGTATTGGATTAGTGACTTTATAAGTGGATTCTGCATCATGACCCGAAAAATATTTTTGCAGTGGCAATTGTAATTTTTCATTTGACTGGACATTTAAATTTTTTTTAAGTCAAAAAGTAAACCTGTTTTGAAAATCGAAATATTTATTAGGTGAAAGTGTCTGGAATTTCATTTTATGAGCAATTCAAATTTCCCGCTGAACGACAAATGACAATTGGCACTGCAAAATCATTTTTTAGGTTTCAAGTGATGTAAAATCTACTTATAAATTCACTTTTTTCTAAATTTAGTAGGAGTGTGAATTAATTTTAAAGGATTTTTTAGAGAGGGCGTAACTTTTATTATGTCGCATCAGGACTACTGTTGCTATATTCATGGTGAAGCCCCATCATTAGACTTTAGTATATGTTATTTTGCCGAAACAACATATTTTTTTTTGAGCATTAAATATGTCGAATTACGTGCCAACAAAACACCATTAGCGGGAAGTGTTACTTTTCTGGTTCAGTTCGACGAAAGCGCTGCTGAAAGTCATCGATTGCTATCGGAAACCTATGATGATTATATTTCATCGTTAAAAACTGGTGAGTACTGGTTTCGACACGGAAGACGAAGAACGTCCAAGTCAGCCGTAAAAGTTTAAAGATGAAGAGTTGAAGACATTACTCGATGAAGACCCGTGCTAAATGGAAAAAGAACTTGCAGAATCATTCGGAGTTGATCGCGCAACCGCTTACTTGATCTGGAAATGATTCAAAAGCAAGGAAATTGGGTGCCGTTCGTATATATATATATATATATATATATATATATATATATATATATATATATATATATATATATATATATATACTAGCCGTGCCCGCGGCTCCGCTCGCGTGGACTTGATTCACTACTATCGCCACTACTCATTCCTTATGTTACCTAACGTAATAAAATATCTGCCCTTATTTCCCCTTATCTCCTATTATTTCTCCTTATCTCCCAATATCTCTACATAATTTCCATTATCTAAGCTTATCTCTGCTCATCTCCCATTATTTCTCCTTATCTCCCATTATCTCACCTTATCTCCCATTATCTAGGTTTATCTCGACTTATCTCGCAATATTTCTCCTTATCTCCCATTTTTTTCCTTATCTCCCATTATTTCTCCTTATCTCCCATTATCTCACCATAACTCCCATTACCTAGACTTATCTCTGCTTATTTCCCATTATTTATACTTATCTCCCATTATCTCACCTTATCTCCCATTATCTAGGCTTATCTCGACTTATCTCGCAATATTTTTCCTTATCTCCCATTATTTCTCCTTATCTCCCATTATCTCACCATAACTCCAATTACTTAGACTTATCTCTGCTTATCTCTCATTATTTCTCCTTATCTCCCACTATCTCTACATAATTTCCATTATCTAGGCTTATCTCTCTGCTCATCTCCCATTATTTCTCCTTATCTCCCATTATCTCACCATAACTTACATTACCTAGACTTATCTCTGCTTATCTCCCATTATTTATACTTATCTCCCATTATTTATACTTATCTCCCATTATCTCACCTTATCTCCCATTATCTAGGCTTATATCGAATTATATAAAACATATAATATGTATAAATTTATAAAAACACGCAAATCGAATAAGTGGTTCTCAAGTGATAAGCGCACTAACGGCCAGACAGACAGAGAGACGTTGCATTATATATATATATATATATATATATATATATATATATATATATATATTGTAACATATTCTTTGCAACATGATATTGTTCCATATTTAATGGTTTAGGCAGTATATTGTAAGAGAACACGCTAACGGTAGCCTTTCTTCCGACTTGATTCACTATTATCGTCACTGCTTATTCTTTATGTTACCTAACGCAATAAAATATATCCTATAACCTGGCCAGAGAACATATGTATGTTTTAAAAAAAAAGTAGGTAACGCACTAACGGACAAACAGACAGACAGACAGAGAGACGTTGCATTTTATATATATTATATATAGATAACCTGGCCAGAGAACATATGAATGTTTTTTTAAAAAAAAGCACGTAAATCAGATAAGTGGTTATCCAATGATAAGCGCACTAACGGACAGACAGAGAGACGCTGCATTTTATATATATTATAGATATAGATTATTATTATTATTATATAACCTGGCCAAAGAATATATGTATGAATTTAAAAAAGACACATAAATTGGATAAGTGGTTCTCGCGTGATAAACGCACTAATGGACAGACAGACAGACAGAGAGACATTGCATTTTATATATATTATAGATTATAGATTAAAGATATTCTCTGCTACATAATATTGTTCCATATTTAATGGTTTAGGCTGTATATTGCAAGGGAACGCGCTAGCAGCAAACTTTTTTCCGACTTCACTCACTATTATTGTCACTGCTCATTCCTTATGCTACCTATCGTAATAAAATATAGCCTATAACCTCGCCAGAGAACATAAGTATGTTTTAAAAAAAAAAAGTACGTAAATCGGATAAGTGGTTCTCCAGTGATAAGGTCACTAACGGACAGACAGACAGACAGACAGAGAGACGTTGCATTTTATATATAGTATAGATATATATATATATATATATATATATATATATATATATATATATATATATATATATATATATATATATGTCTTTCATCAATGTATAAAAGCAAAATGTTGAAATGTTCTTGATTGAGCAAATACAGTAATCAGGACGGCTGCATTACGGGAGCATATCAATCAATACAACACTTAGCGAAACGGTCGTGGATCCTGCATCGGCACCGGGAAACAAATCAAAAGAATGATTCGCGCAATCCAATTTCAAAATACTATAAATCACGGCAATGCAAAACGCTCTGCGTTTGACGTTGGGTAAGTTATGCGTGATTTTTGCTTTTAATTCCCAGCCATTGCAGATGAGGATTTTTTTATTATATATAATATTACGCGAGTTTATTTTTATTTTTTTATCTTGGTTTTTAGAGGAAAATTTGCTAATATACGTATATTATAATATGCGTTTTAAAATATTGGATGAATATAAATTAAGGATCAACTAAATTTGTTTTTAAAATTATTTGTTCAAAAGAAGAATTATGCCAAGGAACATTGATCAAAAATATCTTTTCGAAAGGGAGTTTCTTCTTCTTCTTTGGGTAACATGGCCGTTCAACGATCGTTGATTTTGTTTTATTTACGTTGAGTCTGTGTACAAGTGTCATTTATTTTATCCATAAGTTTTTTAGATCTTTTCCGTTATTAGTGTTAATTAATGTATCATCGGCGTATCTGATGTTATTTACGTTAACGCCGTTGATATTGATTCCTTCAATGGTACCAGTTAGTGTTTCATTGAATCTCACCTCCGATAGAGATTGAACAACAAGGACGATAGAATACCACCCTGACGTACTCCTCACTTGATTTTCATTTCACCCGATAGTTGATGTTTGTGTTATTGTGTTTGTAGAAACTAATTAGTCAGTGTCTCACTTTATATTTCATAATCCAATTTTCTCTGTTCATATCAACTACTTTCTTTTTCTTCCCCTTACTTATGTAACTATATATTTCACTTAGTGTCCATTCAATAATTTTTCTTCACGCCATAGTCGGTATGTAAGCTTTCTAGAAACATTAAGTTCTTTGCATTTTTGATAGAACCGAATTTATTCACTAAAAGAAGATTTTATTGAAAAGGGAGTGTAGGCTTTCATTTGAGACAAAAAAACCATTAGAAACACTCTTAGTATAATGAGATGGGTCACCAGAGGTAACACAATTGATTAGCCATGGAAAAGTGTATGGTCGGAAGGACCCAGCGGAGAATTTACTATAATCACGATCATACATCCTTATTGTTGTATCGATAATCTAAGTAATGCCACAATTAACTGCAATGGATACGGTTTCACGCCCTTCGCAGGTAGTATTTGAATATTTAATTTCTTCTTCTTCGGGTACCATGACCGTTCAACGATCGTTGATTATCATATTAACTGCCATGTTGATGATGATCGTTTTATTGACAGCCGCTCGGAAGAGTCGAACCGTGAACTTTCCGTACCGCTACCTCAAATTTTTCAACCACGATGTTTTTCTTCTTCCTGAACCACGTCTGCTTGGAATTTTTCCCTCTATAATCATGTGCAAGATTTTATATTTTTCTGGATGTCTCATAATGTGGCCAAAATATTCTAATGTGCGTCGCTTGATGGTCGTGACCACCTTCAAGTCATTGTCTATGGGAGTGAGAATGCTGTTGTTACTAATTCTGTCCATCCAACCGATTTTCAGCAGTCCTCTATACTCCTACATCTTTCAAATGGTTATGGAATTACTACAGTTAGCATCCATGCTTTCATGCTGTACAAAAGAACCGAAAAGACATAGCAGCCTACCATTTTCACCCGTAGTTTCAATGATAGGTCGTGATTAGTTAAAAATTTTTTTGTTCTTCATAAATGAGGCTCGGGCCTTCTCTGTTCAAATTTGGACGTCCACAGTCGGGTTCCAGTGGTCGTTGATATTACTACCGACATACATCAATTTATCTACTTTCTCTATCTTTGTACCACTGACTGTAATACCACCATCTTCAATATTAGGTTCTTTGCTTTAACCATATATTTTGTTTTATTTGGGTTGAATCTGTGTAGAAGTGTCACTTATTTTATCCATAAGTTTTTGTAGATTTTTTCCGTTATTAGTGATAATTAATGTATCATCGATGTATCTGATACTATTTACGTTAACGCCGTTGATATTGATTCCTTCAGTGGTACCAGTAAGTGTTTCATTGAATATCACCTCTGGATAGAGATTGAACAACAAGGACGATAGGATACAACCCTGACGTACTCCTCACTTGATTTTCATTTCACCCGATAGTTGATGTTTGTGTTATTGTGTTTGTAAAAACTAATTAATCAGTATCTCACCTTATATTTCATAATCCAATTTTCTCTGTTCATCTCAACCACTTTCTTTTTCTTCCCCTTACTTATGTAACTATATATTTCACTTAGTGTCCATTCAATAATTTTTCTTCACGCCACAGTCGGTATGTAAGCTTTCTAGAAACAATAAGTTCTTTGCATTTTTGATAGAACCGAAGTTGGTCATTAAAAGAAGATTTTATTGAAAAGGGAGTGTAGGCTTTCATTTGAGACAAAAAAACCATTAGAAACTCTCTCAGTATAATGAGATGGGTCATCAGAGATAACACAATTGATTAGCCATGGAAAAGTGTATGATCGGAAGGACCCAGCGGAGAATTTACTATAATCACGATCATACATCCTTATTGTTGTGTCGATAATCTAAGTAATGCCACAATTAACTGCAATGGATACGGTTTCCCGCCCTTCGTAGGTAGTATTTGAATATTTAATTTCTTCTTCTTCTTCGGGTACCATGACCGTTCAACGATCGTTGATTATCATATTAACTGCCATGTTGATGATGATCGTTTTATTGACAGCCGCTCGGAAGAGTCGAACCGTAAACTTTCCATACCACTACCTCAGATTTTTCAGCCACGATGTTCTTCTTCTATCTGGACCACGTCTGCTTGGAATTTTTCCCTCTGCAATCATGTGCAAGATTTCATATTTTTCTGGATGTCTCATAATGTGGCCAAAATATTCTAATTTGCACCGCTTGATGGTCGTGACCACCTTCAAGTCCTTGTTACTAATTGTGTCCATCCAGCTGATTTTCAGCAATCGTCGATACTCCTACATCTCGAATGACTTCAAATGGTTATGGCATTGCTACAGTTAGCGTCCATGCTTCCATACTGTACAAGAGAACCGGAAAGACATAACAGCCGCATTTTCATCCGTAGTTTCAATGATAGGTGGTGATTAGTTACAATTTTTTTGTTCTTCATAAATGACGCTCGGGCCTTCTTTGTACGAATTTTGAGTTCCACAGTCGGGTTCCAGTGGTCGTTGATATTGCTACCGACATACATCAATTTATCAACTTTCTCTATCTTTGTACCACTGACTGTAATACCACCATCTTCAATATTAGGTTCTTTGTTGATAATCACATATTTTGTTTTATTTGCATTGAGTCTGTCACTTATTTTATACATAAGCTTTTGTAGATCTTTTCCGTTATTAGTCACAATTAATGTATCATCGGCGTATCTGATATTATTTATGTTACCGCCGTTGATGTTGATTCCTCCAGTGGTACCAGTGAGTGCTTCATTGAATATCACCTCTGAATAAGGGTTGAACAACAAGGATGATAGAATACAACCCTGACGCACTCCTCGCTTGATGTTAATTTCATCCGATAGTTGAAGCTCCAATCGTACTGCTGTCTTTTCTCAATACAAATTGATCATGATACGAATGTCTTTGTCGTCTATTTTTTTGATGATGCCTCTATATGACTTCATTATTCTTTTCATAAGTCTTTTATGAAGTAAGACTATTCTTCTTAGGTTCTCTTTTTGGTTTCAGTGTCCATTTTCACGTCACTATCGGTACGCAAGGTCTTTGGAAGCAACAGGTTTTAAACGCCACAAGTGATTAGTAAAAGAAGATTTTTCCGATTAATGTCCATGCAAGCAAAACCTCTTCACAAACTTTTTTTAGGAAAAGCAGAGTGATGCTCAGCGCTAAAACAATCGCTTAGTAAAGGGAAAGTTCGAAAAATGTTCTTCTTTTTCATCTTTGACAGAACACACTTAATGTTCTCTGCTTATGACTGAAATAAACCTAATGGCGGCTTGACGGTGATATAGTAAATCTCAAGATCTGTAGTTTAAAACAGATCAGGAAGTTTATTACAACAACTATATCCAAAGATTCATCTTTATGGACTTGGTCGATAGTATTTCAATAATTGAAGGCAAAATACAAGGTGAAAGATCGGTTAGAAGACGTCAAACTTCCTGATTAAAGGACATCTGAAGATGGTTTAATTGCTCATCAATAGATATTTTTAAAGATGCAGTTTCCAGGAATAGGTTGGCTATTTGGTTCGTCAGCCTCCGTCAGGAGACGGTGAACTAACAAGAAGAAAGTAAATTATTCATATCTAATATTTATAATGTTCTACCACGACGTAATGGAAAAATTCATCAATAACTTGACAAAATACATATTTCCAAGTTATATTTAAATCAGTAATAATAGTCACGTCAGGGATATAGAAAGGTCACCATACTAGACGATGAATATATAGTTACACAGAGAGGTTTCGAAAATAAATTTACTGAATTAATAATATAAAAACGTTTTTTTCCGTATAAAATTTGAAAGATGCATTCAAACAAAGTTCGTTAAACTTGTGTTAAAAAAAATTAGAGTTGAAATAAAGTTAAAAAAAAAGTACAAAATAAACGATAAGTTTTTCAAGTTAAGATATCTACTGCTTTACTTTTTAATAAGTCTAACTGAAGAGTCACCTATTTTATTCTAATTATCGAATTAAAAGTACTATTTAACGAACTGCTTAAAGTAAACTCTTCGTTTAAATTTAATTAAGTCGAGTTAACAAGAATAAAAAAAAAGCCAATTTGCTTTAACTTACAAACGTTAAATATCGTTACTGAAATTTTTTAGATTGAAATAAAGATTTTTAACCGATAAAACAAAATAAAAAAAAATAATGTAGCTGTTTGAAAAGCATATTTATAGCCAAAACCTGGACGACGTTATGCAAAAATTATTTTCACTTGAGAATACGGTAAATAAAAAAAAAACGGTCAAGTGCAAGTTGGACTTGCGCAATTAATGTTCCGTATGTTGATTGCTTTTAGAATAAAAATTTTTGTGACGGAGGTATATAATGATCAATGACTTCACAAAACACACCCCAAATGAGTTTTCAACAATGTTTTTTTTCGGATCTTTACTGAAAACTGATGACCTTGAAATTTTTGTTTTCTTTTTTTATATACAAGAAAATTATTAAAGGTAATGCACTCATGATAACTTTCGTTCAATCTACACCCTGTGGAGAATATTCCAGAATTTTTTCAAAATTTTTTGACCAGTACTTTTCGAGACAAGGGTGGGGACTGCGATTTTTCATGATTTTTTAAAGTAATACATAGAAAACTGTGCGCAAGTATTATATTATATATATTTTTGAATTCGTGTTTTTACAAGTTTTCATGTGACACCCCACTCGATGACCGGGTAATTTTTTTTCACTTCCGATTTCACACCCCAAAACTAACCCCTTAAGTCAAAGTTAAATTTCAAAACTACACGCCTCTGACGAGGCCATCAATTCCTATATTAGTACCAAATTTCAACTTTCTATGTCGAATAGTTTCGGAGAAAATCGGACAGATAGACAAACGGACAGACAGACAGACACCGAAGACACCATCAATTATTATCTTGGTACCAAATATCAACTTGTTATGTCAAACAGTTTCGGAGAAAATCGTGTGTGACAGGCAGACAGACAGATAGACGGACAGACAGACAGACGGACGGAGAGACACCGAAATGTTTCGTACGGAACACTAATTATAGTTCACATTATTTTGGTACTGATAATAATATATGTCTTGTATTTACAAATGTAGTAAATATTACAAATATTTATTGACATATTATACAGCTTATTGACGAACCATCACGGATCCCTGATTGAGATGAGGAGTTCGCTAGTCTTCTTGGCCTATTTTTAATCACCAATCCGGAAATTTACACGGTGACCGTAAATCCGCCGTTAGGTTCTTCCGACCATAAACTGCTTTCGACATCGAGTATCCTACCAATCAGTGACAGAGAGGCGCCTAAGCCACGCAAGATTTGGCACTACAAATCTGCTAAATGGGAAGATCTCATGGAATATTTTCGAACTTTCCCTTGAATAGACGTTTGTTTTCGATCCAACCTATCTGACAGCGCCAGGAAGCTCTCCGATATTATTTTGGCTGGTATGGAAGCTTACATCCCTTTTTCGAAGAAACGCCCCTCCAACGGCAAGCCTTGGTTTGACCGAAAATGCAAAGAAGCTGTTGCTTCTAAACATCTTGCTTACCGACAATGGCGGGAAAATCCTAACACCATAAATCGTAACACCTTTGTTCGTGTCCGGAACAGATGCAAGGGAATTATCGACGAAACCAAGGAGGCACACAATCAACGAATTAGAAACAAACTTTTCGCTTGTCGCAACAATTCCAGGTCCTTTTGGGCAGTCGCTAAGGCTACACGCATCTGACGAGGCCATGAATTCCTATATTAGTGCCCAATTTCAACTTTCTATGTCAAATAGTTTCGGAGAAAATCAGACAGATAGACAAACGGACAGACAGACAAATATCGAAGTGATCTCCATACGAAACACTAAAAAATGTTTATGAGCCGATTAACTCTAATTTTATGATTTATAGATATATTTTATCCAACAACCAGTATAATAAGCAGTCTTTTATATAGAAAACATTAGCCCTTTGGAATGAGTTACTGAGTTTCCCAACGAGTACAAGTTACAGCGATTCAAGACCAACGTAAATGGCTATTTCAGCACACGCATTGCTCCTGTAGTGCTTTAGGAACTTTCCTGAGGCACGTGAGCTACGCCCATAAAGAAAAGGAGGTGCGAGACATCGAATTTGTTAAATTTTTGAAACGGAAAAGAGGGAATCGAAACTGATGACGGTCATTTGTAACGATGCGACAGCAACCGACTCGAAATCGGTGATTTAAACACATCAATTCTCTCCGGAAGCATCTTATCGCATCGTTTTTTGACCCCACGTCGGCTTATCGCGGTTAAGGAAAACGGAAATAAGGTTTAACTTGTTCAAAAGTATTTTATTGATAAATAAGTGAAAGTAATGGTTTAAAATAAGTATGATTAAAAAAAAATTAAACGGATCTCGATTGTCCGTACATATATAGTTTTTTTATTTAATTAATTTTTTAAGGTAATGTTAACCCAATTACAAATTCAGTTGACTGGATCAAACAGTAAAATTGTTTCGTACCAACAACAATATATATAATATATATATATATATATATATATATATATATATATATATATATATATATATATATATATTAGAATGAATACAGCATTGCAGATTGACTTAAAAGCATTTATACGATATGATATTACGTACATAGGTATTTATTAAAACAAAGGATAGAACAATTAGTTTACTTATTTTATGTATATGTACGGAAAATCGAAAATAAAACAGTTTCATTCTTAACTTTAATGTCTTAAAGATGAGGTAATTTTTAACTGCACTCGTTTTACGTTAGTTCTGTTTTTGGCTGTAATGTCTCTCCAACTTTTGATAACCAAAACGTCTGCGGCGGTTGCATTTTCTTGTTGTTCTACATAAGTTAACGCTTTTTCTAGGGCCTCTAGTCCTTCTGAGTGTGACATTTTTACTGGAATATTGTCAGTGGCTTCTACTTCGTTATCATCATCATCGCCATCACTGTCATTTTATTAACATTTTTGCATACACTTTTAATTAATTCTTGGTCAGTCATTTCATCTTCCACACTGTCACTGTTTAACCATTTACAAACATCGGTTTCCGTAACACTTTCACATCCTGATATTCTTGTAATAATTTGATGTAAACTTTCATAATCTTCTGTTTCTGCCTCCGAGTAATATCTCTCCTCATGTGGAATCAATTTTGACCAAGATTTTTCCAGAGTACTACTCTTTACTTGATTCCAGGCTGAAGCTATCCAATATACAACATTTTTCAAATTTATCTTTTTCAGACAAGTAAGATTGCCACCTTCATCTACTTCTTCTAAAATATGCTCCAATAACAAACGGCTGTAATTGCGTTTTAAATTTTCCAGTACACCCTGATCCATAGGCTGAATGAAAGAAATTACAGCAGGAGGCAAAAACATTGCTTTTATTTCCCCACTTTTAAGTAGCTCCGCACTTGGGTGAGTGGGGGCGTTATCTAGTAACAGAATACATTTTCTAGGATATCCATGTTCTTTTAAAAAAAGTTCCACTTTGGGAACAAAATCTCCAAAAAACCACTCTTTAAATAAGGTCGCGTTTATCCCGGCATTGTTTTGATTTTTATACAAAACAGGAAGCGACGAATATTTTTAAAGGTTCGTGGATTTGCTGACTTACCAATACATAATAATGGGAGTTTGTGTCTTCCAGAAGCATTACTGAATGCAAGAACAGTAATACGTTCTTTGCTATGTTTGTAACCAGGTGCTCCAGCTTCCGTTTTTGAAGCTAAGGTATTTGACATTTTGTAGTTCAAGCCTGTTTCATCACAATTATAGATTTGGACTGGTTGTAAACCATGTTCTTTCATAAGCTGCTCAAAATTCTCTGCAATTTTTTTTGCAGCAGATACATCAACCGACAATCTTTCTCCACAAACTTTCAGTTGATGTACACCATGTCTTTTTTTCCACCTGTCTAGCCATCCATCACTTACAATACAATACAATTTGCTTTTTAACTGTTCGTTTCGGATAAGTCAGATTTCAGATAATCGCGATTTGGATAGTCGGGATTGTACTGTATATATATATATATATATATATATATATATATATATATATATATATATATATATATAAATATATATTAAAAACAATGTTATTTTTTTTGAACAAACAAATAAATAAATAAAATAACGTACGAAAATGCGAGTTAGTCTTCGAAATCAAAACTCAACATCTCGATTTTTCTACACAAACTGAGAGTAAACAACCTCGGTACATACGAGTATGTACTGACATGAATTCCTAATGAACGGAAAAATAGCAAGAGAAAAAGACTTTATTTACTTATTTTTATACCAAGAGGTGACAAATTTTTAATTATTGATGTCGTAATTGTAAATGATTAATAAGCACTGATTATGTTGCTGTTGATATGACTAAGTTGATTAGGGTCTGACTTATAATTCACTTAGTTGGGGTCCCTCTTAATGTGGTACATTTCTTTAAAAAGTCTTCCTTTATTGTTGTCGTGAGCTAGAATTTTAAAATTGTTATAGTCAAAATTATGACCTGTTTTCAAGTGATGTTGCACTATGGCACATGAATTCTTTCCCAATCGGCACTCTCTCTTGTGCTGTGTGAGTCTCTATTTTAACCACTACGATGTCTGTCAAATATCTAAGTAACATGCCTCATATTGCAAAAAAGACGATATATAAACTACGCAGTTATTGTACAAAATAGGCGTTCTATCCTTTAATTTTAAAAACAGTTCAGAACTTCGTATGCTGTTATATTTCGGAAAATTCCTATATAACAAAACTAGATGAAACTTATCGGGCACCACCACCTCCAATCCCTTCCTCTAAGCACATAATCGATCTTCCAAAAAAATTTAAAAAGACGTTTGTCATAATAACCTTTTTACTGGCAAGAACAGAATTTTAAAAAATTAAACAAACAGGAGCAACAAGTGTCAAAATAAACGGTATGTATATGCCAAATAATCATGTTTACTTTAATGCATTATTCAAAAATTAACAAATTTTCTACATCCTTCACTATCACTGTAACTTTCTCAAGAACGTAAATAGAGATACTGTTACACTTCGGAAAGATTTAGTAGTTAGTAAAGCTGCAGCATTAGCAAAAAAAGTTTTTGATTAGTTCATTAAATATGAATTTAAGGAACAGATGTTGAATTTACTTTACCGTATCCTTACCAGTTATGGAGATCCACCAAGTAAAGGCGTCATCAATTCCACTGTCAAAATTAAAGAACAACTAAATTTTATTCCAATTTTTGCAATACATGAACGGCAGTGTATTTTTTTCTGTATTGTAATAATATTAAAAAACATATTTAGACAAAGAATTGTCGGAGTGAGAAGTTTCCCACGAAAATATTGATCCTGCGGGATATAGAAAATGCCAAATATGAGTCTTTTAAAGCCATTCTAATCTTAAACAAAAAGCAAATTAAAAAAACATACTACTAAGACTATAGCGTCAGTAGTTAATAAGATTTGCTTGCATTCATTCAGCAATAAAAGTGTGTTTTTCGATATTTAACATGAGTAAAAAAATTCAGCAAAGAAGATGCATTAAATTTTGTTTTAAAAGTGGTTTTTGGGCTTCCCAAACGTCTCAAGGGGCCGGAATTATGGGCCGATAACTCTTGGTTTTTTCATTACGATAATACGCGGGCAGAATGTGGAACAGACCATAGACTATTAATAGCAAATATAAAAGTACCGTGGTACAAGACAATAAAGCAAAAAGAAACAAGAGATAAAGAAAACAGAAATACTAATGAGATAACAGAAAAAACAGACAAAGAAATAAAATACAAAATACACTTACTGCAAGACGAAACGATAAGAGACCTATATAGACGACGATTAGATCAGAAATTAAATGAATTTAACTACGACAACCTCCAACAGATGTATGACCACATAAAAGAATGCATCAAACAGGCGTCCCTAGAAGCATTAGGTAAAGAAGACAACAAGAAACATAAAATTAGAATCTGTATAAAAACCAAAGAATCTATAAAGGAGAAAAAAAGACTATACGAAAAATGGCTGAATACAAAATCAGAAGAAGATCTACAGAAATATAAAGAGAAAAATGCAGAAACGAGGAGGATGATAAACAAAGAAAAGAACGAGAGATGGAAAAAATCGTACGAACATGTAGAACAGTATATAGGAGGACCTAGAAGTACAGAGTCATGGAGAATAATTAAAGCATTAAGGACTAACAACAGAGAGAAGATATATATAGAGTACCTCCCAGAAAGCGAGTGGGAAGAATATTATAAGAAGCTGCTAACAGAAGACAGACAAGAATTCCAAGAAGAGAACCCTGAAGAAGAATAGAATAAGGAAATAAAAGAGATAGAACTAAGCTATGAAGAAGTAAAGAAGACAATAAAAATACTCAAAAATAATAAATCTGCAGGACCTGGGGGTATGGTAAATAAATGAAATGATTAAGTACGGGTCTAATAAATTACATCGAATGCTGAGAAACATGTTCTACAGAGCGATAAATGGAGAAAAAATACCAGAGGAATGGTCAAAAGCTTATATAGTATGTATATTTAAAAAGGGAGACCGCAGAAAATGCACAAACTATGGAGGCCTAAGCATAATATCGAGTATGGGACATTCGTATGGAAAAATTATTAAAAATATCATGGAGGAAAATATAAAAGGAAAAATTGGAGAAGACCAAGCAGGCTTTACGGCCCAAAATCATGTATAGATCACATATACACCATAAAACAAACAATGGAAAAAAAACTGGCAAAGAATAGAGAAGTTCATCTAGCCTTCATAGACATAAGAAAGGCCTATGACTCAGTACCAAGACAAAGATTATGGAACGCATGGAAAGAAATAGGCATTGGCAAAGAACTAATATACGCAGTAAAAGCTCTCTACGAAAACAACACAGTGAACATAAAAATAGGACATGAAATAGGGAAGAGACTCCAAACAACAAAAGGCCTATTACAAGGATGATCTACATCCCCAACACTATTTAAAATATACCTCTAACAAACATTAAAAAAATGTAAGCAAAAATGTAGTGGAATGGGGAGTCCCAATACGAGAAGATTTTTCGCAGACGACCAAGTAATCATAGCGCAAGATGAGGAAGACCTCAGTTATATGGTAAGAAAACTGAAAGAAGAATACACTAAAGCAGGATTAGCAATAAACTTTGATAAAACAGAATATCTAACAACAAAGGAGGAAAACGTGGAGAATCTAGACGTAGATAACGAAACAATAATCAAAGGAACCGATAGATAGATCTAGGAACCATCATTTCAAAAAACGCAACATCAGAAGAAGAGATTAAAGCTAGATTACGACAAACGCGAACATGCATAAGACAACTAAATTCGATCCTGTGGGACAAGCACATTACAAAGAGAAACAAAACACGCATATACAAATCAATAATACAAAGCATAATGACATACGGGTCAGAAACATGGACGATCAACAAAAGAAATAAATCTAAAATTAACGCGGTAGAGATGGAGTATTGGAGAAGATGTTGTAGAGTGACACGTATGGAGAGAATAACAAATGAAGAAATAAGAAGCAGAATGAACATCAAAGAGAACGCAATAAACACCATTGAAGAAAAACGATTAAAATGGTATGGACACATAAGACGAAGCGAAGATAATAGGTGGATAAAGAAAATAACGGAGTGGAGCCCTATAGGGAGAAGAAAAAGAGCAAGACCCAGATGATCGTGGAGAGACGATGTGGACGAGGCTATGGAGGACAGGGGTCTAACAGATGGAGACTGGGAAGATAGAAACGGATGGAATCAAAGGCTGAGAGAAGGAAGACAGCGTCAGCTGTAGAAAATCCTTGTTATATATATAATACGCCTTCTCACACAGCATTGGTTCGTCGCCACTTTTTTATCAAAATTTCAACCATGTCATTCTGAAATCGCCCTGTTCGCCTGATTTAGCTCCGTCGGACTTCTGGCTATTCCCTAAACGCAAAAAACCGCTTCGAGGTCATCGTTTTGAGTCGATTGAGGAGATTAAAACTGAATCGAAGAAGGCTTTAAAGGCCATTCCAGAAATCTAAATCAACAACTGTTTCGAAGGCTGGAAAAAACGTTGGCATAAATGCATTGTATCCAAGGGGGATTACTATGAAGGGAACGAAACAAATTTGGAAAAATAAATAACCCGTTTGCGTTTTATTTGAAAAGTCTTACTATTTTTTTATCACAGTGGTGATCATGCAGATCAGCAGAGCTATATCGCAGAAGATGTTAGTGCCCTCTGATCTGACGTCGCCTCATTTTCTAATCCCAGAGTAAAAACCGGATAAATGACATTTTTATGTTGCTATTGCCATAGGTAAATTCAAATTCAAATTCAGTTTATTTGCCAATATCTACAAATTCATAAAGTGACAGAAATTAAATTTGCTCGAAATACGACAAAAAGGATGGCACAGCGACTATGAATAGCCGATACCACAAGCCCTTCATTATCTGGGCTTGAGGATGTTGGGGATAGTGGTGGATCATTCTCCTCTGTTGAGATCTCCCTGGGGGAGTTGTTTGACTATGTGTCTAAACTTGACGTAAATAAGGGACCAGGTCCTGATGGTATATCTCCCAGATTTTTAGTTGACTGTGTCTATGCTTTGGCCAAACCGCTCCATATGCTTTTTAAAATGTCCCTAGAGAGCGTGTTTTTCCTGACCAATGGAAATATAGCTTCATTACTCCAGTATTTAAGTCCGGCGACAAATCAGACGCTAAAAATTATCGACCTATTTCCATTCTAAGTTCTATTCCAAAAGTATTCGAAAAAATTTGCGACAAATTAAAACCATTCATAAAACCTTTTTTGGTTCCGGAACAGCACGGTTTCGTTGGTGGCAGATCGACGGCTACAAACCTAATCTTGTTGGTTCAAAGTACTATTGATGTAATGGAGGCGGGTGGTCAGGTTGACGTGGTTTATACGGATTTCAGCAAGGCCTTCGACACAGTCAACCACGATATCCTGATAGGGAAGTTAAGAGGTTATGGGTTTTGTGGAGCACTACTGAATTGGTTGACCTGCTACCTTACATACAGAAAACAGTTTGTTAAAGTAAAGGGCTTTGTGTCGAGTGAGGTGTCTGTTGCATCGGGTGTACCGCAGGGTAGCCACCTGGGCCCGTTGCTGTTTAATATATTTATTAACGACCTACGAAAGGTGATTCTATTTTCAAGGCCCTTGTTTTTTGCAGATGACTTGAAATTGTCTACGGCAATTCATTCCGTTGATGATGCTATGAGACTGCAGGGAGACTTGGATAAGGTGAGTGAGTGGTGCAGGAGAAACAAAATGAAACTAAATATTCAAAAATGTAAGATTATGTCGTTCTTTCGAGTGAAAGTTCCGCTTTTGTATGACTACAGTATTAATAATTGTCTTCTCGAAAGAGTCTCCTCATTGTGTGACTTGGGTATTTATTTGGACACTAAGCTTGATTTTCATATTCATTATGACTTTATTAGTAACAAATGTATTAAACTCCTTGGCTTCGTCTGTAGGAATACTAGGGATTTCCGGACTGTAGATAGCGTGAATATTTTGTACAAGGCCTTGGTGAGATCTTCTTTGGAGTATCTGTCACGTGTGTGGTCGCCATCGTATGCTGTGCATATTGAGGGTATTGAAAGGGTACAGAGGAAGTATGCTAGATATGTCTCTTGCAAATTTAAGTGGAACATCACTGCCTATGGGGACCAGCTACGAAGACTTCAGCTGCAATCACTTTCAAGACGAAGGAAAGTTGCTGATATATGTTTCTTATTTCGACTTGTAAATGGTCATATAGACTGCTCTGATCTCTTGAGTCTGATAAATTTTCATGTTCCACCAAGATCAACAAGGGACCACGTACTCTTTGCCCCGAGGTACCACAGATGTAACTATGGCCTATTCTCGCCGATCACTAGAATCACTAATGGTGCCAGTGAAGCGGATCTTGATTTTTTTAATCTCTCTTTAAAACGTTTAAAAGAAAAACTGTTGACAGTCCACTGAGTTTTTGAAATGATAATTACTGGTGTTGTTATTGTATTGTATTGTTATAAGTTTACTTTATTATTGAAATTTTTCTGTAAATACTATGTATAAAATGGGTCTGCCCGTAGATAAATAAATAAATAAATGTGTAGTGTCACCCTGTAACGAACATATACATTAAAAATAAATAAAAAAACTAACTGTAAAAGTTCTAATAAAAAATTCTAAAAATAGCAGAACCCAAAGAGGGATCGGCGAGTACGCAGCGAAACTGGCGGCGGAGACGCGGGGAGATATATATGGATAAGTAAATTTTACATAATATGACATGGTAGGCAAGTGGTACCACCTCTAAAAGGATCTCAAATTATATACAAAGAAGTAGGTAAATATTACGTTAAATTAGAATTCTTTTGCTAGTTAATAAGTTGGTGTTTTACATAGGAAGAAAACTTGCCTGGTGATAATTGTTTAACGTCTTGTGACAAAGAATTCCACAAATGCACAGCAACAAAAATGAAGGACTTTTGAAAGGCAGCCTTCCTGTGTTGAGGAGCGCTAAAAGAATTAATGTTCCTCGTATCGTGCGGATGCAGAAAAACACTAAATTGTTCTCTGGGGTATTGGGGTTGTCCAAATTTAAAAATTCGATAGACAAAATTATACAAGTGACACCTTCTACGATTTTCCATATTTAAAATGAAGCTGTTATTTAAATAGGGCGTGATTCGATTTCTGAATGGAATGTTAAAAGAAAAGCGCATACAACAGTTTTGTATTTTTTGGATTAGTCTAACATACTGGGCTGGCAAACAGTCGCCATAGACAATATCAGCATAATCAAATAAAGATAAGATCAAGCTGTTGCACAAATAATTTTTGGTTTTTGATGGCAGAAGATTCCTTAGATTATACAGTTTTTTTTTAAACGAATATAAGCAGCCTTTAATTTAATATTAATATGTGATTGGAATGAAAGAGATTTGTCAAAAATTACTCCTAAAACTTTGGCCTCATGAACTAAAGGCAAAAAAGTATTGTCAATAGAAGGTCTAAAGGTATCAAAAAGTATACCCTCTGTATTTTTATTACCGTTAAACAGCATAAAACAAGACTTATGTGCATTAAGCTTGAGGCTATGATAATTACAAAAATTATATATGTTATTTAGGTCCCTATTAAAATATACTAAAGAAGTGCGTAACTTATTTAAAGGAAATGGCATATATATTTGAGAGTCATGGGCAAACTGTTGCATTTTTGAATATTCTAGCGCCTTATCAATATCTGCCACATAAAGAGAAAACAATAGTGGACCCAAGATGGAGCCCTGGGGCACTCCTTTAGTAAGCGGTATATAATTAGATTTAATGGCTTTAAAATCTTTTCTAATTTCTACACAGTGTGATCGATTTTTTAGAAAATGTTCCATAAAAATAACTGACTGGCCTGAGAAGCCAAAATAGTAAAGCTTTGCCAAGAGCAGATCATGATTTAGGGTGTCAAACGCCTTACTAAAATCCAAAAGAGCTAAACAGGTGGTTTCATTCTTATCTTTATTGAAACGAATATCGTTTAGTAAATTAACCAAGCTGGTAGTAGTACTAAAATAAGGTCGAAAATCCCTACTGACAATTGGGGATTATTTGTTTACTATTTACATATAAAAACATTTGCTGATATACATGTCGCTCCAGAATTTTGATAAAGTTGGGAGTATACTAATTGGTCGTAGGTCCTTTGGTTCCATGGGGTTTGTCACTTTGGCACATGATTTAATAATAGCCTTTTTCCACATATTCGGAAAGTACCCTTCCAATATAAAAACAATTGATTATATTTATTAGCGGTCGCGTGCAGTATTGTGATACTCATACAAATCGTTACTAACACTTTAGCTGTAACTACATATAAAAAACTACTCTTTAAATGACGAGCCTACTTTCACATTTTTATATCAGAGGACGCTGAGGTTTGTTGGCTATTAATATATTTTGAGATCTTTTTCTAAATGCATCGCTGCTGTCGGGATTGTTATAAGTTGCCAAACCTTGACTAGCTGAGGACCTCTGAAATGAAGCAGGACATTGCACGTCCGGCTTTGGTAATTAATAGACCGCATTCTGTATTGCCAATACAAAACTACGGTATTCGTTAGATATACCATTATATATTATACAGATATGTCTTGTATAATATGTATTACATTATTTATAAAATTCGCTTTATATGCTAACAATTTAGCATTAATATTTTATAAACTTCACTTACCTTCATAATGTAAGAACGTTTGCAGAACAATTCCCAACAGTAAATACCGGATCATCGCGATCATCTCAGAAACACAGACAGGAAATGCGCTGCAGAGATTTTAAAAATTTGTTCTTTTTCATCACTCTAAAGTAGGGATTAGCGAGTGTAATCTGAAAAAGAAAAATATTTCAGCTCCAGTAAATTGCTTTTTTAAAAAGTTGGTAATTTGTTTATAATTTATAGAAAATATCGTAAAGCATTTCTATTTTTGGTTTGACCATGTACATTGTTAAATATATACGTCATGGCATATCAATCTACATCCTCCTCTACCTTTACATAATAAAAGCAGCATGTCAGCATAAATTTCCAAAATCAATTAGCCATTAGGAGAAATCGGTCGGTTACAAGGTTAACAGGTTAGGAAACAAAAGGCATATTGACCGATTGCGAATAATTGTAACAAGACTCTAAACACGAGCTGATTTTTAAATAATCTACCCCTTTTTTGCTTTATTTTTTGATGTTACGTGGTTCTAAGTTTTTTTGACGAAATTTTTAACAAATTCGTTACGTTTTGTAATTTTAGCGATGTCTTTTCCTTCGAAAAATAATTACTACTAACTTTAATTTTAAAAATACCGGCCAAGTGCAAGTTGGACTTGCGCAATTAATGTTCCGTACGGTGAATCCCGCTTACCAACAGTCATGCCGCTTAACAAAATTTCCCGCCATTTCGTAGAAAGTTATCAAACTTATCAATCCACCCTTGTAAGTGTTCCTTTCTAAATTTATATTTAATACGAGGATGGATTAAAAAGTTCGCGGCCTAGTTAGAAAACAAAATAAAATACGTCCAAAAGTACTTTTATTTTTCGACGTAATCTCCATCTAGCTCTATGCGCTTCTTACAGCTGCTTTCCAAAGCTTCTTGTTTGAAAAAAAACGATTCCTCAAGGTCTACAAAATACTGGTTAAGTGCAGCCTAGACTTCTTCATTTGATGAAAATTTCTGGCCACCGAGGTGTTTTTTTAGGTTTAGAAAGAGATAAAAGTCCGAAGGTGCCAAATCAGGAGAATAAGCCGGGTAGGGTAGCAATTCGAAACCACAATCACGAATTTAACCCATAGATTCAACAGACATGTGAACGCGAGCGTTGTCGTGATGGAACAAAACTTTCTTTCTCAGCAGTATTGGGCGTTTCTCTTTAATTTCTTGGCGTGAACGACGCAAAAGGATGCAATAGTAAGTCGAGTTTATTGTTGTTTCGCCTTTCGGAAGGTAGTCCACCATAATAATATCTTTAGCATCCCAAAAAACTGACGCCATCACTTTTCCAGCCTACAAAATTGCCTTCGCTTTCTTTGGGATCGGTTCATCAAATTTTTTCCATTGCTTGGATTGTTGTTTTGACTCTGGAGTACCGAGGCTTCGTCCATTGTCACAAACCTGTTAAGAAAATCTTGCGGATCAGCCATTTTTCAGATATTTTATTTCTTCTCGGAAAAATCGTCCATTGAAATTAATTAGTTTGGCGTTTTCGTTACAACCATACCAAAAAAAAGTGGATCCGGCAGGCGAGAGTCGTGTAATTATATAATTTTTGGGACGCTGAATTCGTTTCGTTTTCAGTTTAACCTCATTGAGTCAGAGTTTGTCCCTAACCTTAAGAAATTCAAAATGGCGGAATGGCGGATCCGATAAACGGGCCGGAATTCTGAAGAGTCTAAATTACTATAAAACTCGATATTAATTATATTTTTTCCTTCAAGTAAAGTAACTTTGACAAGTTTCTTTGTATCTTTCAAATGATCGTTGGAAAAACTTACGTTTATGACTAATAGAGTTACCTTCTCTTTTCAAAGACCAGCAATAGTCCACCATCATTCTTTTATCTCACCTACCACTTTGAAGTCCAAATGAAAACGTTCACCAGTCTCTTCACTGGATGTTCCAACATTTTCCGGGAAATAGTCTAAATGGTATCGTTGTACAGAAAACGTTCAACTAAATGCATTTTGAAGGGGAAAAGTAGTACTTTCAGATGCCGTAACAAGTACTGTGGATAAAAATTTATTCGCAGTGTAATATAATACCGAATATAGCAAAAAACCGTGTTTATTGCATTTTTAGGTTAGGATATGTTGAAAACCTGATGTGATGGGGCAATGCTGAGGTCAGATTCGGATTGACCGCGCCAAAAACCTTTGGGAAAGTACATTTTGGTTTCAGGGTCTGGAGTTTCGTCCAATTTTGTCTGCCTATATTATCAGCCAGTAGAACAGGCAGGGTTTCGCAAAGGTTATAGCACCATAGATCATCTTCAAACAATACGCACTTTTATAGCAATAAATAGCTAAATTTTGTACCTGAATATTTATAATAAGACACATAAGAGGTAAACATCTCGAAACAGTCGTGAGAAATCGTGAAACGAATTCGTTTTTGTTCAACTGAAAGCAATCTGGGGACCCACCTAGCGGAAACCTTAGAAAATCCGATTTCGTTGGCAACGTTTTGTGTTCGTTCATACGAGATACCTATAGTATCTGTAATCTCCCTAATGATTAATCTACGGTCTTTCAATATGAAATCACACACTTTGGCGATGTTTTCTTCATTCGTAGACGTCGTGGGCCGGCCGAAGCAAGGGTCATCTCCGATGATCTCTCGTCCACATTTAAATTCTGCAACTCATATTTTCACAGTGGTATATGACAGAGCAGATTCCTCTAGTGTTGTTTTGATATCATCGTGGATCTCCTTAGGTGTTAATCTTTTTTTAAACAGGTACTTGATGACCGCACGTTTTTTTTTTCCATTTTTACAAAACCGCGGCACTTGGTCTCACTAAACTCGTTCTAACCTAAAAACCGCAAATTCTACAGCTACAAAATTTTATACTGTGACAACCAAAGAAAAGTATGAACCTATTGAGGGTGCTATAATAAAAATATTATGATTATTTTTTGGTGAGTCCGCAAACTTTTCAATCCATCCTCGTACTAATCCATCTATGTTTCATGTCTGCCTAGTTAGCCCAAAATTCCGACATATGACTAAGACATAATATTTTATTTAACTAAGAGCTGAATTTTAATTTAGTGCACTACTTAACACCAATGCCAGAGAAACACTGAAATCGACAAAAAAAAATCTATGGTAGCGATTGCTTATCAAGGACACGCGTTTTCGTACGGTATTAACGACGACGACAGACACAAGGGAAGATCAACATCAATTCGATAACCAAAATTGATTTAGGAAGTACGTTTTAGGGTAATGAAAAACCTCAAAAACTATTTGGAGCTAAAATGAGATATCCAGTAATTAACTGCCAAATGAATACTGCTCGGTAATCGAGCGAGAAAGAGTTTTATGCAGCGAATATCTCAACTCAGCGTCAAGTCGAGACATAGACAAAAGGAACTTTGGAGAAATGACTCTCGATTTCTTTGAGCCAAAAAAAGAACGATCAGAGAGATACTGCACGTGGCGAAAGTCTAATAGGATGAGAACGTGTGTCTCAACAGGTAAAAACACTTTGACGAAATAAAGTATCTCAAACGATGACAGACGTGAGAGTAGATAGGTTTCGGCAGAATTATATATCTTTGTATGCCAAATGCCAGAAGCTTGTACAAAATTGCACCATTTTTTTAGCCAACGACAAGACTATTAAAGCTGGACATAAGATATTTTTTAGTATTCAGAGTTCGTGAATTTGTGGTTAATGGTCATCATTCATATATCATTAAAAATAATAGAAGAAGCATTAGGCATTAACAGGAAACAACAAGTCTGATGATTTTGGTATTAAACACAAAACTTTAAATGAAAATTAAACGTCACTGAGTAGGCAACATTCCAGAGAAATCGTATGAGCCTCTCGAAACAACTGAAACTTCCTGAAATGTGGCGAGATACTGTGCTTTCAATATGACTAAAAAACAAAACGTCAAAGTGCACAGTGGAAGTCAATACTATAACTAGCCCAGTCGCCAGTAGTTTAATATTTTATGTTAACAGGCAGCAAAAAAACTTTACTAACGTTCGATCTACGCTAAGCCCACAAAATCCAAAATAAAATCAAAAATTCGGTTTTTGGGTAATCTATAAAAAAGATATCGAAAAACTATGAGCGCTTCGAGAAAGTGCGGGAAATTTTACAGAAAAGTAATATATATATATATATATATATATATATATATATATATATATATATATATATATATATATATATATATAAATATATATATATATATATATATATATATATATATATATATATATATATATATATATATATATACAGATACATATATATATATATATATATATATATATATATATATATATATATACATATATATATATATATATATATATATATATATATATATATACATATATATATATATATATATATATATATATATATATTTCAATTTTTTTTATTAGCGTCAAAATTTATTAAAAATTCGGATTGAAAAAGTGTAGCGCGATTAATTAGGTTAATTTAAAAGTCTATGCGCATCGCTCGAAGGTTAATTGATATTACTTATTTTCAGAGTGGAAAAAGAAAATTAAAAGATAGCTTTTTAAAGAGAAGACTTTCAGCTTTCCGATGATACTAATAGTTTTTATTTTTCTTGCTTTATAATTTGTAAAACTTAAAACGAAATTTTTGATTGCACGATTTTTTAACGGGCATACAATAAATTACAAATATTTAATGAAATATAGCATTGGAAAACAAATCCTTGTGCATATATCATTATTTTATGTGAAGTTTCAATATAATGATAATTAAAAATATCCACATTGTCTGTGTTATTTAAAAATTGAGTTTTAAAATATAAAAATTTGCCTGCTGTAGTGCGCCGCGAGCAACTTTACGTTCAAAGCAGTACAAAATGAACAAAAAAGTCGACAATTTTTTTTTAGTTACAGTTAAAAGTATACTTGATATTAGGAAATCATTAAAAACTTTAAAAAAACTCTCTTTTTTGTAATTTTGTTCTCAAAAAAGTTTTCATGATAAATGTATTTTTTGCTTATTAATCATACAACTTAAATTTAAAATAAAAAAAATATTTAAAGAAGGAAAATGAAAGATAAAAGTTTAAGCTTTATGTAAAAAGTATTTATAATTCATTTAAATATCCAGGTACAAAGAAAACAGTTACTGAAAAGACAAAAACTCTGAATTACTCGAACAAATTAAATGAGTTACGTACTCTCTGGCCGTCATATTGGATCTGCCATTTTGAATTTTCCAAATCTGTCATCGGATTCTTAATCAGCATCCCGAGGAACCTCTGAACAGCCATTCTCAAAGTGTTTAACCAAATACAGAAACATTAATTTAATCATAAATGAGGTTAGGGGTTAAAACAGCAATTTCATTTTAAATATTTTTTTCTAATTACGGTCAAACTAAAAAAAAAATAATTATATACTATTTTTTTGTAAAATTTCCCGTTTTTTCAAGTGGTGCTATTAGTTTTTCGATATATCTTTTATTTTTAGAGATATTTGCGAAAAACTGAATGTTTCATTTTATTGTCAATTTTGTAGGGTTAGCGTACAGTTTTAGAGCAACAAACTTTTTTTTATCGTATTCTACGTCCAAAAAAACTACCTGTATGCTAAAATGCAGCCTGTTTTTTAATGAGGGCTTTTCGTCAAAATTTGCCTCTGTTGGCTGGGCTAAACTACAAGTGAAAAAAACAAAAATTTCCATCAAAAATCAAAACAATCTTGGTTTTTTTTATAAAAGCAGGAGGTATCGTGAATTTGTTTCAAGTGATCAAGTTATCAATGACAAATATGATTTGAAAATACTGGAAGATTTGATGAGTAAAACTGGTCCTGTTTGACTTGAATATCGTAATCCGGACAGATGCGCTAGTTACCAAATGCAAGTCACACAACCTTAATATTCGTCAGTTTTTGGCTCGAAACCAAGTTCATGTTAAACCATTCACCATATTCTCCTGATTTGATACCTTTTCGTTTTTTGTTATTCCCAAATTTGTAAATGTTTTTTTCAAGAACATGGAAACCATGGAAATGAGGTAGAAAATTCATTTGCTTCACTATTAAGTCATTGTAAAACGTGAGTTGAATTAGATGAAGAATGAATATATTGAATACAAAAAAAAACAGAAAATTAATTAAGGATTCTTAATATCTTCTCTACACAGTTTATTTACAACACCGATCAAGTGAAAGTTGACTTGCGTAATTAGTATTTCGTACGTCGATTGCTTTTAAAATAAAGAATTTTGTTACCGAGGTATAAAATGAATGACGACTTGCGCGATTTTTACTGTTCCGAACGGAACACTTATAAGATCACTTCGGTGTCTGTCCATCGGTCTGTCTCCGAAACTATTTGGCATAGAAAGTTGACATTTTGTACTAATGATGGCCCCAGAGCCGTGTAGTTTTGAAAGTTAAATTTTGACTTATGGCGTTAGTTTTGGGGAATGAAATCGGAAGTGAAAATGTTTTTTTTTTTACCAGGTCATCGAGTGCAGTGTCAAATGAAAGCTTGTAAAAACACGAGTTAATATATATATATATATATATATATATATATATATATATATATATATTATATATATATATATATATATATATATATATATACTAGCCGTGCCCGCGGCTCCGCTCGCGTGGACTTGATTCACTACTATCGCCACTGCTCATTCCTTATGTTACCTAACGTAATAAAATATCTGCCCTTATTTCCCCTTATCTCCTATTATTTCTCCTTATCTCCCATTATCTCTACATAATTTCCATTATCTAAGCTTATCTCTTCTCATCTCCCATTATTTCTCCTTATCTCCCATTATCTCACCTTATCTCCCATTATCTAGGTTTATCTCGACTTATCTCGCAATATTTCTCCTTATCTCCCATTTTTTTCCTTATCTCCCATTATTTCTCCTTATCTCCCATTATCTCACCATAACTCCTATTACCTAGACTTATCTCTGCTTATTTCCCATTATTTCTCCTTATCTCCCATTATTTATACTTATCCTCAATTATCTCACCTTATCTCCCATTATCTAGGCTTATCTCGACTTATCTAGCAATATTTTTCCTTATCTCCCATTATTTCTTCTTATCTCCCATTATCTCACCATAACTCCCATTACTTAGACTTATCTCTGCTTATCTCTCATTATTTCTCCTTATCTCCCATTATCTCTACATAATTTCCATTATCTAGGCTTATCTCTGCTCATCTCCCATTATTTCTCCTTATCTCCCATTATCTCACCATAACTTACATTACCTAGACTTATCTCTGCTTATCTCCCATTATTTATACTTTATCTCCCATTATCTCACCTTATCTCCCATTATCTAGGCTTATATCGAATTATATAGAACATATCATATGTATAAATTTATAAAAACACGTAAATTGAATAAGTGGTTCTCAAGTGATAAGCGCACTAACGGACAGACAGACAGAGAGACGTTGCATTTTATATATATATTGTATTCTTTGCAACATGATATTGTTCCATATTAATGGTTTAGGCAGTATATTGTAAGAGAACACGCTAACGGTAGCCTTTCTTCCGACTTGATTCACTATTATCGTCACTGCTTATTCTTTATGTTACCTAACGCAATAAAATATATCCTATAACCTGGCCAGAGAACATATGTATGTTTTAAAAAAAAAGTACGTAACGCACTAACGGATAGACAGACAGACAGACAGACAGAGAGACGTTGCATTTTATATATATTATATATAGATAACCTGGGCAGAGAACATATGAATGTTTTAAAAAAAAGCACGTAAATCAGATAAGTGGTTCTCCAATGATAAGCGCACTAACGGACAGACAGAGAGACGCTGCATTTTATATATATTATAGATATAGATTATTATTATTATTATATAACCTGGCCAAAGAATATATGTATGAATTTAAAAAAGACACATAAATTGGATAAGTGGTTCTCGCGTGATAAACGCACTAATGAACAGACAGAGAGACATTGCATTTTTATATATATTATAGATTATAGATTAAAGATATTCTCTGCTACATAATATTGTTCTATATTTAATGGTTTAGGCTGTATATTGCAAGGGAACGCGCTAGCAACAAACTTTTTTTTCCGACTTCACTCACTATTATTGTCACTGCTCATTCCTTATGCTACCTATCGTAATAAAATATAGCCTATAACCTGGCCAGAGAACATAAGTATGTTTTAAAAAAAAAGTACGTAAATCGGATAAGTGGTTCTCCAGTGATAAGGTCACTAACGGACAGACAGACAGACAGACAGACAGACAGACAGACAGAGAGACGTTGCATTTTATATATAGTATAGATATATATATATATATATATATATATATATATATATATATATATATATATATATATATATATATATATATAAATATATATATATATATATATATATATATATATATATATATATATATATATATATATATAAATATTATATTAGGGTGACAAGCCGACATTTTTTTTTTAATTTTCTTTGTTCCTATCACCGCTAAAAGTTCATTCTTATAAAAAAATAGAGCCCCTAAATTTTTAGAAAAAAATATTAATATTTAGAGGTCGCATCCATCGATTGAAAATATATTTTTTCTTTTTCCCCTTCATCAGACTCCCGTTAGACTTCTGATTTGAATTTAAGAATTATGAAGGTGTCTCTTTGTACATTTTTTGATGCTGAATCCATTTCCCTCTAAAATCCTTTAGTTTTCCGTATTGCTCATCTTAAGTGCGCATTAAGGGTGAAAAAATGCGTTTTGCTTTCAAAAAAGCTCCGCAAAATTTAAAGAAAGCATTGTAGATCAAGTTTTATGATGCAAAATCATAGATATTACACAGATCTTTGAGAAATTGTCATGACGCATGAGTAATATTGGATAAGGCCAACTAGAACGAAGCACTTTGTTGGAAAAAAGTTTTGATGTATGATGAAGCATGTTCTTTTATTCTTTTTAAAAAATTTCTTCCTGTTTGACCTATATATGTTTTTCAAGTTTTGTTATTTTTTTAAATTTGCCAAGTGTGTTGGATATTTTAAATGCTGTGTTAATATTTAATTTTCTCAAGAAACCATTTAATTTAGTGTTGCATCTACCATAGAACGTTATTGACTTTACGTTTTTATAAAGTTCTTTATTATTCGGAAAAACTGTACTAATGGCTTTTTTGTAAAGTTTTTTCTTGAGAATATTATCTATTATGGATGGTGAATAGTCATTATTTACTACTAATTGTTTTATAATATTAAGTTCTTTTTGAAAATCATCTTGATTTAGACGAATATTTATTAGTCTATGAATCATATTATGAAAAACTGCAAGTTTGTGTCTTGGTGGTGAGGTATTATGGATAATTATGTCAGTATGTGACGGTTTATGGTAAATAAAAAAACTGTGTTTATTATTATGTCTTTATGGTTAGATCAAGGAACTTTAAGCTATAGTTGGTTTCAACTTCACTGGTAAATTTTATATTTCGGTGTACGTTATTCAAAAAATTTTGAAATGTGGTAAATTGTCTATCACTTTCTGTAAAACAACATAAGATATCAACAACATATCTATGCCAATAAACAAATTTTTTAAACAGTGGATAGCCCATTATGAGACCGTCCAGGCTGCTGTATAGGTTGTTATTAAATTCAAAATAATTTTGTTCTAGGCAAACCTTTAAGCAATTTAAGACGTCTTGTTTCATTGTTGGGTTGACATTGATTTCAGAAAAAAGTTTTTCAATTAGTAATATAATTTCCCTACTTGGTATGTTTGGAAAAAGAATTTGAACATCGAAAGAGATTAATTTTGAAATGTCAGGTAACTTTAAATGTTTGATGTTTTCAAGTAGTTGTTGTGAATTTTTTATTGCAAATTTAGCTTTAAATTTAGCGTTGTCTATGAGTATTTGAAAAAGACGTTTTGATAGCTTATAAGATGTGGCTGACACGAAAGATACTACTGGCCTTATAAGGTCACCCGTTTTGTGAAGTTTCATTAGTGAATATAGTTTAGGTGTTTGTGGGTTTATAAGAGTGAGAATTCTTTTATAACAAATCATCTGAAAAAGCTGTCGTACAGCGAAACATGTTATGGTGTTAAAAATAAAAAATTTAGTGGAAATTTTGAGTAGTGTTTTACTTCTAGCACAACTTCTAGTTATCGATTTCCCCAAGTATGAGCTGAATCAATTCAAGATTCAAATTAGAAGTCTAACGGGAGGCTGTTGGAGGGGAAAAAACGATTGAGATGAAAAAATATATTTTCAGTCAATGGATACGACCTCTAAATATTAATATTTTTTTCAAAAAATTTAGGGACTTCATTTTTTCATAGGACTGATTTTTTTGCGGAAGTAGAACCAAAGAAAATAAAAAAAAAATTGGCTTGTCACCCTAACATATATATCATTTAATACTTGTGCACACTTTTCTTTGTATTATTTTTAAAAAAATCGCGAAAAATCGCTGTGCCCCCCTTATCTCGAAAAGTACTTATCAAAAAATTTTGAAAAAATTTTGGAACATTCTCCATAGGGTGTAGATTGAACGAAAATTATCACGAGCGTTTTTGCCTTTAATAATTTATCTAGTATATAAAAAATCAAAAATTTTAAGGTCACTAGTTTTCAGTAAAGATCGTTGTTATGTGTGTGATGTTAAAAACTCATTTGGGGTGTGTTTTGTGAAGTCATTGATCATTTTATACCTCCGTAACAAAAATTCTTGTTGCAAAAGCAATCGACGTACGGAACACAAATTGCGCAAGTCCAATTTGCACTTAACCGATTATTTTTTAAAATAATACAAAGAAAAGTGTATGCAATTATTACATTATATATATTTTTGAACTCACGTTTTTACAAGCTTTCATTTGACACCCCACTCGATGACCTACTTTTAGTTCCGATTTCACCCCCCAAAACTAACACCTTAAGTCAAAATTTAACTTTCAAAACTACACGGCTATGATGAAGCCACCAATTCCTATATTAGTACCAAATTTCAACTTCCTGTGTCAAATAGTTTCAGAGAAAATCAGGTATGACAGACAGATGGACGGACAGGCTCCGAAGTGATCTTATAAGTATTCCGTACGGAACACTAAAAATTTAAATTTGAAAAATTAAATTTGAGTGCCGGAATTAGCATATTTAGTTAAAAGAAAATAACCTTCAATTCTATAAATATATATATATATATATATATATATATATATATATATATATATATATATATATATATATAGGATTTTCTACAGCTGACGCTGTCTTCCTTCTCTCAGCCTTTGATTCCATCCGTTTCTATCTTCCCAGTCTCCATCTGTTAGACCCCTGTCCTCCATAGCCTCGTCCACATCGTCTCTCAACGATCGCCTGGGTCTTCCTCTTTTTCTTCTCCTTATAGGGCTCCACTCCGTTATTTCTTCATTTGTTATTCTCTCCATACGTGTCACTCTACAAACATCTTCTCCAATACTCCATCTCTACCGTGTTAATTTTAGATTTACTTCTTTTGTTGATCGTCCATGTTTCTGACCCGTATGTAATTATGCTTTGTATTATTGATTTGTATATGCGTGTTTTGTTTATCTTTGTAATGTGCTTGTCCCACAGGATCGAATTTAATTGTCTTATGCATATCCGCGTTTGTCCTAATCTAGCCTTAATCTCTTCTTCTGATGTTGCGTTTTTTGAAATAATGGTTCTTAAATATTTAAATCTATCGGTTCCTTTGATTATTGTTTCGTTATCAACTTCTAGATTCTCCACGTTTCCCTCCTTTGTTGTTAGATATTCCGTTTTATCAAAGTTTAATGCTCATCCTGCTTTAGTGTATTCTTCTTTCAGTTTTCTTACCATATAACTGAGGTCTTCCTCATCTTGCGCTATGATTACTTGGTCGTCTGCGAAACTTAAAGTATATAAGTAATCTTCTCGTATTGCGACTGCCATTCCACTACATTTTTGCTTGTTTGTTCGAGGTATATTTTGAATAGTGTTGGGGATGTAGAGCATACTTGTAATAGGCCTTTTGATGTTTGGAGTGTCTTCCCTATTTTATGTCCTATTTTTATGTTCACTGTGTTGTTTTCGTAGAGAGCTTTTACTGCGTATATTAGTTCTTTGCCAAGGCCTATTTCTTTCATTGCGTTCCATAATCTTTGTCTTGGCACTGAGTCATAGTCCTTTCTTATGTCTATGAAGGCTAGATGAACTTCTCTATTTACCAGTTTTTTTTTTCCATTGTTTGTCTTATAGTGTATATGTGGTCTATACATGATTTTCCGGCCGTAAAGCCTGCTTGGTCTTCTCCAACTTTTCCTTTTATATTTTCCTCCATGATATTTTTAATAATTTTTCCATACAAACGTCCCATACTCGATATTATGCTTAGGCCTCTATAGTTTGTGCATTTTTCTGCGGTCTCCCTTTTTAAATATAGATACTATATAAGCTTTGACCATTCCTCTGGTATTTTTTCTCCATTTATCGCTCTGTGGAACATATTTCTCAGCATTCGATGTAATTTATTAGACCCATACTTAATCATTTCATTTACCACACACCCAGGCCGGCGGATTTATTATTTTTGAGTGTTTTTATTGTCTTCTTTACTTCTTCATAGCTTAGTTCTATCTCTTCTATTTCTTTATTCTGTTCTTCTTCAGGGTTCTTTTCTTGGAATTCTTGTCTGTCTTCTGTTAGCAGCTTCTTATAATATTCTCTAACAGAAAAAAATCTCTAACAGAAAAAAAAGTTTTAGTCATTTTTTGAAGCATAAAATTGTTTGGGCTGCTTTGCGGTTGTACTATTTTGCCTTTATAGCGAAAAATCAAAAAAAAAGATGTTCAAAGTTAAACTAATATGAGTGAAGTAGTTCAAATTTTATTTTTTACTTCACGGTTAAGTTAAGAAATCTATGTAATAGTATGTAAAAAAATTAAATGACGGCAATAACTAGAGGCACTAACGTTACTCCCACCAAAAATATTAGCGTGCCATAGTCACACTTGTTGCATCTATAAAATAACAACTGCACTCTCTAATTACTTATTTTAAGCCACCCTTTTCCATATTTCGTGAAAGACATAGGTAAATTAGTCAGCGAGGAATATTCAAATATTTATACTTCCAAGTGCACACCAATTAAATATTGAAACAACGAAAATTACATTTTCGTTAGGGGCAAGTAGAGCCAACACTAACGTCACATTTTAATTTAAATATAAACCTTGCGGACATTTCGAAAGAATTTAGGAGAAATTAGCTTCAATTTTTAAATCTAATTTTTTCAGAGATAGTGATCCCAAATTTAATGCGGTTTTCGAAGATTGACGACTTATTTTATTAACTACTTAGTGCTCGTCAATATTTTTATAGTCAATTCTTATATACCAATTATACAGACTCTTCTATGTTTATTGATTTGACTTTACCGATAGGATGTGAACACTATATTTAGTATAGTATGTTTGAAACCGAAGCCAGTCCAGAATTTGAATATTTCCCAAGGGAATGGTATAGATATGTGGATATTTTCGCTATTTTTGATATAAAGAAAGCAAATATTGATGATTTTGTTTCCAAATTAAATAGCCGGTATGATTCCATTAAATTCAGTTCAGAAGTTGAGAACAAAGGACAACTGCCTTTTCTAGATATTTTAATTATTAAAAATAATAATAGATTAGAATTTGATATCTACAGGAAAGACACAGTAACAGATAGGTATATTCCTAATGATTCACTTCATTACAAGCACCACACATTTGCCTCATTACATTTTTTAGTTAATCATTTGGTCAGTTTTCCTCTGAATAGTGTAAACGTTAATAACGAAAGGAATCGTATTAGAAATATAACTAAAATTAATGGTTATGACGATGACTTAGTAAACAAGCTAATAAATAGACATAAGTTTAGGTTAAATATTCAGAATTCCTCCTATTTTACACGCGAAAAAAATAACACCAAGTATGTCTCCATACCATATAATCCGAAATATAGCAGGGGACTCAATAAGGTATTTAATAAGGTAGGCCTCACCTCAGTTTATAAGTCATCAGACAATCTGAGGAATATCTTAGGAAATCCCAAAGATAAGATTCCTAATTGTGAGAAAAGTGGAATTTATAAAATTAGTTGTAATGATTATGACAAAAAGTATGTTGGGCAAACTAAAAGGTCAATTAAAACACGATTTAAAGAACATTTAGCACACTTAAAATACAGTAGAACAGAAAACTCTAGCATTGTCGAACATGCCCTTGAAGCTGATCATATTGTAACATTAGATAATCTAAGATTAATTAAAAATGTATCTGATAGGAGATTGTTGAACGCATACGAGAGTATGGAAATTATAAAATGTAAAAGTAGTTCAAATAAAGACAGAGGGCCTATTCCTTAAAATCCCCTTTACTGGTTACTTGACTGGAACTGATGGCCTTGCCTATGCCATTAGTTCCTTCTGAGTAATTCAAGGGTTAGGCTAACTATAAATAAGGTAGATTTGTAGTTTAGCTTTGGTCAATCGTCGCTCCTGATGAAGCTAACGTGGTTAGCGAAACGCGCGTCGAGTGCAAAAATAAAGTGTTTGTTGTAGTGGTGATATATACCGAGTAATAACACTATATTTGTTTTTTTTTTTTGGATTATTTAAGTCGAACAACGAAAAATATTTGAATAGCTTGATAAAGTTTGGTGTCTACAACTCAACTTTTAATATCATTTGAAACTACAGAATTAAATTATAAATACCAAAATTACATAAGTGACTAAGTGCAACTCAGACTCACACAATTAGAGTGGCGTACGTTGATTGCTTTTAAAATACAAATTTTTGCGAGGAGGAGGCATAAAATGATGAATGACTTTACAAAACACACCCCAAATGAGTTTTCAACAAAGATTTTTTCCGATCTTTACTGAAAACTGACGACCTTGAAATTCTTGTTTTTTTATATACCAGATGAAATATTAAAGGTAATGCACTGATGATAATATTCGTTCAATCTATACGCTGTGGAGAATATTCAAGCATTTTTTCAAAAATTTTTGATCAGTACTTCTCAAGATAAGAGGGGGGACAGCAATTTTTCACAATTTTTCAAAAATAATACAAAGAAAAATATACGCAAGTATTACATTATATATATTTTTAAACCTGTGTTTTTACACGCTTTCATTTGACACTACACTCGATGACCTGGTAAAAAAAGTTTTTTTCACTTCCGATTTCACCCCCAAAACTAAGCCCTTAAGTCAAAATTTAACTTTCAAAATTACACGGCTCTGATGAGGTCCTCAATTTCCATATTGCCAAATTTTAACTTTATATATGAAATATTTTCGGACACAAGCAGATATGATAGACGGACAGACAGACACCGAAATGATCTTATAAGTGTTCCGTACCGAACACTAAAAACGGAACACTTATGGAAACACACACGGTGTCTGTCTGTCACTGTCTGTCATTGATGGCCTAATAACAGCTGTGTGGTTTTGAAGGTTAAATGTTTACTTAAGGGGTTAGTTTTGGGGGGGTGAAATCAGAAGTGAAAAAAAAAATTGAGGACATTGAGTAGGGTGTCAAATGAAAGCTTGTGAAAACACGACTTCAAAAATTTATATAATGTAATACTCGCGCAAACTTTTCTGCACATAAAATTTATGGAGTTTGCGGTCAGTTCTAGGTGAAACATCTTAATATTTACACTTTTTAAATAAAATATAGTATAACTGTTTCACTGAACTTATTCAGATCACTCTGACATGTGTTTCGGCCTCTCGACCATTTTCGAAGAGGTTTACAATAAGATTAAACTTAAGTTCTAAAAGATATTACATTTGGATGGTTAATTGGTACTAAATTTAAATTAAGAGGTAATAAAATTTGGTTAATTACAGGTAGTATATCTAAACACAGCGTCTAATATGGGGGTATTACCAAGTTCTTTTTGGATGTTCGTTATTTTTATATTATTTTTAATGGCTTTAATCTCTATAATATTATTTTAAGAATAATAAAATAATAAGAATCTCTAATTAATCCATATATTTTCCTTTTTGAGCACTGTATGGCAACTTCACCCTATCGTTTTTAAAAGGTGATTATCGTCTATGCAGTGCTCAGCAAAGCCTGTTAATTTTTGTTTGTTGTAGGCTCCGTCCCGTTTCGCCCACATAGACAGCGGCACAGTCATCACAATTAAGTCCATATATATCCAATTTTCCATATTTGTTAGATCTTTCTTTGTTATCAACTAGATATCGGGCTACATTAATAACAAAGAAAGATCTAACAAATGTTATGTCGGGTATATATGAACTTAATTGTGATGACTGTGACGCTGTCTATGTGGGACAAAGGGCGTAAAGCCTGCAACAAAGAATAAAAGAACACAGACGCAGTATTTTAAATAAACAAAAATTAACAGGTTTTGCTGAACACTGCATAGACAATAATCACCTTTTTAATAACAAGAAGGCGAAGTAGCTATACGGTGCTCAAAAATGAAAATATATGGATTATTTAGAGATTCTTAGCATAAAAAAGTCATTAAAATAATATAAAAATAACGAACACCCAAACAGAATTTGGAAAAATACTCGCTGTGTTAAGACAGACTACCCGTAATTAACCTAATTTTATTACCTCTTAATTCAAATTTAGTGCCAATTAACCATCCAAATCCAAAGTTTAATCTTATTATAAAACTCTTCGAAAATGGTCACGACACCGAAACACGTGAGAGTGATCTGAATAAATTCAGTGGGACAGTTATACTGTATTTGATTTCAAAAGTGTAAAAATTTTCTGTAGACTATTTTTTAAAAAACTGCCAAAAATCGCTATCCCCCACCCTATCTCTAAAGGTATTAATCAGGAAATTTCAAAAAAATTTTGAGATTTTCTTGGTGTAAATTGAATGAAAATGATCACGAGTGCATTACCTTTAATAATTTATCTGGTATATAAAAAATAACCGGTCAAGTGCAAGTTGAACTTGCACAATTAGTGTTCCGTACGTTGATTGTTTTTGAAATAAAAAATTTTGTTAGGGTGGTATAAAATGATCAGTGACTTCACAAAACACACCCCAAATGAGTTTTCAACAAAGTTTGTTTCCAATCTTTACTGAAAACTGGTGACCTTGAAATTTTGTTTTTTTCTATACCAGATAAATTATTAAAGGTAATGATAATTTTCGTTCAATCTATACCCCGTGGAGAATATTCCAGGATTTTTTCAAAATTTTTTGATCAGTACTTTTCGAGATAAGGTAGTAGACAGCGATTTTTCACAATTTTTTAAAAGTAATACGAAGAAAAGTGTGCGCAAGTATTACATTATATATATATTTTTTATTCGTGTTTTCCCAAGCTTTCATTTGACACCACACTCGATGACCTAGTAAAAAAATTTTTTTTTTTCACTTCCGATTTCACCCCTCAAAACGAATCCCTTAAGTCAAAATTTATGTTACGGTGATATAAAATGATCAGTGACTTCACAAAACACACCCCAAATAAGTTTTCAACAAAGTTTATTTGCAATCTTTACTGAAAATTAATGACCTTGAAATTTCTGTTTTTGTTTATATACCAGATAAATTATTACAGGTAATGCACTCGTGATAATTTTCGTTCAATCTACACCCCGTGGAGAATATTCCAGAATTTTTTCAAAATTTTTTGATAAGTACTTTCCGAGATAAGGCGGGTGGACAGCGATTTTTCGCGATTTTTTGAAAATAATACAAAGAAAAGTGCGCGCAAGTATTACGTTATATATATATTTTTTACTCGTGTTTTCACAAGCTTTCATTTGACACCACACTCGATTACCTAGTAAAAAAATTTTTTTTTCACTTCCGATTTCACCCCCCAAAACTAACCCCTTAAATCAAAATTTAACTTTCAAAACTACATGGCTCTGATGAGGCCATCAATTCCTATATTACTACCAAATTTCAACTTTCTATGATAAATAGTTTCGGAGAAAATCGGGTGTGACAGACGGACAGACGGACAGACAGACGGACAGACAGACGGACAGACACCGAAGTGATCTTATAAGTGTTCCGTACGGAACACTAAAAAAGATTTTTGGAATATATTATTAACACTCTATGCACCTATTTGAATAGCATTAAGCTTATACAAATGATAATAGATACTAGTTCTACTAGAAACAGAAAAGTGATAGCCAATGTGTTTTGTCATTTTCTTAAATGATATAGAAGTTCACGTTGTAGAAAGTTTTTTAGCCATTACAAACAAGTTTGTGTCCGAATTCTAGATACTGATTTTTGAAAATTCATTTAGCATGTGTTGTGTGAAGCCACTGATCATTTTATACCTCCATAGCAAAATGTTTTATTTTAAAAACGGTTGTTTTTTTTAATATATCTTAATTTAAACCAATCAATAACAAAAAAAAAAATCAGCAATTTGAAATATTTGCAGGCAACCATAAATTTTTGCGCCATATATCTAGACGAAATTTGAAATTGATATCTGAATTAATTCGAAACTTATCAGGGTAACATTCCGAGGGACCGACACAGAATATTTTCTGGCAACCGTAAATGTTTATTGATTTGACACTTTACCAGTAGGATGTGGTCACTATATTTGTTTTTTTTTGTACTATTTAAATCAGGTTTTCGACTACGAGAAATAGTTGACTAGCTTGTTAAATTTTTGTGCCTACAAAGCCAATTCAAGTATTACCTGTAACTTCAAGATGAATGCTTTATTTTTAAGTATATCTTAGTTTAAAAACCAAACAATAACAACAAAAAAATCAGCAGTTTGAAATATTTATACAGAGGAATTAACATACGTGTCTTGCTTCACTAGACTTAAGCAATGCTTTTGACATATCAAACGCCAACATCATTCTCGAACAATTGAATGAGATGGGCTTTACTGGTGCTCTACCAAAATTCATCAAGAATTTCCTTTCCCCAAAAACTTTCCAAGTAAGAGCAAATAGATTATTATCTAATACTCACATCCTTAAACTTGGAGTACTACAGGGTTCTGTCCTAAGCCCAACCCTCTTTAATATCGCAATCCAAACCATCACAAAACAGATTCCAACTCCCTTGAAATTCAAATTGTTTGCTGATGACATAGTCATCTACCATTCCAATCAGTCACACAGAGAAACCTCAAGTACTCTACAGACAGCCATTGCATTAGTAAACAATTGGGCAATCAAGACTTAAATATACTCAGAATACTAGCCAACTCCAAGTGGGGTGCAGATTTTATTTCTCTATACAAGTCTCTCATTCTCTCAAAACTTAGATACGGCGATTTCATTTACGATGCCGCCAGAAACGTATCAAAAAAATCTTTAGACCGCATACAGAACCAAGCACTGCGTTTGGCAACGGGTGCATTCAGAACAACACCAATTAATAGTCTCCAATGCATAGCTGCTACTCCCCCACTTTATCTAACTAGACAGCTTTCATTAATGAAATATTACTCATCTTCGGTACAGAGACCTCACACAAAATTCTCCTTAAAACTTGACTAATGCACATAGCCTTTCCTCCAAAATCCATTCCGAACAGAATAAACTCTTACCTGACCTTACATGGGCTCACTCCTCCCAAATTTGACTACCCACTTTTCACCACATTTCCTTTCTGGTTTTCTCCAAACCCATCAATTGATCCACACTTTCATTCCGGCAACAAAAATGACCCAATAGGAGCTAACATCATTCAACAATTCTCTGAAAGGCTACACACTCTCTACTCAAACTATTCCATAATCTACACCGATGGTTCGAAATCTACAAAAGGAGTGGGAGCAGCCTTCCTACATAAGTCATATTCACAACAATTCAAACTTCCTCCTTACTCTTCAATCTTTTCTGCTGAACTGTTAGCCCTAAAAGAAGCAATCAGGTATGCAATAAATAACAAGGAAAACAACAAATTCCTCATTGCATCAGACTCCTTAAGTGCCATAAAAGCCATCAAATTCAGAAATCTGGACTATGCATACTTAAGACAAATAGCAGACTTATTATACATTGTCAAGGCCAGGAATAGAACCATCATATTAATCTGGATTCCTAGCCATATGGGAATCAAAGGGAATGACAGAGTAGATCAAGTAGCCAACCAAGCCATAGAAACAGGCAACAATATCACAGGAGAGAATCATACCAATGATTTTCACAAAAATTTAATCTTAATTAATAGAAATAATTTTCAGTTGGAATTGGATCTCGTAGATCCGAATAACCAGCTGTGGGAAGTAAAACCTTTTGTTTTTCCTCCTCTACACATTCACAGTCTTAACAGATCAGAGAATGTAAAACTCAGAAGACTAGCGACTGGACATACTTACCAAACACACTCTCACCTACTAAAGAGTGAACCAGCACCACTATGTTCCATCTGCAATCAATCATTGACTGTCAAACACATATTTGAGGCGGCGCATTTTTCGCACAGAAGAAACAAACATAACATACCATCAAACATTAAACAAATCGTAAGCACTTTTGAATCAAATAAGCTGGGAATCATCAATTACTTAAAAGAATTAAATATCGTAATCTAAATTATTTCGGGCGCCAAATAACCATTGAAGTTGATGCGCCCTTACCTCTTAATATAAAAAAAAAATGTTTGAAGTATTTACAGGCAACCATAAATTTTTGCATAATTTGAAATTGATATCTGAATTAATTCGAAACTTATCAGGGTAACATTCCGAGGGACCGACACAAAATATTTTCTGGCATCCGTAAATGTTTATTGATTTGACACTTTACCAGTAGGATGTGGTCACTATATTTGTTTTTTTTTTGTACTATTTAAATCAGGTTTTCAACTACGAGAAATAGTTGACTAGCTTGTTAAATTGTTGTGCCTACAAAGCCAATTCAAGTATTACCTGTAACTTCAAGATGAATGCTTTATTTTTAAGTATATCTTAGTTTAAACTAAACAATAACAACAAAAAAATCAACAGTTTGAAATATTTGCAGGCAACCATAAATTTTTGCGTAATTTGAAATTGATATCTAAATTAATTCGAAACTTATCAGGGTAACATTCCGAGGGACCGACGTAAATTAGAGACTATGACGGTAGTGTTCAAAACAAACAATTCTTTGGGTAAAATAAATAAAAACAACAAAACTAAATAACATAAATCTGAGGTTTATAAATTAAAATGTGACTCCTGCCCCAAAGTGTACATAGCTCAAACGAGTGAGAACATTCAAATAAAGAATAAAAGAACATAAAAAAGCATTTGAGAATAAGACTGAAGTTTCACATTACACCTCTCAGTTACTTTCTGAAAATCATAGTTTTGATGAAAACTTCGATACATTACATGAATAACAAAAATAAAAAGTTGAATTTGCTTGAGTCGTTGGAAATTAACAAATTAAAGGATACCGAGGTACTGTTAAATAATCAAATAGATTTATACAACATTCCTTTGTTAAATTTTAAGTTCAGGCAATTATCTTCCTATTATATCTCCTCAAAAATTTTACAACATTTTGTTAATGGTCAATGTATTTATAATGCTTTTAGGAAATTCCGTATAATTAAGGTAGAGTTTAAATAATTGTACCTAAATTAGTTAGAGTAGAAGTTCAACTACCGTTTGAGAAAGGTACTGTATATCGAAATATGTCACGGCTGATTTAAGTTGTATTTCTTTATTTATTTCACTTCTATAATATATATAAAATTCAACGTCTCTCTGTCTGTCTGTCCGTTAGTGCGCTTATCACTGGAGAACCACTTATCCGATTTACGTACTTTTTTTTGAAAACATACATATGTTCTCTGGTCAGGTTATAGGCTATATTTTATTACGATAGGTAGCATAAGGAATGAGCAGTGACGTAAAATAGTGAATGAAGCCGGAAAAAAGTTTGCCGCTAGCGCGATCCTTTGCAATACACTGCCTAAACCATTAAATATGGAAAATATTATGGAGCGGAGAACATCTATAATCTGTAATCTATAATATACATAAAATGCAATGTCTCTCTGTCTGTCTGTCCGTTAGTGCGCTTATCCCTCGAGAACCACTTATCCGATTTAAGTGATTTTTTAAATTCATACATATGTTCTCTGACCAGGTTATAGATACAGATTTTAATACATCTATAATATATATAAAATGGAGAACCACTTATCCGATTTTCGTACTTTTTTTTTAAAACATACATATGTTCTCCGGCCAGGTTATAGACTATATTTTATTACGTTAGGTAACATGAGTAATAAACAGTGACGATAATAATGAATCAAATCAGAAAAAAGTTTGCCGCTAGCGCGTTCTCTTGCAATACACTGCCTAAACCACTAAATATGGAACAATATCTTGTAGCAAAGGATATCTATAATATATATAAAATGCAACGTCTCTCTGTCTGTCCGTTTGTGCGCTTATCACTGGAGAACCACTTATCCAATTTACGTGCTTTTTTTTAAACATACGTTTGTTTTCTGGCCAGGTTATAGGATATATTTTTTTACGTTAGGTGACGATAATAGTGAATCAAATCGGAGAAAAGTTTGCCGCTAGCGCGTTCTCTTGCAAATAACTAAAGCATTAAATATGGAACAATATCATGTAGCGTCTCTCTGTCTATCTGTCTGTCCGTTAGTGCGCTTATCACTCGAGAACCACTTATCCGATTTACGTGTTTTTATAAATTTATACATATGTTCTACATAATTCGATATAAGCCTAGATAATGGGGAGATAAGGAGAAATAATGGGAGATAAGTCGAGACAAGCCTCGATAATGGGAGATAAGGTGAGATAATGGGAGATAAGTATAAATAATGGGAGACAAGGAGAAATAATGGGAGATAAGCAGAGAAAGTCTAGATAATGGGAGTTATGGTGAGATAATGGGAGATAAGGAGAAATAACGGGAGATAAGGAGAAATATTGCGAGATAAATCGAGATAAGCCTAGATAATGGGAAATAAGGTGAGATAATGGGAGATAAGGAGAAATAATGGGACATAAGGAGAAGTAATGGGAGATGAGCAGAGATAAGCCTAGATAATGGAAATTATGTAGAGATAATGGGAGATAAGGAGAAATATTGGGAGATAAGGGGAAATAATGGAAGATATTTTATTACGTTGGGTAACATAAGAATAAGCAGTGACGATGGTAGATGATAGAATCAAGTCCACGCGAGCGGAGCCGCGGGCCCGGCTAGTTGATAAATAAAATATAGTGAAAATCTGAACAGAAGTTCGTCTTTTAATTTCCTAAAAATGGATTTTCATCAAGTAAGCGCCAAATCTATCCCATCCTAGAAACTATGTCATTAAGAGACTTCAAATATTAATAAACGCAAAACACTGAGAGTGATTTTTTCCTGAATATTATTTTTGGTTGCTTTTTCACATGAATAAAAATAGGTGGATTTGCTAATTAACAATTATTTTACTATAACACTGAGAGATTTTTAGAAGAACTGGTATCAAAAACTAAAAGAAAAAGACGAATTCAATGATTTTAATATAGTTAATGAGATATTAATTATCCATAAATTTTAGCCTTGCCTTAGTAAATATCTAAAACAGTAGCGAGTAGACTAAAACTTTTTGTTTGTAACTCCATTCATAATTTCAATTAGTTTAACGTCAATAATGCATACTTACAATACCAATTACAAAGGTACCGTTTTATTGTTTACTTGGGCAAACTAATTTATATCGTATGTCAAATTATTGTATTGATTGATGATAGTTCTTGTATATTTATTTATGCTGTTGTAATTGACTTATTCCAATAATGAAATGTAACTACACAGTATATATCACCACTACACCAAACACTTTATTTTTGCACTCGACGCGCGTTTCGCTAACCATGTTAGCTTCATCAGGAGCGCCAAAGATTCCACATTCTCAACTTAATAAAATGTAAGTTTTAATTCAATTTATTTTTTAATTATATATATATATATATATATATATATATATATATATATATATATATATATATATATATATATATATATGTATATATATATATATATATATATATATATATATATATATATATATATATAATTTATTTTTTAATTATATATATATATATATATATATATATATATATATATATATATATATATATATGTATATATATATATATATATATATATATAAATATATATATATATAAATATATATATATATATATATATATATATATATATATATATATAAATGTATATATGTATATATAAATATATATATATATATATATATATAAATATATATATATATATATATATATATATATATATATATTCTGCATGAACTCCTTTTTTCAAAAGCCATTGCAAAGACGTTGGACTTGAAAAGGCTCCAACGGCACCATAAAAAATAACATAGATTACATCATCACGAACCGGAAAGATATTTGCCAAGACGTAAACACCTTAAACAAATTCGAAACGAACAGCAATCATCGAATTATTAGGGCAACTATAAAAATTAACATCACGTTCGAAAGAATAACGTTAGTACAAAAACGACGATCTCTAACACTCATTCCGAATTCCAAACTAGGCAATCCTAAAGTTCTTACGCCTTTGGAAATAAATTATATTTCGAAAAAAATAATTACGAGTGTACAAGTGGTTACAAGGAACATTTGTTACAAGGGAAGGAGAAGCTTGGAAAAAATCAGCTTAAGAACAAAAAACCTAAATAACGAAATTAATAGAAACACCCGAAAGGATGTGCAAGAATTTAACACAAAACTCACAAGGAATATCATAGAAGAAAACAAGAACATGAAGGTCTTACGATCCAAATTCTCGAGAAGTAGAACAAAGATTACCCAAATAAAGAATGAACAGGGTATCACGGTCAATAGCCGCGATGAGATCATTGCGACTGTGCAGGAGTTCTATATAAAACACTGTACAGTTCTAGATCCAACAGAGAACAGTACGGTAAAAGAATGATTCAAAACACAGGATCAGAAGAAATACCTTAAATAAGCCTAGAGGAACTGAAAGCTGCGCTGCAACAAATGAGGAATGGTAGATGCCCAAGCGATCGGCAATGACATGTTAAAGATAGGAGGTGAATCACTGCTCGTAAGTACGAATTTTACTTGATAAGTGTCTAATGCAAGTAAGAATCCCAGATAGCTGGCAAAAGGTAGAAGTTATCTTGGTATACAAAAAAGGGGATCGAGTTAACATTAAAAACTATCAACTCATCAGTTTTTTTTTTCACTTATATAAGCTACTGACTAAAATAATAACAGACTTTCAAGCAGGTTAGATCAATATTAGCCCTTCAAACAAACCGTATTCAGGAAAAGTTATAGTACCGCCGACCATCGTCAGACACTTCTTACTCTCATCAAGAAGTGCACAGAATACAATATATCTCTATTCGTGGCCTTCGTTGACTACCGTAAGTGCGTTGAAATTCACAGATGGAAAAATGTTTCCTGATGTATTCGGGTGTGCATCCGTTGGTCAGTATTGCTCGGACTGGCAAGGGTCATTTAGCTCATCAATGCTTAATCAGTAGGCAATTGTCTCCATTTGTGCACTACAGTCTCTTGGCTTATTGTACCTCTCTCAACTTTAAGAAAGTTTATTAGCTTCCTTCCATACCCTTTATGTGATAATTTGTCGTCACAACATAGATCTTTAAACAATTTATAACTGTTCCAAAGTGAAGCCGCACATTTATATAAGATGTGCATAGAGGTTTCTCTCTCTCGTATGCATAGTAAAATGTATACAAAATTAAAAACTCAAAAACAATGTTATATAACAAGTATTTTACCTCAAGATCTTGAATAACAGATTTTAGATATATTTTAAACATATATATTTAACGTTTTCAGAATACAGAGAGTTAAAACAAAAAGATTCTATTTACTACTTAACAGGCAACAATGTATATATTGTATAACTAACTCGTACACATACATAACCAAATAATTCAAGATCTGAAGAGTTATTTTTTGTTTAGAAGTGTAAAATGGGATATTTTGGAAACTAAATTTCGTTAAAAACATACTTGTGTTAGAAATTATTTTTTAATTGAAATAAAAATAGCAGTATTTTACTTTGATAAGGGTTGACAAAATTTTACATTATTAAATAATCTGGACGGTTTAATTTTATCTCATTTATTATTAGATTACAAATAAAATTGTATGTGAAAAAAGGGCAATTTTAACGATCAAAAAATAAAATTATTTTTTAGATAAAATAACTTAGAAATTATATCGATTTTCCTCACCTCAATTCTGTAAGGAAATACTGAATATTTACAGTTTATTTAAATGTTAAAGAATATTTTTGAAGAATCTTTATTGGCTTACTATTTAAATGAAATATGATAACAATATAGAAAAGATTATCTGGGCTAATAACAATGATAAATAAACTAGCAAAATTTAACTTTTAATAACATTACATTTATTACACTACTATTGCTTAAATAATTTAGATTAAAAAGAAAACTATTATAATTTCTTGGACAAATGAAGCCTTGTATGTCTCAGTTTTTGATTTCTTGCGTTAAAGTTGTGAATATTATTTCCAAGTAGATTTCTAATAAGTAATCAGATTTCTGTGTTATAATAACATCATGCTTGAAGCAATATATGTGGATATCGTATTCATATATTACCTTAGTTTTATTAAGTTACTGAATGTTAAGTATATATAATCGTATTTTTTAATTCAAGAATCTAGGTACTATGTAGAATTTGACATTTTTCTTTCAGTTGTTATTACAACTATTATTTTTATGATGAATAATATCATGTGTATTTAAACAATAGAAGCTGAAATTTTTGCATTAGCATTTAGGTAATCCTGAAAATATACAAAATTCTTAATTTAAGATATGTATTTTTGCTGTTTATAATTGGTCACCAAAATTTACACATTAATCATAAATTACATCATTTTGAGCATTTCAACGAGAGTTTTAATGTGATTTTTAATTGATTTTGAGATAAAGGACTTCGAAAACAATTATTTATTAATTGGCACTTACAAAAATATGATACCTTTTTATTTATGCATACAATTCCGAGATGTATGGGCGTCACTTTGTGTTTCAAGTATTTTATTACTAAGGTAAATTTAAATTGTCAAAATACTTTAGATACTACGTCCTCCAGTACTTTAACAAAAAATATGTTTATTATTAGTTTTTTTTAGGATCCATAACATCGCCTTTTGTAATTCGTTGTATGAACGGTGATTTTTTTAAAGCAAAAGTTTTTATAAAAAGTGCAGAGCTATCTACTTGCATTGCTGAGTGTAAAAATATTGTTTACAATGTACCTTGAAAGCAATAATGATATTTTTAAAAACCTAAAAAGCGTAGAGTATTTAAAGCAGATGTATTGAAAATACCTTAAGCAAGTTATAATACTGCAGAAAAATGCACTTAAAAGTCTCTTTAAAAAAAATATATATATTTTTACTTTAATTTTTAATGGAACAATTTTCTATACAACAGTCCGTAACAAAAATATTTTTAATTTTTTTTTATTTATTTAAAAGTTTCAGTTCTACTTTAGTAAATTCTAAGATGTAAACAAAACTCGCGATCTTCTCGCTACAAATCGCGTAAAAGCCGACCGCTCGTCTCGGTATCCGCAAACCATGTGCCGTCGGCGTCTCGACGCCAGGTCGTTGGCGTCGCGAAGTGCGGCCCACAAGAGTTTTAGTGGGGCTGGACGCTTGCGGACGCCTGTGCTCTTCCCACTACCTGTGGGAATATTTTTGTTGAATTTTAGATTATATTTAGTACGGTCATTTAAAAATATATGTATCTCAATAGAAAATATTCAAAATAAGGTGTTAAAGTTACTTTTCTGTTAATGTAATGATTAAGCAATCAGCGAGGCGAGAATACCATTTGTCAATCTTGAAGTTCAAACCCTACGTTAAACTGTAGGTCCCTTCTAGATGAAATTACCTAAACGTTCAATGGAATTGACTGTATTACCGTTTTAGATATATAATCCGGAAGAGATTGATTTACTTTGGAAAAAAGCAAGTGAATACTTACCAAAATTTTTAGTTTTTAACCAGAAGGCTCCGATTGAACAACAAGGCGGAATAGTAGTTATGGATGACACTTAAAAAGAACAATAAAAATATCTGTATTTTAGTTTTTGGCACCTGCTCAGACGACCAAAGCAACTGAAGAGGAGGGAACGATTTGTAAATACAAAGATTTGTTCTATAAACTGCTTACTACTCAGTATATATCACCACTACACCAAACACTTTATTTCTGCAGTCGACGCGCGTTTCGCTAACCATGTTAGCTTCATCAGGAGCGAGATTGACAAAAGCTAAACTACAAATCTACCCTATTTATACTTAGCCTAACCCTTGAATTACTGAAGCAGAACTAATGACATAGGCAAGGCCGTCAGTTCCGGTCAAGTAACCAATAGAGGGGACTATAAGGAATCGGCCCTCTGTCTTTATTTAAACTACTTTTACATTTTATGATTTCCATACTTTCGTATGCGTTCAACAATCTTCTATCAGATACATTTTTTATTAATCTTATATTATCTAATGTTACAGTATGATCAGCTTCAAGGGCATGTTCGGCAATACTAGACTTTTCTGTTCTACTGTATTTTAAGTGTGCTAAATGTTCTTTAAATCGTGTTTTAATTGACCTTTTAGTTTGCCCAACATACTTCTTGTCACAATCTTACAACTAATTTCATAAAATCCACTTTTCTCACAATTAGGAATCTTATCTTTGGGATTTTCTAAGATATTCCTCAGATCGTCTGATGACTTATAGACTAAAGTGAGGCCTACCTTATTAAATACCTTATTGAGACCCTTGCTATATTTCGGATTATATGGTATGGATACATATTTGGTGTTATTTTCTTCGCGTGTAAAAAAGGTGGAATTCTGAATATTAAACCTAAACTTATGTCTATTTATTAGCTTATTTACTAAGTCATCGTCATAACCATTAACTCTAGTTATATTTCTAATACGATTCCTTTCTTTATTAAAGTTTACTCTATTCAGAGGGAAAGTGACCAAACGATGAACTAAAAAATGTAATGAGGCTAATTTATGTTGTTTGCAATGAAATAAATCATTAGGAATATATGTATCTGTTACTGTGTCCTTCCTATAGATATCAAATTCTAATCTATTATTATTTTTAATAATTAAAATATCTAGAAAAGGCAGTTGTCCTTGGTTCTCAACTTCGTAAGTGAATTTAATGGAATCAAAATCATCAATATTTGCTTTCTTTGTATCAAAATATCATCCACATACCTATACCATACCCTTGTTACCCCCTATTCCTTATAGTCTCCTCTACCGGTTACTTGACCGGAACTGACGGCCTTGCCTATGTCATTAGTTCCGCTTGAGTAATTCAAGGGTTAGGCTAAGTATAAATAGGGTAGATTTGTAGTTTAGCTTTAGTCAATCATCGCTCCTGATGAAGCTAACATGGTTAGCGAAACGCGTGTCGAGTGCAAAAATAAAGTGTTTGGGGTGTAGTGGAAATATATACTGAGTAGTATCATTGTGCCAAAGATTCCACATTCCCAACTTAATAAACTGCTTAGTCTGTTTCCACTACATTCAGTAACTATAGTAGCCCCCGCCCTCGGAGTTTCAGGAGTAACTAATAACTCTAAACGTTAGACTAGAAGTAGATGAATTTAGACTACGACCACTGACTGAACGGATCATCACCACGTGGCAACCTGTTTTTTTTTTTTTAGCACACGTGCTGCAGGGAAGTCCCTAAAGCGCTACAGGAGCGACACGTGTGCGGAAAAAAAAAGCGATTCACGTTGTTCTTGAGTCGCTGTAAATTGTCTTCAGTGGGAAACACAGTCCTGGATAAGCCATTCTCCATATAAAAGACTGCTTGAAAAGCGTTGTACGAAGAGTAACAAGCTGAACCTCATACGGATGTGAAGTATCAGCGCGACGTGTACTTCTAACATGCACCGCTCTGGGAGGAATTAAGCGGGCTACATCCTTCGAACACTTTCCATGAAAATACTTGTAGAATAGACTCAAATCGCCAACCGTTCTTCGATGTTCTAACGAATCAAGACCGCCGGTCAGTTCTGGGTCTCCAATCAGACGAACAGCCATTTTCTGAACAGAATCCAACAAATGCTGTGTATGTTTGGGAGCAGAGCCCCAAACATGAGAGCAGTATTCCATAGTTGGTCGAATTTGAGCTTTGTAAAGAATTAACAGTTGTTGTGGAGTGTAAAGCTTTCTGGTTTGAAATAATAGTCCCAACTTTTGAAGACCTCTCCTTGCTATGCCTCCAACACGTTCATACCAGGACATATTTGCTGCCAAATTAACGCCGAACAAATTGAGTGACGATGCTAGGGGAATGGAATGCCGCGGCATGACTATGTCGGGTTTAGCAACATTAACTTTTTAGAAGAAACTGCCGGCTGGGTTTTTGTAGTGTTAAATTCCACTTGGTTACTGTCACCCCAAGATAGAATTTCTTCCAGATCTTTGTTAAGTTGAATGACTTTTTGCTGTCTGCGGATATTCGCCTGAGCAGCCGATGTCCGAGCGTTCAAAGTGAATGAAGAGATAAGCGTACTCTCATCTGCAAAGCTGTAGATTGGATTCCCGGTCTTTTCCAGCAGATCGTTAATGTAAATGAGAAAGAGAGTAGGAGACAGTATGGACTCGTAAAGAACGCTTTCTGAGGAAATATGAGAGCCACAAATGTAGTTCGAAACCACAGGATTTATAACCTCGGATTTTTCTCCTTGGAATAAAAATACGAGAGTGGACCGAAAATTTATGCAAAAAAACAAGATAAATCGCATTTTATTGCAAAAAACAAAAATTTATATCTCTATACAATTGATCTATCGAAATTTCAATTTTTTTATTCCCTCAGAAAAATTCATTGTCTTGAACTATGCATAATACTCGTTACAGCACACATAACCCCTGCATTCGACGAAAATTTCTTCCCCCAAGCCAATTTTTGAGATTAGGAATAAAGTCACTTAGGACTAAATCTGGGAAACATGGTTGATGGAAAACTACGTGTGCTGTTTGAAAAGTTCTTGGCCTAACAATTAAAGAAAATTTTTTTGACCTGAAATATGTTTTATTTTTCAATATAATGCCCTGAACCTTCAGTGCAATTATTCCAACGTTTGTCCAATATCTCTATACCATCATTAAAGTGTTATTCCGGAAGGTCTGCAAAATATCTATCCACGGCTGCAATAGCTTCGTCATTTGATGTTCCCATCCAGGAGTTCTTTCAGTTTTGAAAACAGATAATAGTCAATGGAAGCCAAATCTAGTAATACGCAGGATGTTCAAGCAATTCGCATTTTAATTCGTTGAATTTTGCCGACAAAACACTTGTGTGAACACGTGAATTGTTTTGATGAAAGATGATTGTTTTCTTTTTTAAGACAGGTCTTTTCTTACGAATTTTTGCATCCAACTGATCCAAGAGGTTGCAATAAAGTTCACAGTAAATTGTTTTACCTTTCTGAAGATAATCGATCAACAAGACCCTTATTAATCCCAAAAAACTGTTGCCATAACCTTCTCTGTCTTTGCCTTCTTTGGTGCACTTCCACCGGCGTCAGTCCATTGTTTCGACTGTTCTTTTCACTCTGACGTATAGTGGTTTCATCAACAGTTTTGAAACGATGCTTGAAATCAATTTTATTTTGCTTAAAACGATCCAAACACGCTTGAGAAATACGCAATCGAATGTGTTTTTGGTCAAGTGTTAGCAAATGCGTCACCCATCTTGCACAAAGCTTTTTTTATACTCTACTTTCCCTATTAGACCATCTAACACCATATCACCGAATGAGTTGTGGTGTTGTAGCAGGCTTGTACAAACAAATTTAAAAAGAGAAGCCCATTTTTTCACAGTAGAAAGTGAAGGTGACGAATCCTTATACATTTTTAACAATTTCGAATGAATTCCTGTTGGTGTTAAACCATCGAAAACAAAGAATTTAGTCACTTCACGATATTCAATTTTTTCCATTTTAAAAAAAAAAAATCAATGACACATCAATCTTAAATAGCTGCTACTACCCCAATGTACTGACAGATCGAAATAAAGTTTATACAATTATGGTGTTACAGTTTCTAACGCCATCTATGTGCCAGGTCGAGAACTTTTCAAACACCCTAGGTATTCCGAAGCCCAGCTCGTGCATTTTTGCCATTGCAGCGGCGGATGCGTGAGCAGGCGCATTGTCCTGGTGAAGAACTATAACGTTGCGTAATAGTAGTAATAGGTCAGTGGGCTAACACACGGATTTTACTTTCTTCGATGCACTTTCACCTTCACCAACCCACTGTTTTAACTACCTTTTTGTCTCTGAGGTGTAATAGTGGGTGCACATTTCGTCTATAGTCATAAAATGATTCCAGAAATCCTTCGAATTGTGTTGTAACTTTAACAAACACAATGTTTGCGTTTCAAGTCTGGAGTCAACAAACACGGCACTCAACGCGCGCTCACCCTTTTCATTTTTGGAACTTGATACAGCATATTATATACTCGTTCATATGAAATATCTACCCTTTCGGTAATCTCACGAAGGTTAATCTGACGATTTCTGTCACGATACCATAAATTCTCTTCATTCACTTTGAACGCTTGGACGCTCAGGCGAGTGTCCGCAGACACCGGGAAGTTGTTCAACTTAACAAAGACCTAGAAGAAATTCTATCTTAGGATGACAGAAACCAAGTGGGATTTAACGCTAAAAAAAACCCAGGCGGCAGTTTTTTCTAAACAAGTTAACGTTGCTGAACCCGACATAGTTATGGCGGGGCACTCCATTCCTCTAACATCGTCACTCAATTTGTTGGGCGTTAATTTAGGAGCAAATATGTCCTGGCATGAGCATGTTGCAGACATAACAAGGAGATCTTCTCAAAAGTAGGGAATATTATTTCGAACCAAAAAGCTTTACACTCCACAACAACTGTTAATTCTTTACAAAGCTCAAATTCGACCAACTATGGAATACTGCTCCAATGTTTGGGGATCCGCTCCTAAAAACGTACACTGCATTTGTTGGATTCTATTCAGAGAAGAACTGTTCGTCTGATTGGAGACCCGGAACTGACCGGCGGCCTTGATTCGCTGGAACATCGAAGAACGGTTCGCGACTTAAGCCTATTCTACAAGTATTTTCTTGGAAAGTGTTCGGCGGATGTAGCCCGTTTACTTCCTCTCACAGCGATGCATGTTAGAAATACACGTCGCGCTGATACTCCACATCCATAGGAGGTTCAGCTTGTTTCTCCTCGTACAACCCTTTTCAAGCAGTCTTTTATATGGAGAACATCATCCCTTTGGAATAATTTGCCCAGGATTGTATTTCCCACCGAGTACAATTTACAGCGATTCAAGAACAACGTGAATCACTTTTTCCGCACACGTGTCGCTCCTGTAGCGCTTTAGGGACCTCCCTGCAGCATGTGTACTAGACCGATAAAAAAAAACATTTCTTTAGAAAAAACCTCAAACTAGCGTCCTGAATGTGCAGAATCTCTAGTACTCATACGCTTACGTCTAAACTCATTTTTCCAGTAATACTGGGTCTTGATTAATGGTACAGTCTCCAGGAACTTCCATCGGTTTAGTTTCTGTCTGGGCCGCAATAAAATCTTTTAAATAAAAATGTTTTTACCACTGCTCGATACACGGTTTCATTCCCTTCTATGAAACGTGTAACACAGGTAACTTACGATAGTTGTTTGAAACTTTGAACACAACCGCTACAAGAATCATTCTTACCAACATTCATGCCGCTTAACAACATTTCCATTTCGTAAAAATTTACCTGACTTAAAAATCCACCTTCTTATTAAGATTAAGATTCTTTATTGAGTAATCGTCTTTCCATCCTACAAAATTAAGTTAGGAATATCTCCATCTCACCTCCGTATGACGTTCAGCTTGTTACTCCGCGTACAATGCTTTTCAAGCAGTCTTTTATATGGAGAACATCATTCCTTTGGAATAATTTGCCCAGGGCTGTGTTTCCCACCGAGTACAATTTACAGCGATTCAAAAACAGCGTGAATCACTTTTTCCGCACACATGCCTCTCCTAGAGCACTTTAGGGACTTCCCTGTAGTATGTGTGCTAGACCCATAAAAAAATCTCGAAATTACTTAGTATAGAAAAAAATTTAGTAATATGGAAGCATGAAAAAAAATTACCTCAATTAATGTACCTTTACAAAGCATTTCAGTTTGCAGTTGAACGATCCATTGATAAGCCATGTTACATAATTGTTCAAGATTTAGATAAACATTTTCGTTGGAAATAAACCCAAAAAGCAAAATTCCTTGTAAGTGGTAAAAAAATAATAAAATTTCGGAAGCATTTTAAGGCACCTCGTAATGATATGTTTGCGAAATACACATTTTTACAGTAAAGGGGCGTAAGTTCCCGCAAAACAACCGACATTGATTTATAGTAAAGTTCTAATGTTAAATAAAAATAAGTGCAAAGCGATGTTCACGCCCCTACTCTCCCCCGCTTGGCAATTAATCTTTTTTTATTAGTAGTTCTTGTTTTTTGGGAAACAAATTAATGGTAAAACTTCTGCTTTTGGCTCTTTGCACCAGTTTGAATCTTTTCTTTCTTTTTTGATCGATACAGATTGGGTAAATATACTACGATTCATCAACTCGGCTGAAGCTGGAACTTACAGGGATATACTGTACAGCACAGAGTATATCCATAGCACGTACAACTGTAGGAGCAATCAAACAGACTACGTTAGTCCAACAGTTCCCAGAGAATAGTCTGAAATCAGCAACTAACCTTCTTAAGGATCCATATAATTTTAATTTTTGGCATTGAAAAAATTGTATTGCTGATAAACAATCATTGCAAGATTCTTGAAAAATTATTGAGCCTTTTAGAGTCAAAATTGAGACAGTTGTTTTTTAGTTGAAAGATCTTTGAACTTTATTAAACCAAATACGTGGCATTTTGATCGATGACCTTCTATCGTCGTTCGGGCAACACACTAATCCCGTCATTGTAGGACTTCGGTCTTCTCTGGGCAAAAAATTGTGACAAATGGTTTTCAAACTAAGTTAACACCATTCAAGGAGTTCTACAGAGACTGAAACAAATAGCAATCTGACGGTGTAAGATCCGGGCTATATGGTGGATGCTCTAAATCTTCCCAGCCAAATTCCCTTAATTTCTGCCGAGTCATCAAAGATGTGTGTGATCTGGTGTTGTCATGGTGGAAGATGACACCCTTTCAGTTGACTAGCTGATTGACGGCTGATTTTTTTCAAACGCGATGATTTTCGCACACTATTATCAAACGTGATCGACTTTTCATCGCCGTGATCAACCGTTTTAGAAATGGTTCAATTTCGTTACGTTTCGGTAAAGATTAGTCGATGAAAATTCGTTCGTGAAAATTTTTTAGCGTCAAATCATGTGGCGCCCAAACATCGGGCTTCTTTTTGTAGCTAGCTTTGTCCAAATGGTTTAAAACTGTTTGGTGGGTGTTAAGTTCTAGGCGATGTCATGGCTACTTACATGTCGAAACTTTTGCCAAAATTTTATTAGCTTCTTTTGTCAAGGCTCGATCAGTGTGGGGAGCATCGATGACATCGAAATTTCCAGAACAAAAGCGACTCAACCATCTTTTGACTGTTCCTTTCGATACCGTATCTCGACCATAAACAGCAAAAATTTCTTCATGGGCCTGCTCAGCATTTGTGTCTTTATCAAAATTGTAAAATAAAGCGAACTTTTGCAAACTTCCACCAATCTTCAAGATGCACTAAATTAAGTCTAAATAAACGAATTCTAACAATTTTTATATGTCTACTAATATAACATGCTTTCAACTAATGCTAAGTAATTTCCGATACGACATATATTACCTGAGATATATGACAAGAACAAAATATATATACACACACACACACACACACACACACACATATATATATATATATATATATATATATATATATATATATAATATATATATATGCATACATATATGCATACATATATGTATATATATATATATATATATATATATATATATATATATATATATATATGAATTATGAAATTGAAAACATACAAGAATCTCTACAGGATGGAAGAGACCTCAAAAATGTACTAGGAACAATGTCAGAAGGTAAGCGCCACATAACAAAAATTAGAAACGATAATAACGAACTCGTAACAGACAAGGAACAACTTAGAGAAACAGCACACAAATACTACGACAAATTGTATGAAAGTAAGACTGTTCCTCCAATAGGTAAAAGAAGTGAGAACAGAATTAAAGTCACAAACACAGAGAATATACCAGAAATAACAACGGACCAAATTGTTCAAGTAATCTAGGAGATCGATAATGGTCGTGCCCCAGGAGAAGATGGTGTAGTAGTTATCGAGTTGATCAAATACGGGGACCCGACTGCAATACATATGTTAAGAATAATATATAACAAAGGGCTTACCGAAGGATGAGTCCCCGAGGAATGGAATAATGCTCTAATGATATTGTTGTTCAAAAAAAGGCAACCAGGAACAACTAGACAATTACCGGCCTATAAATTTGCTGTCAACCCTAATAAAATATTTACAAAAATTATAACGATGAGGCTAACAAATAAGTCGGTTGGCTACCAGCCAAAAAAGCAGGCAGGGTTTCGGGGAGGCTTCAGCATTTTGAACCACCGACGAGCAGTAAAAACGCTTATTGAAAAAGCCAATGAGTACAACATTACATTGTGGGTAGCATTCATAAACTACAAGAAGGCTTTCAACTCAATCGAAACATGAGCAGTTCTAAATGCATTGAGCAATTGCCAAATAGACTACCGATACACCGAATTAACTGGAATTGGAAGAAAAAACAAACACAATTAAAACAAAAAGAGGAGTGTGGCAAGGCGACTCAATATCACCTAAGCTCCTTACGCTGACTTTGGAGGAAATGTTCAAACAACTTGATTTGGAGAATAGGGGAATATCCATAGACCGCGACCGCGAACAGCTACACCGTCTGCGTTTTGCAGATGATATCATATTGACCAGCAAAACCACCGAACAGCTGTAACAAATGCTGAACGAACTGAACGATAAATCAAAACAAACTGCTATGAAGATCAACATTGCCAAAACCAAATATATGACCAACGTTACAGGAAATAATAACCTAAACCCCAATTTGAGAATCGAGCAACAAGCAATAGAAAAAGTCGCATCGTATGTATATATCGCAATATATATATATTGGCAAGAATAATTTAAAAGCAGATTTGAAAAAAAAGGATTTCACTAGCCTGGTCTAGTTTCGGCAAATTAACACCATCAAGGCTAAAGTGTTCGATTAGCAATAACTGCCAGCTCTGACATATGGTGCAGAAACGTAGGCCATGAATAACAGCATAAAAGAAAGGTTGCAGATTTCACACAAGGGCCATGGAAAGGCGAATATTGGGATTAAAACTAAGAAATCGCATAAGAAATGAAGAGATAAGAACAAGATCCAATGTATCAGACGTAATCGAGCGGGTTTGCAAGTCAAGACGGAACTGGGCAAGACATCTGGTTCGCATGACGGACAATCGGTGGCTTGTGGAATAGAGACCGCGAAGACTTGTCGGAGGACCACAAACCCGTTGGACAGAGGATGTTAAGCATTTGGTAGGCAATGATTGGATGAGACAAGCTGTTTTGAGCAACATTGGAGAAGCCTGGGGAGGCCTACATCCGACGATGGATGAACGGCTGATGATGATTAATATATATATATATATATATATATATATATATATATATATATATATATATATACATATACGAGGCTGGTTTGAAAAGTCCGTACAAAAATAAAAACTACTTATGTGTTTGGGGTAAACCTTTTTTATTTTTCGACATAGTCTCCTTTTAGGCTTATACACTTCGTCCAACGATGTTCTAGTTTGTTGATCCCTTCCGAATAATAGAATTTGTCCAAGTCTGCAAAATATCCATTAGTGTCTGCAATCACCTCCTCGTTTGAGTAAAATCTTTGTCCCGCCAGCCATTTCTTCAAATTGGGGAACAAATAGTAGTCCGAGGGAGTCAAGTCTGGAGAACAGGGGGGATGTGAAACGAGTTGGAATCCTATTTCCATTAATTTTGCGACCACAACTGCTGAGGTGTGTGCTGGTGCGTTGTCGTGATGGAAAAGGACTTTCTTGTGGGCCAATCGCGGGCGTTTTTCTTGCAGCTCGGTTTTCAAACGGTCCAATAACGATGAATAATATTCACCTGTAATAGTTTTACCCTTTTCCAGATACTCAATGAGGATTATCCCTTGCGAATCCCAAAAGACAGTCGCCATAACCTTTCCGGCAGAAGGGAACGGTCTTCTCCCCCCTTTTTTGGTGCAGATTCCCCTTGGTAACCCATTGTTTAGATTGTTGTTTGGTCTCAGGAGTATAGTAATGTATCCATGTTTCATCCACAGTGACGAAACGATGCTTAAAGTCCTCCGGATTCTTCTGGAACAGCTGCAAACCATCCTTGCAAACACTTCACACGATTCCGTTTTTGGTCAAGCGTGAGCAATCGCGGCACCCATCTTGCGGATAGCTTTCTCATGTCCAAATGTTTATGCAAAATATTATGTACCCGTTCAGTCGAGATGCCCACAGCACTAGCAAACTCTTCTGTCATCCATCACCGTATCATGGATTTGATCAATGATTTCTGGAGTCGTAACCTCCACAGGCCGTCCAGAACGTTCAGCGTCACTTGTGCCCATATGGCCAGTCCGAAAATTTTGAAACCACTTATAAACTGTTCTAATCGAAGGTACAGAGTCACCATAATGTTTATCAAGCTTCTCTTTAGTCTCCTGAGGCGTTTTGCCTTTCATAAAGTAATGTTTAATCACCACACGAAATTCTTTTTCGTCCATTTCTTGAAAATCACTCGACTTCCTTGATTCACACGAATGCCAAACACAAAGAAATAGACCAATATGGCTGAAACTTGGTGTGCGTTCATTCAAGAGATGCTACTAACTAAACATGACCTCGATACGCGCCGGTGGTGCCATCACTCGGACTTTGCACGGACTTTTCAAACCAGCCTCGTATATATATATATATATATATATATATATATATATATATATATATATATATATAATCATATATATATATATATATATATATATATATATATATATATATATATGATTATATATATATATATATATATATATATATATATATATATATATATATGATTATATATATATATATATATATTTATATATATATATATATATAATTAGATATTGGATTATTACCGTCCAATATCCCTACTGTCACAGTAAGTTGTTTACTAGAATCATCATCAATAGGCTAGAAAAGAAACTGGAATCGAGCCAAACAATTGAACAGGCAGGTTTCAGAAAAAACTTCAGCACCAGTGATCACTTATTAACTATCCGAACAGAGAATGCGACAGAATATAATTTAACGCTTTACCTAATATTTATTGACTATCAAAAGGCATTCGATAATATTGAAACCTAGGCGGTGGAAAGGGCTCTAAATAATAATAGAATTGACTTTAGATACACACAGCTAATAAGATCGATATATAATAATACGAAGATGACAGTAGAAGCACACGAAAAAATAAAACCTATGCCCATAAAACGAGGAGTGCAACAGGGAGACCCAATGAGCCCTAAACTGTTTAATGCCGCATTGGAGGATACTTTTAGAGATCTTGAGTGGGATAAGATGGGAATAAATGTAAAGGGGAGAGAGGCTACATCACTTGAGATATGCCGACGATGTGGTAATAATATCTAACAATGCAGAAGATATACAAAAGATGTTAAACGATATTAAGGAAAAATCGGAAAAAAGCGGGATTAAAATTAAATAAAAAGAAAACAAAAGCCATGACAAATGACCATAACCCGCAAGACATAAGGATAGACAACGCAAGACTTGATTATGTAGAAGAATATATATATATATATATATATATATATATATATATATATATATATATATATATATATATATATATATCTGGGACAAATGATACAATGCGGTAAACCCAGTCAAACCTCAGAAATAGAAAGAAGAATCAGACTGGCATGAGCAGGTTTGGTAAACAAAGATACATCCTGAATAACAAGAAAATTCCTCTAACACTAAGAAGAAATGAATATAACCAGTGTGTCTTACCAGTTCTCACTTACGGAGCACAAACTTGGACACTAACTAGGAATATAATGGATAAATTGGCCAAAACACAACGAGCAATGGCGCGCCAGATGTTGAATATAAAGATAAAGGATAAGATACGAAACGAATGTATTAGGGAAAAAACTAAACTAATAGATGTAAAAGAACATATAGCAAGCCTAAAATGGAGATGCGCTGGACATACAATGCGACAACCGGACAATCGTTGGAATTGGAAGATGCAGGATTGGAGACCCTGGTTGGGAAAGAGATCAAAGGGCAGACCTCAGACCAGGTGGAAAGACGATCTAAAACTTACAGCCGGCATAGCGTGGATACGAGAAGCACAGGACCGGGATAAGTGGAGAACAAAAGGGGAGGTCTATGTCCGACAATGGATGTAAAAAGGCTATGAAGAAGAAGAAGATATAAATATTTATTTATATATATATATATATATATATATATATATATATATATATATATATATATATATATATATATATATATATTGCACCACAAACATGAAACCTTGTTTATATTGTGAACTTTATTAATGATTGGTTCCCCCCATATACAGACTTCTAGAAGGCATCTGATGGCATCGATCATCTAGTAATTCTAATAAAGCTCTTTTCCTTTGTATTTGGTGGCTCATTTGAAACATTTTTCAAAAATATCTCACTTTACGAAACTATTCGTTGGTTATAATGATTTTAGTTCTTCCAATTTAGAACCTATATTGTTTTTACTTTTTATTAATGATCTCTCTGCAGCCATTCAATATCAATTATCTTTCTTCGTGAAAGATTTAAAGATATATATATATATATTAAACTAGCTGTGCCCGGGGCTCCGCTCGCGTGGACTTGATTCGCCTTTATCGTCACTGCTTATTCGTTATGTTATATTATTATATAGTTCAAGGGGCCTTAGAGGCCCATGGCTTGGTTGCATACTTGTCTCCACTTTTTTTTGTCTCCTTTTAGCTTTTCCCAGTGCGGGATTCCCATCAACTCCGGATCTTGCTTTACTGCCTGAATCCATGTAGATCGAGGTCTACCCTTGCCTCTTCTTCCAACCACTCCTCTTATTTCGGCTTGCTTTGCCTGTCTTTCTTCCTTCATCCTTGCCAGGTGTCCCAACCAACTTAATCGCTGGCTTCTTATGATTTGGCTTATAAGGGGTTTCGTATATAGGCATTTTAATTTGTAATTTGTTCTTCTTCTCCATAGTCCCTCTTTTTTCCTTCCTCCGTAGATTCTTCTCAAAGCTTTCCTTTCCCACACCTCCAACGTCTCCTTTTCTCTTGCATTCAGTTTCCACGTATCGCATCCATATGTCACCGTGGGTCTGACAACTGTCGTATTTATTCTTTCTTTTGCTTTTCTTGATACATTCTTTGATTTCAATATTGGATTCATTGCCCCCAAACATCTCTGTCCTTTCGCTGTTCTTTCTTGTATCTCTGTCCTTTCTTGTCCGCTCTCTGTTATTGTTACTCCCAGATAATTAAATTTGTCTACTTTTGCAAACGTATATCTTTTCCCTAAGTTGTTTATTATATTTAAACTTTTGTTGTTTTTATTATCCTTCTTCCTTGTAATTTCCATGTATTTTGTTTTTTTCCTATTTATCTTTAGTCCTTTCATCCTTCCCCTTTCTTCTATCCTACTTATGGCTTTTTTGAGGTTCTTTTTGCTCTTGCAATTACTGCTACATCATCCACATAGGCCAAGCATTGGCAGGTTTGTTGGTATATCGTTCCATTTGTTTTTTATTTCTGACTCCCGGATTATCTTCTCTATCACCAAATTAAATAGACATGTCGACACTGGATCCCCCTGTCTTAATCCTCTCTTCACCTTAAACTTGTCTGATACTTTGCCCTCAACCAACACTCTATTTTCTGTGTCATTCAGGATCATTCTCGCCATGCGAATCAATTTACTTGGAATTTTTAGTTCTTCCATTATCTTGTAGAGTCCTTCTCTATTTATAGAGTCATATGCTTCTCTGAAATCCACAAAGACCAAGTGTAGTGCCAAATTTTGTTTTAAGCTATTATCTTGGATTTGCTTAATCGAAAATATCTGGTCTGTAACCGATCTATTTTTCTTGAATCCACACTGGTACTCTCCCAGGATAGACTCGGCTTTCTCTGCTAGTCTGTTTTTGATATCTTGGACACGACATCCAGTAAGGCTATTGGTCTATAATTAGCACATATAGTTTTTTTCTCCTTTTTTGTATATCGGACAAATGAGCGACTCTCTCCAGCTCACTGGCATCTTTTCTGTTTCCGATATTTCTTGCATATTTCATTTTCCAGATCTACTCCTCCAGCTTTGATCAGTTCTGCTGTTATACAATTTCCAGCAGGGGCCTTATTTTTTTTGGATTCTGAGTATTTTTCTTATTTCTTCTTTGCAGGGTTTGTTTGTCCCCTCCTGCCTTTCAGTTAATTTTGCTTCCTATTTCTCATTCAACTCATTTTCATCTCCATTTAGTGTTTCTTTAAAGTATCCCCCCATCTATTCAGTCTTTCTACCAAGCTTACTGCTAAACTTCCATCTTTTTTCCTACATATTAGCATTTTGTCTTTGTTTATTCCCTTTGTATTTTATAAAAAAAAAAACACGTAAATCGGATAAGTGGTTCTTGAGTGCTAAGCACAGTAATGGATAGACAGACAGACAGAGAGACTTTACGTTTTATATATATTATAGATTTTTTTTGAGATATATTAAATTAAGAATTAAAAAAAAATCACGTAAATCAGATGAGTGGTTCTCGAATGATAAGCACACTAACGGACAGACAGAGAGACGTTGCGTTTTATATATGGTATATTATGTAGATTATTATTATTATTATTATATAACCTGGCCAGAGAACATATTATGTATGAATTAAAAAAAAAAACACGTAAATCGGATAAGTGGTTCCCGAGTGATAAGCGCACTAACGGACAGACAGACAGAGAGACGTTGCATTTTACATATATTACAGATATTCTTTGCTAAATGATATTGTTTCATATTTAATGGTTTAGGCAGTGTATTGCAAGAGAACGCTCTAGCGCCAAACTTTTTTCCGACTTGATTCACTATTATCATCACTGCTTATTCCTTATGTTATCTAACGTAATAAAATATAGCCTATAACCTGGCCAGAGAACATATGTATGTTTAAAAAAAAAAGCACGTAAATCGGATAAGTGGTTCTCCCATGATAAGCGCACTAATGGACGGACAGACAGACAGAGAGACGTTGTATTTTATATATATTATAGATGTAATAAAATATATATCTATAACCTGGTCAGAGAACATATGTATGAATTTAATAAATCACGTAAATCGAATAAGTAGTTTTCGAGGGATAAGCGCACTGACCGACAGACAAACAGACAGAGAGGCGTTGCATTTTACATATATTATAGATATAAATTATTATTATTACTATATAACCTGCCCAAAAAATATATGTATGAATTTAAAAAAGACACGTAAATCGAATAAGTGGTTCTCGCGTGATAAACGCACTAATGGACAGACAGACACACAGAGAGACATTGCATTTTATATATATTATAGATTATAGATATTCTCTGCTACATAATATTGTTCCAAATTTAATAGTTTATGCTGTGTATTGCAAGGGAACGCGCGGGAAACTTTTTTCCGACTTCATTCACTATTATCGTCACTGCTCATTCCCTATGCTACCTATCGTAATAAAATATAGCCTATAACCTGACCAGAGAACATATGTATGTTTTAAAAAAAAAAAGTACGTAAATCGGATAAGTGGTTCTCCAGTGATAGGCGCACTAACGGACAGACAGACAGACAGAGAGACGTTGCATTTTATACGAGTATATATTATAGATAAGGGCTATCTTTCAAATAAACTCAACTTAAATATCTCTAAGTGTAAAGTTACATCATAATTATCTTGATTATACTAACTCTAAACTAAATTGTTGATAATTCACTACTACGACTAAAGAAAAATCGTTTAAGAATATATTTTTTATTTAATTACGAATTATTTTTTTATTTATTTGGAAGTTAATTTCAGATTATTTAAACTACACGACCAAACGAATTTTTCTTATACGAATCCACGTCTCAATAGCCCAACAGAATGTTAAACAGGAAAGTTTTACCTTTAACTAATTGCAAGTAAAAGTTTTTGTTAGTTCGATGTTTACCTTTTACAAGATAAAATAACAAGCTATACTGACTCGCATTTCTTAGTTTGTTGACTCGTTTTATTGAATTAAAAAGGTGCTTAACTTTTCATCATCAAGTGGTAAGTTTAATTTAGTTTGATGATTGTTGAAATAATAACCGAGCCGATCCAACTCAAGCTAGTCTAATAGGAAGATAAAGATAGTAGCCCCAATTATTCAAGAAGATAAAGTTCCGAGTTAAAATATCCGAGTCAATAATAGCAGCCACTAAAAATACAATAATACAGTTGTTTTATAACTATTCAACGATAAATATAAAAGTTTCGTTAACGTTTATTGTGCTAGTGAAAACTTTAATGTAGCAAAATGTCAAAAAAAAATTTAAAAATAAAGTTTGGTTTATACTTCTAGCTTAATGTATAAAATCTTATCATTAAAAAAAAACCGGTCAAGTGCAAGATGGACTTGCGCAATTAGTATTCCTTACCATAATTGCTTTGAAAATAAAACAAAAAATTTCTGATATTTGTTTTCACGTTTTTTCTTAGTCAATATAGGATAATAGTTACAGCATTTTTTAGCTACCTAATAGCCAACAAATTAGTCTAGCTCAATCTAGAAACTAGTAATAACACTGTAAAACAAATATTTACTACCTAAATATTTGTTTAATTATAAAGAAATAAAATAAAGTTATATCTCGGTTCAAGAGCAAATTGCCACCCGGTTATAGTAATGTACTTAAAGGAACATTACAAAAACGTCTACCATACGTCAAGATATACAGTTTTTATACCTTTTTTTTGTATCAGATAAAACATTAAATGTAGTGCACTCTTGATCATTTCCGCTCAATCTACACTTTATGAAGACTATTCTAGAATTTTTTCAAAACTTTTTGGTCAGTACTTTGTACCATTTTAGTTTTTATTTTTACTTTGAGGCATCTTTTTTTGTACCCTGTGAGAAGTTGTTTGTCCCACGCTTGAGCGCAATTTTGTACCGTTTGAAAATTGGACGCCCCAAAGCTTGAGCGCAATTTTCTTGCAGCCCCGCCTTAATTTCTGATAATGAATTGAGTGAATCCTGATTTTAAAAGAACTAAAGAAATTAAACACACACTAGCTCAGTTTTCTTTGGTAGAGAGATATGGGTAAGAGATAATTTTCGTACGTCTTTTTGGAATTATTTTCTATTTTTAAAGAAACCTCAGCTGTACGACTTTTGGGCACCATTCATTTTAAAATAGAAAGGATCTAACTTCAGCTAAAAAAATGAAAAAATACTGAAAGGGTGTACTGTTGGTAAATAAAAAAAATCAGTTTGGTACAGCCGTTCTTATCCTGAAAAGTAAGATAGGTATTCAGTGAGACACTAGCTTTAATCAACAAAAAAGAAAAAAAATTTATTCATGTTTTTTAAAAATAGAAAGTTCTAACCTTTGCAGTTTTACAGGATTACAAAAAATTTTTAGCCTAACAGGTAGTTATGACATTTAAATTCTAAACTCTGACTACCCCTGAAGACGAAAAATAGTGCTTTTCACTTCACTTTTTAGTCCGTTCAAATTGCTGTTAAGGCACTACTCAGGGATAAGTCTATGGAAGGATGTTTTGGTAACTTACTGTTTTTATTTCGGCTTCGATGGAACACGACCGATTTCACACTTTTCTAGTAAACACTTAGAGAGCCCACTACGGCTTTTCGTTAAAAAACTTGTGCTTTATTTAGCTCTCATGATTGTTGTTATGAGCCTTTACTGCAGCTCAGTCGAAGGAAGCCTACCTCGCGGCTCCGATGAAAATTAGCCTGGCTGCGGCTTGATGGTACTCAGCCTCGATTCCGGTCCTACGGACCCTTAAATAAGCCGTCGGCATTCTCCTCGGTAATATCGCGACGCCGGAACCAAAAATCCGGATACACATTTTCAACCAATCTCGGCGTACCGATAGGTTCGGTCAGAAACCCGCACAGCACACTAATATACCGAACGGCTTGGAATCTCTTATTAATATACCGTTCGATACCAAAATGAAAATAAGTACAATTTGAAGTGAAAAATCAGTAACATTACATGGTCTTAAAATCTAGGAAAAAATGAATGTTACAACTTTTCGAGATAGGGTGGGGGACAACGATTTTTTGACCATTTTTTTTAAAACAATACAAAGGAAAGTGTGCGCAAGTATTATATCATATATATGTTTGAACTCGTATTTTACTCCCCCAAACTAACCCCTTAAGTGAAAATTTAACTTTCAAAACTATATGTCAAATAGTTTCGCACAAAATCGGGTGACAGACAAACAGACGGACGAACACCGAAGTGATCCCATAAGTGTTCCGTATGGAACACTAAAAATATACTAACAAAACTTTAACTACAAACTTGATGTGTATTAGAAATGTGCTAAAAATTCGACATCCTTGTGCTGTTTCTATACAAGTGTAATAAAATTTTAAAATATAAATATTGTGTATTTTTAGTGTTCCGTATGGAACACTAAACATCTTAGGTGATATTGAGTCGCCTTGCCGTACTCCTCTTTTTGTTTTAATTGAATTTGTTTTTTCTTCCAGCAATATCTGAAATGTGGCGTTCTCATAGATGTTACCAGTCAATTTGGTGTATCGGTGGTTTATTCGGCAATTGCTCAATGCATTTAGATCTGCCAATGTTTCGATTGAGTCGAGAGCCTTCTCTTAGTCTATGAATGCTACCCACAATGTAATGTTTGTACTCATTGGCTTTCTCGGTAAGTGTTCTTACTGCTTCTCGATGGTTCAAAGTGCTGAAGCCTCCCCGAAACCCTCCCTGTTCTTTTGACTGGTGGCCGTCTGACTTATTTGTTAGCCTCGTCATTGTAATTTTTGTAAATATTTTATATAGGGTTGACAACAAACTTAAAGGCCTGTAATTGCCTAGTTGTTCCGGGTTGCCTTTTTTGAACAACAATATCATTAGAACATGTTCTTGTCAGGTAATATATATTGTATGGAGAGCGTTAGTTGAAAGCATAGTACAGTAGTAAACATGCAAAAATTGTTGGAATTCGTTTCGTACGGAACACTTATAAGATCACTTCGGTGTCCGTCTGTCTGTCCGCCTGTCTGTCTGTCTACTTGTCTGTCACACCCGATTATTTCCAAAACTATTTGACATAGAAAATTGATATTTGACACTAATATAGGAATTGATGGCCTCATCAGAGCCGTGCAGTTTTGAAAGTTAAATTTTAACTTATGGGGTTAGTTTTGGGGGTGAAATTGGAAGTGAAAAATTTTTACCAGGTTATCGAGTGGGGTGTCAAATGGAAGCTTGTAAAAAGACGAGTTCAAAAATATATATAATGTAATACTTGCGCATAATTCTCTTTGTATTATTTTTAAAACAGTTCGAAAAATCGCTGTTCCCCCACCTTATTTCGAAAAGAACTGAAAAATTCTCTACAGGGTGTAGATTGAACGAAAATTATCACGAGTGCATTACCTTTAATAATTTATCTGGTATACAAAAAAAAATTCAAAGTCATCAGTTTTCACTAAAGATCGGAAAGAAACTTTATTGAAAACTGATTTGGGATGTGTTTTGTGAAGTTATCGATCATTTTATACTTTCGCAAGTCTAACTTGCACTTGACCGGTTGTTTTATTTTAAAATCATTTCCAGTAAATAAGAAAGAAGGAATAAATCAGATATTTTTATTCGTATATTCTGAGAATTAAATAATAATTCAGATATATAAATTGCAAATATAGAAATTTATTTCAATTTAAAAGATTTATGAACTTTTATAACAAATAAATATCCTTTTTCATGAAAATAATTTGATTTATTTCTCGGTCGACACCAAATTTCGTTACAAGATAAATTACCAATTATACAAACACACACAATAATGCAGTTTAACTACTTATAAACAATGGCGTAGACAGTATCACTAGGCGAAGGATGGCATCTGAAAACAAATAGCGTTTCTTCACGAAAAGAAATACTAAAGGGGAAGTTGTTACATTTGGATGGGGGTGCCAATGGATAAACGGAGGCCATCAAATGATAACCTGGGGACAACTTCTTGATGGAAAAAATATCTCTGGCACTGCAATTCTAAAATCTTAGAAATTTCTCAACAGAATAAACTAAAATGGATGACCGAAATTTTTCACAAAAAGGCACCATTTCATACAGGGAAACTCTAATAAATTATGCCATAAATCGAGAACCGCAGATGAGGGGGAGATCTTGTATAAGAAAAAAACCTCTTCATACAGTAGAACTCTCATAACTTACATCCAATTTAAAAATAGATGAGCGAATGTTAAATAGTCTTTTGCAAAAAAGAACTCCTGATTTTCTCTCAGTTTCTTTCCCTACACTTCTTTTTTATCTTTACCATCTTACGAAGTTTAACTTGAGTCTCTTTGTATTTGGTTTTATCTTGGTAAGGTTTTGTAGAGAAGACATTGTTTTACTTTTCTCTTTTAACGCCTATCAACTGTTCAATCTTTGGGCCCCACCAATATGGTTTTCCTTTTTCTTGTTTTTATATCTGCCTAAAGTTTCTTCTGCTTCTTTCAGACATTTTTTGCTGTTCAGTTGTTATATCTAAGTCTTTTAACCCTGATTCGCTGGTGTGTATTCTTGTCTATCTCTTCTTTACTGCTTTTGTATAATTCTCTATAGAATTCTTCTACAATTTCAAATAGTAGTTTTTTTGTTTATTGTTTCATTTCTGTTTATGTCTCTTAGTTTAAAAATATTTTTTCTTCTGTCTTTTAGTTTTCCAATAAGGGACATATCAAATGACGAAACGATCTATAACTTTGACTTTACTCAAAATCTAGGACAAAAAATATGAATAAAGTTTTGTACTTATTATTTCTATTGCACGGATTAATATGTAACACGTAGCCTGCAATGTTTTTGGTCTGACACATAGATGTCGCCCTTTTCAAAAAATCCATATGATTTTTAGGAAGTATCAACCTTCAAACGATACATGTCAAAATTTCATGACATTTCGACGACTAGTCTACAAATTACATTGGTTTTAGTGACGCTACTTTTAATATTTTCAAAACAATGGAAAATATCGAATTTCATGTGTTGATTAACACTATTTTTTGATGGGAAAAATACCGTTCAAGCAAAGCAATGGCGTAATAAGTGTTATGGGGACTCTGCCCGTGAAAAATCATTCAACATTTACTGGTATGCTGAATTTAAAAGCAGTCGTACAAAAACAAATGATGCTGAACGCTCTGGACGCCCAAATGAGGTGGTTACACCGGAAAACATAAAAAAAAATCCACAAAATTATTCTGGATGACCGTAAAGTGAAATGGCATGAGATAGCTGACACTCTAAAGATATCAAAAGAACGTGTTGGTCATATTTTGCATGAACATTTGGGCATGAGAAAGCTCTGTTCGAAATGGGTAGCGCGTTTACTTACAGTGGTCCAAGAACAACAACATGTTGATGATTCTGAGCGCTGTTTGGACCTGTTTAAATGCAATCAAAAGGATTTTTTCATGCGATATGTGACAATGGATGAAACATGGATCCACCACTACACACCGGAATCAAATCGGCCGTTAGCTGAGTGGACAGCAGCCGGTGAAAGCCGCCCGAAACGACCAATGACACAACAGTCGGCTGGGAAGGTTTTGGCCTCTATATGTTGGGATGCGCATGGAATAATTTTCATCGACGGTGCTGAGAAGGGAAAAACCATCAAAATTGCAAGAATTGAAGTTCAAATTGCTCCTTATCCATCGTATTCTGCAGATTTGGCATCCAGCGACTATTATCTATTCGCAGACCTCAAAAAATGCTCACAGGAAAGAGATTTGGTGCTAATGAAGAAGTTATCGCCGAAACTGAAGCCTATTTTGAAGGCAAAGACAAATCCTTTTAAAAGAAAATTATAGAAATGTTAGAAAAGCGCTGGACTGATTGTATCGCTCTTGAAGGAGGTATGTCGATGGAAAAAAAGGTGTCGCGGCGCCCAGCATCGTTTTCACTACCAAATGTCAAATACGTCAATATACTTCTTGACATGCACTTTACTACTCTACATTAAAAAAAAAACATAAATATCCAACATTTTTCCATAAATGGAGGTCAGGCGTCTAAAAATTATCACCCTGTATACTACGAGATCCCGAAGTAAACTAAATAATTACAAAAATAAAGCAGATCAGCCATGGCTGACTTTCAAGAATTTGTTTTACAATTCGATTCATTGTTTCGATAACTTTATTTGATGTATCAATTCAAAGAAATAAACAAGTGCGAATGAATAACTAGTTTTTAGGAACTAAAGGGAGTGGCAAATACATTTGGCCAACCCTGTATTTATTTTCTAGAAAAACTACAAAGTATATTTGTATTAAAGCTTTCTTAACTAACTTAACTTAAAATTTATGGGGAATTCCATAAAGAAATACAACTTTATCTAATATCTATCTCAAAAGTGATAATACTTCATAATAGGTTTGAAGATATGGAAACACGAACGGTGTTCCAAGTTTTTTAAATCCGTCCTGGAACCTAAAAATTAAAAGCTTAATAGAAAATTTTTTGGTGACATCTATTCATCAAATTGTACGAGGTCGTGAAAACAGCAGCTTTTTAGCTTCATATACCACGAACATATCCCACAAATGCAAAAAATATAAGACACCCTGTACAAGGCTAGGTGAAATAATCTATACCTCTATAATATATATAAAATGCAGCGTCTCTCTGTCTGTCTGTCTGTCTGTCCGTTAGTGCGCTTATCACTGGAGAACCACTTATCCGATTTACGTGCTTTTTTTTAAAACATACATGCATGTTGTCTGGCCAGGTTATAGGATATATTTTATTGCGTTAGGTAACATAAAGAATAAGCAGTGACGATAATAGTGAATCAAGTCAGAAAAAAGGTTACCGTTAGCGCGTTCTCTTGCAATACACTACCTAAACCTTTAAATATGGAACAATATCATGTTGCAAAGAATATAATATTTATAAAATGCAACGTCTCTCTGTCTGTCTGTCCGTTAGTGCGCTTATTACTTGAGAACCACTTATCCGATTTACGTGTTTTTATAAATTTATACAAATGATATGTTCTATATATTTCGATATGAGCCTAGATAATGGGAGATAAGGTGAGATAATGGGAGATAAGTATAAATAACGGGAGATAAGGAGAAATAATGGGAGATAAGCAGAGATAAGTCTAGATAATGGGAGTTATGGTGAGATAATGGAAGATAAGGAGAAATAATGGGAGATAAGGAGAAATATTGCGAGATAAGTCGAGATAAGCCTAGATAATGGGAGATAAGGAGCAATAATGGGAGATAAAGAGAAATAATGGGAGATAAGCAGAGATAACCCTAGATAATGGAAACTATGTAGAAATAATGGGAGATAAGGAGAAATAATGGGAGATAAGGGGAAATAATGGCAGATATTTTATTACGTTAGGTAACACAAGGAATAAGCAGTGATGATAGTAATGAATTAAGTCCACGCGAGCGGAGCCGCGGGCACGGCTAGTCTTACTATATTGACGAATAAAGTCGAATTTTGCACAAAAAATAAATGGGTTTTAAGTGGTTAGACCAAAAACAGCCTACGTGTTATAATAAATTTCTACACATTTCTAAAAGACAGTAACTCATTTCTTACAAAAACTTCCCGAAAAATAATACAATTAATTTTGACGTCCTAAATATTTAATACCTTAAAGACAGCACACAATCCACCATTTAAATATTTCCATTCAGAAACGTCTAAGAGAAGCCTTAATATTTAGAAACAATATTCTCTTTTATTTCCCTTCATGTTCATAAAAAAGTTAGAAAAAAGTATTATTGGCAAAAGGCATCTAAAACTTTTTCATTTTTATATATAAGAAAAACTCCGAGTTGCCCAGCCGAACAACTTAAAAAATAAAACATAAAGTTCGCCTTATTGACTTTTAAAAAACATTAAGGAGTTTCTAAAAAGTGGTAATTGATTTTGAGAATACTGAATACTCTGGGGAAGTTTTTTTTTGATTTTTAAATGACTTGGGGCATGTTTGGAAAGACAGCAAAGAAGTAAACTTACTCGCAATTGACTTTTCAGCTTTTTTCTTTACCCATTTAAAGGATTAAATTACAAAATAAATATTTTTAAAGGATTAGATAATTATTCTTCTCTTGATTTCTTTATTACCCCATCTTTTACTTAGTCGACAAGGGAGTTTGTCTTGCTCTTACTGTTTTTTCGCTCTCCATGCAATGTGGTTTGTCTTTGATCTCAGTGGGAGTTCATTCAGCTGACGGTGACTTGTAAGGACTTCTCTTACCACCTTCAAGTCTCTCTTGTTTAGTTTCAGCAAATAGCTGGCGTATTCAAAATTAGGTTCCATTAAAAAACTTTTGGAGTATTTATTCAAATAAGTTTTGGTCAACAGAGCCTTTTAGTCACTTACACGTCCTACTCTGCTTCAAAGATATCAGGGCGGCTCTAGTGTCCGAGGAGATGTTGCGTTAGGTGATTTTTCGAGAGGGAGTAGACTTTCGCTTAGAAGATTCATGATTCAGATATCGATAGCTCCGTCCCTGTTTCTGTTCCAGCGCCCTCTTTGATCCATCCTTCGTTTATTGTTATTTACTCTGTTATTGTTATTTTACTCTGTTATGTGTACCAATGGGGAAATCGTGAGGATATAACCAATTCCAGGGGTATTTGTATTCAGTCGGCTATACCGAAGCTCTTTGATAATCTTGTCGCGGATGAACTTTCATGGATTTGTAGGAACTTTGTGAGATGCGAGCAGCACGGCTTCTCTCGGGGAAGATCCACAGTCACAAACTTACTAAGTTACGAGCAGTATCTGTTGGGCGCGTTTGAGAGAGGTATGCAGATTGATGCTGTATACACTGATTTCTTGAAGGCGTTTGACAGAGTTAATCATGAGCTTTTGGTGGGAAAGCTTCCGAGCCATGGGATTCGGCACGAGCGTGACCAGGTGGATCAAGGGTTTTCTGACTGAACGTAACCAGTGTATACGTATATTAAATCATAATTCAAAAAACATATCGGTATGTTCGGGTGTCCCGCAGGGTTCACACTGTGGTCCTCTCCTTTTTAATTTGTTTATTAATGATATTGGTGAGATGTTCAACCATAAGAAGTAGCATACAAGTAGCAACAAAACAAATATGTGCTAAACAAAAGAACATCGGCAAGTTTAGCCAAACTACTAAAAATCTGATCAAAATGAGAAGAGAAACAGATAGGGAAGCTGAGAGTTACAAGACAACAAATAGAGAAATAGACAAGATCATTGGAAAAGATCTAAGAGAATACAACACAAAGTTGGTAAAGAATACTATCGAAAACAACAAAAATATGAAAGTTTTAAAATCCCACTTATCAAATGGAAGAACGAAATTAAGTAAATTGAAGAACAACAGTGGTACCGTAGTTAATAGTAGAACGGAAATTGTTGCCATAGTTTCAGGACTTCTATAAGCATCTCTACAGTTCCAAGTCCCAAGGTCATCAGTACAACAGACGGAAAATTCAAAATATTGGATCCAAGGAAATTCCTGAAATAGATGCCAATGAATTAAGAACAGCGCTCAACCAAATGAAATCTCAGAAATGTCCAGGAGAAGATCAAATCACCATTGAAATGTTAAAAATGGGAGGAGAATATCTAGTAGATAGTGTACGAATCCTACTCAACAAATGCATAACCGAAGAAAGAATTCCAACAAAATGGAACAACGCCGAGGTTATTTTGCTATACAAAAAAAGGAGATAGAAATGACATAGAAAACTACCATCCTATTAGTCTACTATCACACTTATAAAAGTTGCTAACAAAAATAGTAACAAATAGATTAACTCAAAAAATGGATTCGTATCAACCAGTAGAACAAGCAGGTTTCCGAAAAGGTTTTAGTACGATTGACCACTTGCAGACAGTACGCACTCTCATAGAGAAGACCACAAAATATAACATACCATTGCATCTGCCATTTGTAGATTACAAAAAGGCCTTCGACTCGGTTGAAACTTGAGCAATATTGAGAGCTCTAGACAACGCAAGAGTAGACACCAGGTATTCAAATCTCATCAAACACATATACGAAAACGTGACCATCCAAATAACACTGGACGAAGATACAATGACAGATAAGATATTGGTAAACAGAGGCATACGTCAGGGTGATACTATCTCCCCTAAACTCTTCACACTAGCCTTAGAGGACAATTTTAAGAGCTTAAATTGGCAATCCAGGGGCATAAATATAGATGGTGTGCGTCTGAACCATTTACGATTCGCAGACGATATAGTGATTATAAGCGATAAAACGGAGGAAATTCAGAGCATGCTGGAAGAATTGCATCAGGCATTCTTAAGCATCGGACTCGAGATGAATCTACATAAAACAAAAATAATGAGTGTGGAAAATATTCAGGTAAACATCGGAAAAAAAAAACACTGGAAAACGTATCAGAATATATTTACTTGGGCCATAAAATACAACTTGGTAAAGAAAATCAAAGCTCTGAAATAACTAGAAGAATAGGACAAGGTTGGGCTGCGATCGGCAAGTTGGGGTATGTACTTAAATCTAGAGAAATCCCAATAAATCTTAAACGTAAAACATACGACTCATGTATTCTGCCGGTCCTTACGTATGGTCTCGAGACGATGGCACTCACCCGAAAAACCGCTGACAAGCTTCAAGTGACACAACGAGCAATAGAGAGATCTATACTCGGAATTAGCCTGAGAGACAGGATACAGAACGAGGAAATTAGAAGAAGAACGTGTGTGACAGATGTCCTCAGAAGAGTAACTCAACTCAAATGGCAATGGGCTGGCCATATAGCTCGTCAAAGCTCAGAAAGATGGACCAGCAAAATGATAAACTAGCGTCCAAGACAAACCAAAAGGAGTGTTGGAAGACCTCCAAAATGGTGGCGCGATGACATCCAGAAAATTACGGGGGGAAATTGGATCCAAACAGCCCTAAACAGAACGACGTGGAAAAGATTGGAAGAGGCCTTCATTCAGGAGTGGATGACTATAGGCTGAGGACAGTTCAACCATTCTGAATATCTTTTATTTGCGGATGACCTCAAATTGTACAGAGGAATATCACTGGTCAGAAAGAAATGGCTTAAGTCTAAATGTTAAAAAGTGTTTCTGCATTTCCTTTGGTAGGAAGCGGAATATTGAGCGTCATTGGTATAGTTTGAACGGCGCTCTGCTTGAGTCGGTGTCGGAGATTCGTGACTTGAGTGTGCTTTTGGACAGTCAACTTAATTTTCGTGACCATATTAATAATATTTTGAGACTGAGTCTCAGAAATCTTGGTTTTGTTACCAGATATAGTAAGCAATTGTCGGCTAGCACGTTTAGAGTGTTATATTTTTCAATGGTCCGATCTGGTTTGGAGTATGCTTCGGTAGTGTGGTCACCATCTTACCAGTGCCATATTGCTGAGATTGAGTCAGTGCAGCGTAGATTTCTATGAACTTTAGCTTTTAAAGCTGGAGTAAATATTTATAAGGATGCAAGTTTTCATATTGACTACGGGGGTGATTATGAACGCTTTTGGTGTGGCTACTTTGGAGAAGCGTAGGGATCTTGCAGATGTTTTATTCCTATATAAACTCCTGAATGGCTTTATTTCCTGTCCACCACTTTTGGAGAGCGTCCAACTTAATACTGTTCATAGGACTCGTGGCAGTGTACTGCTCAGTATTCCATTTCACAGTGCTAAATATGGCTATTACAGTCCTCTCACGAGAATGTGCCGATTATTTAATACATACAGCCTTGATCACTTCAGTTGTAGTGTTAGCGAATTTAAAACGCTTGTAAGCGTGATCGGGATCTGAGATGTTAAATTGTTTTAATGCTTGTTTTTTTTTCTCCTTTTTCACGTTATGAATTGTATATGTGCATTGTGTTTTAACATTATTTTGTTTTTATATTACTATTGTAATTTTGTTTTTATATTACTACTGTAATTGGCTTGTCCGTTAAAATTATATAAAAACAACACTATATTTTAATTTCCAATATATTTAAAGTCACTTGACAATTGTTTCACCATACAATGGCTTCTTCAGAAGTAAATAAGAAAGAAAAATATTTGGTGATTAAATAAACTATCCTTATTACCTAAGATTATGCTAATCATTTTATTATATTATTTACAGACAGAATTATTTTAAGAATGCAAATCTATGGTACTATTTCCGAGAACAAATAAAGATTAAGTAAGGGTGAATGGTTTAAGTCTACCTGTTCGTTTAATAATTGACTGGAGTTTTTCCGTTTGTTAATTTCAAGACATTCAAGCAAATTTAATTTTTTAGATTTATTTTCTACATGTAGGATTTTTAACGTATCATCAAAATTATGAGATTTGATGATACGTTAAAAATCCTACATGTAGAAAATAAATCTAAAAAATTAAATTTGCTTGAATGTCTTGAAATTAACAAACGGAAAAACTCCAATCAATTATTAAACGAACAGGTAGACTTAAACCATTCACCCTTACTTAATCTTTATTAGTTCTCGGAAATAGTACCATAGATTTGCATTCTTAAAATAATTCTGTCTGTAAATAATCTAATAAAATGATTAGCATAATCTTAGGCAATAAGAATAGTTTATTTAACCACCAAATATTTATCTTTCTTATTTACTTCCGAAGAAGCCATTGTATGGTGAAACAATTGTCAAGTGACTTTAAATATATTGGAAATTAAAACATAGTGTTGTTTTTATATAATTTTATTATGAATTTCCAACAAGTATCGGCTAACACAATCAAAGTTGTCCGATAAAATAAATAAATAAATTTAAATTCGAAATCTTATTTCGTTCAAAAGTTATAGTGCGAAAAGACAAATAAACCAACCGAAATTTGAAACTACATGATCTGTCGGGCAAGTAATGTCACCAAGTCGATTAGAAAAAGCCTTTGTGTGAGCGATGCATCACGACGGAGGTTCAAAAAAATCTCCCGTCCTTACCCTCTGAGAGGTCGGAGACATTTGAGCAAGCACTCGCTCGGTAGCTGACTTCCCCCACCACCGATCTCCGGTGGGTAGAGCGCGCTGCGACGTACAGTCGCTTAACAATAAAATCAGTGACATTACTTTCCGGTCAGACTCTGTATGTTTTTGGTGATCTTGGGTCCCTAAAACGTGAAGAAATAAAGAATCTCGCGATGATTTATTTCTCCAATACAATACTTGGGCGGTAACAAAAATAGTAATTTATCGTAGTCTTGATTTTTCCGATAACAAAAATAATAATTTTTGCGACAAATTTGCTGATATTAGAATCGAAATTCCGACTAAATGACCCTTTTCTAAGGCAAGATGGCAACATGGAAATAAGTCAGCTGTTGAAGTAAATGACGCATTTCGTTCGGTTTACGGCCTTCTCAAGATGCAGATATGAATTTAAACGGAAGGCGGCGTAAGTGCCCATCGGGAGCACCTGTCACTCTGATGTCTGATTCGGAGAATGCGAATTATTGGATATTTCGCCCAAATATGCCTTTCGGATTAGAATAAAATTTCATATTTTTGCTTTATTATATATTTTTAGGGGGCGACCTTACGAAAATATTACATGTGAGATGAATTTGATGGAAATATTCTTTTCATATTTCTTTCAATTTATATATTAACCACCTCAGTCATTAACCTAGTTCAATTTTAAAAATAAACTGGGGAAAATATAAATTAATCATTAAAAGATGGTTATTGCATATCAAACAATCGTCCTCAGAAAATTATTTTTTTAAAATAAATCTGCAGGGCCTGGGGTGTGGTAAATGAAATGATTAAGTACGGGTCTAATAAATTACATCGAATGCTGAGAAACATGTTCCACAGAGCGATAAATGGAGAAAAAATAGCAGAGGAATGGTCAAAAGCTTATATAGTATCCATATTTAAAAAGGGAGACCGCAGAAAATGCACAAACTATAGAGGCCTAAGCATAATATCGAGTATGGAACGTTTGTATGGAAAAATTATTAAAAATATCATGGAGGAAAATATAAAAGGAAAAATTGGAGAAGACCAAGCAGGCTTTACCGTCGAAAAATCATGTATAGACCACATATACACTATAAAACAAACAATGGAAAAAAACTGGCAAAGAATAGAGAAGTTCATCTAGCCTTCATAGACATAAGAAAGGCCTATGACTCAGTACCAAGACAAAGATTATGGAACGCAATGAAAGAGATAGGCATTGACAAAGAACTAATATACGCAGTAAAAGCTCTCTACGAAAACAACACAGTGAACATAAAAATAGGACATAAAATAGGGAAGAGACTCCAAACATCAAAAGGCCTATTACAAGGATGCTCTACATCCCCAACACTATTCAAAATATACCTCGAACAAACATTAAAAAAATGGAAGTAAAAATGTAGTGGAATGGGAGTCCCAATACGAGAAGATTACTTATATACTCTAAGTTTCGCAGACGACCAAGTAATCATAGCGCAAGATGAGGAAGACCTTAGTTATATGGTAAGAAAACTGAAAGAAGAATACACTAAAGCAGGATTAGCAATAAACTTTGATAAAACGGAATATCTAACAACAAAGGAGGGAAACGTGGAGAATCTAGAAGTAGATAAACGAAACAATAATCAAAGGAACCGATAGATTTAAATATCTAGGAACCATCATTTCAAAAAACGCAACGTCAGAAGAAGAGATTAAAGCTAGATTGGGACAAACGCGAACATGCATAAGACAATTAAATTCGATCCTGTGGGACAAGCACATTACAAAGAGAAACAAAACACGCATATACAAATCAATAATACAAAGCATAATGACATACGGGTCAGAAACATGGACGATCAACAAAAGAAATAAATCTAAATTAACGCGGTAGAGATGGAGTATTGGAGAAGATGTTGTAGAGTGACACGTATGGAGAGAATAACCAATGAAGAAATAAGAAGCTGAATGAACATCAAAGAGAACGCAATAAATACCATTGAAGAAAAACGATTAAAATGGTATGGACACATAAGACGAAGCGAAGATAATAGGTGGATAAAGAAAATAACGGAGTGGAGCCCTATAGGGAGAAGAAAAAGAGGACCCAGACGATCATGGAGAGACGATGTGGACGAGGCTATGGAGGACAGGGGTCTAACAGATGGAGACTGGGAAGATAGAAATGGATGGAATCAAAGGCTGAGAGAAGGACGACAGCGTCAGCTGTAGAAAATCCTTGTTATATATTATATATAATATCACCTAATAAATGTGAACTGTTCCGTTTTTGAAACTCTTCTAATCAAATGGTCGCGCGCTGTCTCCGTGATCACTGCCACTTCTTTTCAGATGGAGACAAAAAACCAAACTCTTAGTAAAGAAATTTCCAATAAATCCTTGTTGGTTTTAAGTCGCTCAAGTGCCTACATAACCTAAAAATTTGAAAAACTGTTTTTTTTCATTTTATTGTACAGGTTGACTAGGTAAACCAATCAGCTTGAAATCTTCAGATAGCATGCCTTTTGTTATAGCAAAAATACCCTGAAATTTTGGTGAAAAAATATTGAGCCCAGTTGGCACAATTGAATTTGTTATTTAAAATTTAAATTGTCCGCCATTTGGTCCAATTTTTTTCAAAATTCAGGTCTCGACGCCAGCTTTCCAACGCCATTAAAAAAAATTTTTTTTGGAGTAATTTTAACCGGTTTTTTACATTTGTTTTCTCGATCATTTTCACGTTAATGACAATGATTTTTTTTTAAATAACGGTCTCGCGATTCTTTACCCGATGTGATAAAAATTATTTGTTTTTTTTTTAAGTGACCGAAAAAACGCATTTATTGTTATTTGATTAATAAACAAATGTAAAAAAGAATTGTTAAAATGACTCCAAAAAATTTTTTTTTAATGGCACCAAGACCTAAATTTGGAAACAAATATTCATTTTGGACCAAATGGCATAAAATGGCGGACGATTCAAATTGTAAATAACAAATTCAATTTTGCCCACTGGCTTCAATATTTTTGTACCAAAATTTCAGGGTATTTTTGCTATAAGAAAAAACATATTTTCTGAAAGTTTCAAGCCGATCGGTTCACTTAGTCGATCTGTACACTGCCACTTCTTTTCAGATATTTTCTATTAATTGTTCAACGGAATAAGGTCTGTTTTGAAATTTTAATCTTGGGATCTCCCCACGGGGGAAAATATCCATGAGCGTCAAGTCAGGGATTTGTGAAAGTTACCTTATTATTAAAGACTGTTTCACAATGCCCAAATGAACTACGTTTCATTACCAGTAACGATCGTCTCAAGGTTTGACTCTTTACGAAGATTCAAATAGTTGTGCACAGTTGAGTTTAAAATCACCAATTCATCTTCAGTCAATCTACGTTGTGATTTTGGAATCGTTAGCACAATGATACTACACAATTATCACCACTATACCAAATACTTTATTTTTGCACTTAACGCAAGTCTCGGTAACCAAGTCAGCATCATCAGGGGAAGTAATTGACTCAGTCAATCATTGCTCCTGATGATGTTAACATGGTTAGCAAAACACACGTCGAGCGCAAAAATAAAGTGCTCGTTACAGTGGTGTTAACCGTTGTTTTCAGTCAATCTGCCAGAAAATGTTAAGTTTTATATGATTTAATAAAGAAAGTTTCGAACGTTAACTTTGCTCGGTTCAATTTTTAGCGGCTCGACTCTTCGTCGTCGTTAAGCATTTTACGACCACTTGGCATTCGCTTAAATCATGCATACACATGAGTATGAGACTAACATTCATCACCCTATTGAAGCATTTGAAGTATTTCGGTTACCAAGTTTAACACAAAAGTCAATCCGTGCATCATTTCCAATAGTTTGTTAAAACATACAATAGTTCGTTACAACATACTGTCACTCGTACCACAGTAGCTAGGCACCTAATAAAACAAGCATCTTAAGAGGTTACATCTACCTAACAGGCAGGATAAATAGGCTCTTTTTCGGATTTTTGTTGCACTCTACTGTACAAGCAACAAAAATTCTGTTTTGAGATATTAATACATGCATATTAAAGCGTACAAAATATTTTTTTACTTTGTGGTATTGGATAAAACGGCGGCGCACTGACATGCAGATCAGAGGCCTCTGTTTTGGAGGTGTTGCGCGGCCGGCACTAAAACAATTTTAATTCTCCATCTAGAACAAACAAATATATTTTTTTATTATTTATTTTTTTTAGTTTTGCTAGAGAAGTACACACGGTTATTGAAATGAAAAAAAATATCAATTTTTAAAAAAAATTGTGAAAGTTTGGAAAAAAAATTTCATTTTTGTCGTAAAGATCGACCTTTATTTGTTTATAAAAACAAAAGTAATTGACTAATCCTAATAATCGTGTGTACTTCCCTAAAAATTCTTATTACAAAGCTATAGTTAAAAACTCAAGTTAATCGGATGTAAATTGTTGGAGTTATGCTGCTGGCCGATTTAAAAACGTAGTTTCGCGAAAAACGCGTTTTCTATACGAAATTTTCAAAGTTTTGGCAAGCCAATTTTTTACCTTTATTCTGCAATCCTAGGACCATAAAGCAGCCCTTCCGAATCCAAATTTGGGTCTTCAGCCTCTTTCTTGGATTTTTTTTTGAAACAGTAACCACGGAAATAAAATTATTTAAAAATGCAGCAACGCAACGTAACAAACACAATTTTTGTTGAAGCTACATGGCCGCACCAGTCCCTACGTGTATTCCGGCATTTGTTTATCGTTATCTTTTATTTTGCATAATGCATTGCGAGTCAGCCTCTCCAGTTGCCTGGATGGTACTGTATCGCGTAAACAAAATGTGGAACAAAATATGCATAATAGTTAACGTATTAATTAAGACGTAATGATGCCAATTATACTTAATTTAAGAAAGTGTTAGCCGTTAGTGATAGATTAAATGTACCGACTAAGTCAAATCACTCCAACTTCTTTCAAAAATTAAGTACTAGAAGCTAAAAAAAAAATTTCAATCTAAAATAAGGCTATGATATACTTTTTAGAACTATAAAACGTCATTTAAGCAACAAAAGTCGATTACAGTGAAGTCCGTTTATAACGAACTCCAAAAAATCACTTAAAATGGTTCGCTATACCCGAGGTTCGTTACAAACAGTAAACAAAATCTAATATCATTTTTCACTACTTTTTATTTAGATTAGGCGCTAATGCTTAGAAAAGTGAATAATAATAATTGTTAAATTAAAAGAAAACGTTCAAAGGAAAATAAAACAAGTCACACTAAAGTTATTATGTATGATGGTACATACACGAATATAAACAAAAACATTAAAATACGTAGTTTTTATACAATAAAATCAGAAATTTTCGTTTGTACAATTTTACTTGAAACAGAAATGATGTTTATATAGTTGTCAAGGTAACAAAAACTACTCCATATATGTTCAGGAACTTAACGAGATTACAAACAATTGCAAGTTTCAGTCATTTTCTTAGTCATTTCTGAAATGGATGGAACATAAATATTATGTCCTTCCCCAAGCTCGTCTTCGTCGTCATTTTCGCTCAAAATCTTTCCAGAAGTTGCCGATGTCCCAATTTGATCATCAGTTAATATTTCTCTCGTCATTAATTCATTATCAGCAACACATACATATTCTTCAAAATTAAAGTGATTAAACATCTTTTTAATCTCGATTTCCACTGTACTTGGTTGAATGTCAGCATCATAAACAAATTCTAGACAATCAGTAGGCTCTTCTCGATGTTTTTCAATCCAGTAAGTCAACGGTAGCTCACCATCTGAATCATATCTACATTTCTTCCTTAAAAATCCGCCATGCTAAAAACAATTTGCAATGGTCTCTCTACTGACTCTTTGCCAAGCCATACGGATAAAGTTTATAACGTTCAAGAGAGTTACAGAAACAATGCTACCTTTATCGATCGTCTCTAACATTTTCATAAGTAAAATCTTTCTATAATGTTAAAGAATGTATTACACCTTGATCAATAGGCTGAAACTTTGCAGGCATAAAAACCAATTTTATTTACTGTAGATCAGCTTCAAGATGCCCTGGACAGTTGTCAATAAAAAGTAATATTTTTCTGCTTGTGAGTTTTAATTCTTTGTCCATTGGATCAGTTCGTTTTTAAAAATTTCTGTCATCCAAGCTTTACTGTTTGATTTATACTTTACTGGTAAATGTTTGTTTTTAAAACACCTGGGATTGGCGGACTTTCCTATCACTAACAATTTTCTTTTCTCTTTTTCAGACATATTTGCAGTTACCAACACAGTAATCCTTACTTTTGTTAATTTTCCATCAGCACAATTCTCTCCGACAAACTTGAATGTCTTATCAGGCGTTATTTTGTAAAACAAACCCGTTTCATCCGCATTAAAAATGTCGCACATATTCATCATTTCTCGAATTTCCGGCCATACTTTGGGCAACCACTGATCAACAACAGTCATATCCACTCCTGCAGTTTCTCCTACTATCTTACCCCCACTAATATTATGTCGCTTTATAAATTGTTCAGTCCAACTTCTAGAACAGTTAAACTCGGTATTCTCTATTTTCCTTCCCAATTCACTAACTTTCTTTTGTAAAGTATAGCCTGTAATAGGAACATGTTCATGTCGTTTTTGCCTAAACAATTTAAGGAGTCCTTTATCGATTTGGTCATGTGTAGATTTTCTTACTTTTTTACAATTAAAGGTTCTTTTATCATAGATTGATAAGATTTCCTTCCTCTTCTTCCATATGGCAGAAACCGTAGATTTAGTTAAATTCAACTGTTTGCAAACATCACTTTGTTTAACTCCATTTTCTATTTTCCTTATAATATCGTGTTTGTCTTTTAAAGCACTTTACGTTTTTGTACACTTATTCACTTTGCTACTTTGATCAAATATACATTAGAACCGCATGACACAACAAGTGAATTAAAAATAATACTGCTCGAACTAGCAACGCGGTGTAAACAAGTAAAATAAGGATTCCCAGCAAGTTTCGGTGAATTCCCTAGATCAAGTCGCCCGAAATCGAGCACAGGGAGTGGCAAGTTCGTTATAAACGGACACAAAACATCGAAATTTGGTTCGCTTTATCAGGAAGTTCGTTATAACCAAGTTCGTTATAACCGATAAAAATTTGCATTGGTCTTATGGAAATTTTTTCGTGCATTATAAAATAGTTCGTTTTAACCGGAAATTCGCTATAAACGGATTCGTTATAAACAAGTTTCACTATATTTCAAAAACTTCAGGTAGATAAATCCCCTTAAAACAAATATCATAATGGTTGCTGTATTCACGAACAAAAAGATACCGCAGCTTTCTTGTGTACAGGATAAACTTCAATACAGCAAACAAATTAAACATTAATTTTTAAAAACATTTTCTAACAATTACTAACATGGAACGAAGCTTTTAAATTTCTTTCCAACGTATCGCTTACGATTGCACATTGAATTCAGTGTTCTAATTTTGACGACTAAAGATCATAGACGAAACGTCGAAAAATCAATTTAATTTGATCTAATCTCAAGAACTACGATTTCTCACTTGATCAGTCACTCTTTAAACATACTTTAGTTTGCCCAAGTAACTCTCCCATCTTGCCTAACTTTCTCCTAACAGGTAAACGAAAATTTTCATTACCAACCCGAAGGCCGATTGTCAAAAATTATTTAAAGTCTATGTAAGCAAACATTCCATTCTCTATAATAATACATATGTAAGAGGGTCCACTCTGATCCAGCTGAATCTTTTACATTTCAATGAGTTGCCATGAATTTCTCATAGGATTCTATCCGGACTCTTTCTTTTAAAGTTCGCTTAGCTCATTTCAGGAGTGGCACCTCGTACTTTTTTTTTTAATTTTCAAATTTTGCTTTGGAAATTCGCCAACCAAAGTGCAGTAAAAAAAGCATTTAAAATTGCACAGTCTAGATACAGCAATATTATACTTTTATCCTCTCTGGGATATCACCAGGAGTATTGTTCTGAGTTTTGGACCTTGAGAAACTTGTGCTCTTTTGTTTATAAGCAATTTAAGTTTTCCAGATGCGTTTTTTGAGCTTAAAATGTGAATAATTCCGGTTTTATACAAATACAAAGAAAAAAATAGACAAGAATTCCTTAGTATAGAGGACAATGAATCAGAAGACACAGAGGGAAAGGACTAGGACGAAATAACCATGGAGGAAGTACAAGCAAATCTAAAAACGATGTAGAATGGAAGAGCGGCCGGACCAGGTAAAATCTCTGCAGAATAATTAAAAATGGAGGTATAACCATGTGGAGAACAATAACTAGCTTAATTAATAATTGTAGATCACAAGGAAGAACACCTACCGAATGGAAAAAAAGTTACATTTCATCAATCTATAAGAAAGGAAATAGAAAAGATCCTAATAATTATAGAGGTATATGCGTTACAAGCACTATGAGCATACTGTACGGTAAAAAATTGCAGAATAGAATAAGAGAAACAATTAAAGGAAAGATATCCGAAAACCAAAGCGGATTTACTCCGGGCCGATCGTGTATAGACAACTTGTTTACTTTACGACAATTGATGGAAAAGAAGATCCAGAAAGATGACGAAATACATATGACCTTTATAGAACTTAAGAAGGCATACGATAGTGTACCGAGAAATAAACTTTGGCATGTCTTGAGAACAGTAGGGATAAAAGAAGGGATGATAACAACAATAAAAGAGTTATATAATGAAAATATAGGATATGTGAAACAAGGACGCTATCTCTCGGAAGCTATCCACATTACAAAAGGTCTAAGACAAGGGTGTTGCCTTTCACCAATCTTATTTAATATATTTGTAGACAACACTCTAAAGAAATGGAACCGCACTTGCCAAAGCATGGGCATTCCCATTAGTGATAAACACCTATTATTGTTAAACTTTACAGACGACCAAGTAATAATGACACAAGATGCATTCGATATGGAATATGTATTGAAGAGATTATGCACAGACTACAAGGAATGGGGACTGGAGGTGAGCCTTGAAAAGACGGAGTATATGGTTGTGAACTCGGAAATAGAATTTGATGTCTTAATTCACAACGATACACATGTCAAACAAGTCAAGGAATTTAAATATCTAGGAGTACTGATTAACAACAAAAATGGTATAGGTAAAAAGGAAATACAGAATAAAATACAAAAAAGCCAGGAGGATCATAAGAGCTCTTAACTCAATATGGTGGGATCAAAACATAACTACACAAAACAAAAAGAGAATTGGAAGAACAATGGTAGAATCGGTTTTAAGTTATGGTAGTGAACTGAATGAAAGAAGAGGATAAAAGAAAAATAACGACGATAAAGATGGATTACCTGAGAAGAAGCGCCGGAGTGTCCAAATTCCAACACATAACAAACCAAGAAATACGCAACAGAACAGCAGGAACAGAAACAATTATACAAAGAATAGAAAATAGAGGATTAAAATGGTTTGGACACCTACTCAGAATGAACGACACAAGATGGTCCAAAAGGCTCTTGACATGGAAACCACCGGGAAGAAATAAAAAAGGACGACCATGTAGATCCTGGAATGAAGATATGAGACAGGCCATGAGGTCACGAGGAATGGACGAAGAGATGGCGGACGATAGAGAGGTTTGGAGAAGGCGAATAGGAACACAACACTTAGCTGTATAATAGTTTTATATATTTCTTGTGTATATATACAGTTAAACCCAAATACATATATATATATATATATATATATATATATATATATATATATATATATATATATATATTCCGGTTATATAAGTCGGATTGAGACCAAAAAAAAAAACCAAACTCTTAGTAAAGACATTTCCAATAAATCCTTGTTGGTTTTAAGTCGCTCAAGTGCCTACATAACCTAAAAATTTAAAAAAAAAACGGATTAAAAACTGTTTTTTTTCTTTTATTATACCGGTCGACTAGGTAAACCGATCAGCTTGAAATCTTCAGCTAACATGCCTGTTGTTATAGCAAAAATACCCTGAAATTTTGGTGCAAAAATATTGAGCCCAGTGGGCACAATTGAATTTATTATTTAAAATTTAAATTGTCCGCCATTTGGTGCAATTTTTTTCAAAATTCAGGTCTTGACGCCAACTTTCCGACGCCATTTAAAAAATTTTTTTTCGGAGTAATTTTAACCGGTTTTTTTACATTTGTTTATTAATCAATTAAAAACAAATGCGTTTTCTCTATCATTTTCACGTTAATGACAATGATTTTTTTTTAAATAACGGTCTCGCGATTCTTTACCCGATGTGATAAAAATTGTTCATTTTTTTTTAAAGTGATCGAACAAACGCATTTATTGTTATTTGATTAACAAACAAATATCAAAAAAAATTGTTAAAATGACACCAAAAATTTTTTTTAATGGCACCGGACAGCTGGCGTCAAGACCTAAATTTGGAAAAAAAATATTCATTTTGGACCAAATGGCATAAAATGGCGGACAATTCAAATTTTAAATAACAAATTAAATTTTGCCCACTGACTTCAATATTTTCGTACCAAAATTTCAGGGTATTTTTGCTATAACAAAAAACATATTTTCTGAACGTTTCAAGCTGATCGGTTCACTTAGTCGATCTGTACAGGGTGAGTCAACGATAGAGTAAAGCTCATTATCTCATTTGTAGGAATGACGAAAAAATATTAAATACAATAGTTTAAAATTATTTTTGAGTTATAGAAGGTACTTCAAAAAATTGTGGCCGATATAACATATGTTTTTTTAAATGGAACATCCTATTTTCTAATTTATTTTTAAATTCTGCATAAAATTTTATAATTTTTTTTAATAATGTTATATACCTAAATCTAGTAGTTTTTCTAATATTTCAATTTTTTTAAAAAAATACTAGTTTTCAGTTTTGTAAAAAATTGCCAGTAGCGCCATTATTTCTGAAGGTGGAATACTCATAATTGGTACGAGCATTCTACAGAGATAAAAAAAGATATATGTAAAGAAATTTAAGTTAGATGCTACAGGATGTTCAAAATAAATTTATACATTTCGATTATTTTAAATTGAAAAATCTAAATTTTTTTTAATGGCATTCCCTGTATATTATTATTTTTTCTGATAGATTTTATAAAAGCCTCCAACTTTTATTAAGTGAGTCATAAACCTATTTTTAATAATTTTTTATTTATTTTGAATTTTTCAATTTTTACCCTTGTTTTTAATACACTTAGGCTATAACATCATAGTTGCCAAGGCGAAACAAAAATGTAGGCATTGTCAAATTTTTACATAACTATATCTAGAAAATCTTTTCAGTGCTTAATGAAACGGTTTGATGGCACAGCACAAGTTTCTCGAGATTCAAAACTCAGTACAATACTCCTGGGGATATTCTAGAGAGGATAAAATCATGATATTGCTGTACCTAAACTATGCCTATCTCATCATTATTTTGACCATTTTTTACTATACTAAACGGCGTTACTATTTGAACAAACTAGTAAAATAATTTGCAAAATAAATACTAAATTTATCGTATCACGCTATTTTTTATTATATTTTTTTCTAGATTGTAACATATTTTAATTCAAGATACTGTATAGTGGGATATTAATTACAAGAAGAAAGTTGAACAGAAAGAGAGTTTTTGAGATATTTACAACTGAAAACTTACAAATTTTGGATGGTTGTAGCTTCTACTTGATGGAAATTCATTATAAATATATAATAAAAGACTGTTTTTAGTCAATTTCCACTGGTTTATTTAAATTGCGATGACGCGTTTCGCTGTCGATGCAGCTTCTTCAGATCTACATTTTACACTGTCAAGTTAGGTTTAATATTCACAGTTTTATATAATTTCTTAATTATAATATTACACCTAATTAAATTACATTGGTAGTATTGGGAAATCCACACAGATTAAATCTACCTGGTCGTTGAGTAAAGTACCTGTAGTCCTTAATCGATTTATTTGCATTGTCTCTAAAAGATTTAGTTTTTTAAAACCTTTTTGTTGGGTGTGTAAAATTTTGAAATTCTTGTTAAATGTGTGATTTTCTGTTAAAAGATGATTAGCATATGTTGAATTAGATTTTTCTATGGATGAAACTTTTTTCGTGTTCTGTAATTCTTTGTTTAAATGTACGTCCAGTTTGTCCGATGTATGTTTTAGGACATGACCCGCATGTTAATTGATAAACCCCTGATTTATTGTCTTTATTGATTTGTGGTTTGTAGTTTTTAAGATATTTCCCTATAGTATTGTTGGTCTTGTAAGCTATGTTGATATTTTTTTGATTTAAAAATTTTCCCAGTTTTTCCGTTGGTTTGCCGAAATAGGTTAAGCATTTAAAAGTGGTATTTCTGTCCTTAAAACGTGGGTATATTTCTGAGATTGCCTTGTTTCTAAGTTTTTTCCTAACGATACTATTGATTGAAGTAACCGAATAACCGTTGTTAACGGCTACTTGTTTTATGTAGTTTAATTCTTTAGTAAAATTTTCTTCTAAGGGGATATTAGTTAGTCTATGTATAAAACTATGATAAGCTGCAAGTTTATGATGGTTAGGGTGGTGAGAACTATTGTGAATTGTGGTATCTGTATGACAAGGTTTGTGATATATTGCAAATTCATGTTTTTTTCATGGCTTTACTGATTGTTAAGTCTAGGAAATTGATTTTCCCTTCGACTTCTTCTTCCATTGTAAAACTGATATTTCTATGTAAAGAATTAATATACTGTAAAAAGTGAGTTAATTGTCTGTCCGTACCTGTAAAGCATACAATTATATCGTCTACGTATCGACACCAGTATAGACAATTATTACTATTGTTATTATGGTTGTTAAATATCATTGTTTCAATACTGTCCATGAAAATTTCGGCAAGTAATGGACTTAATGGACTCCCCATAATTAACCCTTCCTTACTATTGTAGAATGTATTATTAAATGAAAAATAATTTTGTCTTAGGTTAGTTCTTAATAAATTATTTATGTCCATTTTTATAACTTCATTTACTTTGTTTTTTGTTAACCAAAAATTAAGAAAAATTCCCACAATACAATTAATACTAGAGCACATTTATCGACCTTTATCCATTTTATCTCCTTCCAATAAAGCGATATGGCTTAAAAACAACATAAAAACTGTATACCTCTTTTCTACTTCAAATATTATATGAGGTAAAGATTGAAATCGATATCTCATTTTTTTCAAGAATCATAATGCCAACAGACAGGCAGACCGAAAAATTAGCGGAAATTGGATGCCCTGAAAGGTAAAAAATGTAATGTGTACGATAATAAGTAAGTGAACACAAACATATTTAGTGACTATTTTGTATTTTTCTTTAATAAAGGGTAAAAATATTATTGGCTTGTTAACACAAAAATTCAAGTTTGGATATATATCCAATGGATCAGCCAATTTAAATTTTGTGAGATACCGGACGTTTCTGTAAAAAAAACAAAAATAAGCGATGAATGAGTAAAGTTCGACCTATTATATTCTTATATTTGAAAAACTTTTTCCACAATTAACTCACAAGGTCTCTTCTTTTGTATGGCAGCATCTAAACCACCAATTCATTCAAAATCTTGTCTTTCTATGCAAATAAACCAAAAGCTTTTTAATCACATCCTAGTTGTTTAATTGTGTGAGCAAGATTTTTAAACTTCTTGACTCCAAGAAACCTGAAAATGACCAACAACAGACTACATTGAAAACTCTACGCCCTCCTTAACGGTTTCTATCTCTTATGTGTCACCAAATAATTTCAGTTAAAAATAAGAAAAAATCAAACAACGCTACGCTATTTCTGTTGGAATTGAAAGTAATAAAAAAAACCGATTTAATTTGCTGTTTTCTGGACTCCATAATTACTACAACATAATATAATATATCTTCCCATATAGGAGGATCGTTCCAAAAATTCTGTGTTATCTACTAGCTGGCGTGCTATGAAATTTCAGGCACGTGTGTTTAGTTGTCCCTTTGTAGCGATCATATAAACAGACAAGCTTTAACATTTTCTAAAAAATAGATAAAATTAAAGCACAAACTTTATAAAATACTTGGTTTTAGAAAGGCATTCAAAAATAAAATAATTATTCCCATTCACTTTCCACGATTACAAAGTGAGCTGCTGAATTTAAATCCAGGTGCCTATCAGAAAACCTCTTAAGTACCTGGGTGTCATTATTGAGTCAAGATTAAAATTCTACCTACATGTAAAATATATATTACGGAAAGCTTTTGTCGTTATGAAAAATTTATATGCCCTAATAGCGCCCAATTCCCAGCTGAATCTTCGAAATAAGCTGGTAATTTACAAGCAAATCATCAGACCTGTGTTAATGTGTGCTGAACCAGTTTGGTGTGGTATGTCTGATACACAGGTCGAAAAATTACAGCGAATTTTTTTTTTTTTATGGGTCCAGCGCACGTGCTGCAAGGAAGTCCCTAAAGCGCTACAGGAGCGACACGTGTGCGGAAAAAGCGATTCACGTCGTTCTTGAATCGCTGTAAATTGTACTCGGTGGGAAACACAGTCCTGAACAAATCATTTCAAAGGGATGAGGTTCTACTTATAAAAGACTGGTTGAAAAGCGTTGTACGAGGAGTAACAAGCTGAACCTCATACGGATGTGAAGCCTTAGCGCGACGTGTATTTCTAACATGCACCGTTCTGGGAGGAATTAAGCGGGCTACATCCTTCAAACACTATCCATGAAAATACTTGTAGAATAGGCTCAAGTCGCCAACCGTTCTTCGATGTTCCAGCTAATCAAGGCCGCCGGTCAGTTTCTGGTCTCCAATCAGACGAACAGCTCTTCTCTGAAAAGAATCCAACAAATGCAATGTATATTTGGGAGCGGAGTCCCAAACATGGGAGCAGTATTCCATAGTTGGTCGAATTTGAGCTTTGTAAAGAATTAACAGTTGTTGTGGAGTGTAAAGTTTTCTGGTTCCCTTTTGAGAAGCTCTCCTTGCTATTCCTGCGACATGTTCATGCCAGGACATATTTGCTCCCAAATTAACGCCCAACAAATTGACTGACGATGTTAGAGGAATAGAGTGCCCCGCCATAACTATGTCGGGTTCAGCAACGTTAACTTTTTTTAGAAAAAACTGCCGCCTGGATTTTGTAGCTTTAAATTCTTGGTTACTTTCACCCCAAGATAGATGTCGCTTTTTCTCCCAGGTCTTTGTTAAGTTGAACGACTTCCCGCTGTCTGCGGATATTCGTCTGAGTAGCCGATGTCCGCGCGTTCAAAGTGAATGAAGAGATAAGCCGACTGTCATCTGAAAAGCTGTAGATTGAGTTTCCGGTCTTTTCCAGCAGATAGTTAATGTAAATGAGAAAAGAGTAGGAGATAGTATGGAGCCTTGGGGCACACCGGCGTAAAGAGTAAAGGTGTTAGAAAGAAATCCGTCGACTGCCACTAGTAAAGAACGACCTCTGAGGAAACATGAGAGCCACAAATAGAATTTTTCAGACATACCATAAGAGCGTAGCTTAGCCAACAGTCCATCGTGCCAAACACGGTCGAATGCCTTGGATAAGTCAAGAGCAACCGCTCGAGATTCTCCAAAGTGTTCAATTGCGTTGTTCCAAATATAAGTCAGAAAAACTCCTGTTGATCTATCTTTACGAAAGCCATATAGGTGATCGCTAATAATGTTGAATCCTTCAAGATATTCTAGAAGATGCTGATTGATAGCATGACTTCCGATATTATCGAAAGCAATGCGACTGGTCGGTAGTTATTTGGCAAGGTCTTCTTGCCTTTTTTAGGTATCGGCTGAACTGTGGCACATTTCCAGTAGAAAGAAAATATTCCCTTTCTGTAGGATAGTCTACAGAAATCTGGTGTTATTTCCCTCGCATAGTTTTTGAGAACTATGGCAGTTATTCCGTCAGCGCCAAAAGCTTTTTTGGTGTCTAGTGGAAACCAAATTTAAATATTAAGATGCGTGATTTCAATGAGACGTTATACAAGAATCAACGACCTACATGACGTGACAAACATGCAAACAATAAAACAACCTATAGCAGACATTTGTGACAAATTCAATTTTGTTTTTCTTGATCGTTCACCTCCTCGCCTGATTTTATCCTTTTTCATATCCTAAGAATATCGGCGAGGATGTTGTAATATCCGTCAACGTTATCCAAGTGCTGAAACATGCATTTTTGTATTTCACAGCACCTTTTAGACAACGAGGTAGTGCTGCCACGTTGCATTTCTGCGAACAACTACTATCTATGTTCTATATTATTACCAAATTTCAACTCTCTATGACAAGTAGTTTCGGAGAAAAACGGGTGTGACACACGGACAGACAGACGGACAGACCGTCAGACACAACCTTGCAATTCCTTCACATTAATACTGTGCATGCTTGAGATAATGATAAGGACAAGAGCATGTGAAAAATAAGAATTGCAAAATCTCTCTACTACAATTACATTATTAACTTTTACTGTTAGTTTTTAATACTCTTATAAACGACAAATTTTAACTGATCCAATTTTCAGAAATAAACCCAGAAAATCAGAGCTCTTCTATTATGCAATCGGCAGCAGATTTTTATTTTATCTTACAAAAACAGCTTCGAAACGAACGCTGATAAAGATACTCGAGTTTTATAAAACACTTCCGATACAACAATGAAAGTATGCTTTTGTTTCAGTCGCGTTGCAAATATCGACCAATCAAAAGCTACGTTACAGAATGACGTATTGACTCTTATTACGATGCTTTTGTCAATTATCAAATATGTATTTTTATTTTCGTGTTATTGATAGAAGTCTTGAAACTGGTTTTAAAACTGCTTCATCACAATAGTATGCCGAAAAATTAATATTCTTAAAGTCTTCGAACAATAATGCAATGTAAGTAGTTGTTGTAACCACAGCAAACATAAAACAAAAAATTTTTAGATCATCTTTATCACGCATGCGTCCTCTATCATACCAACAACATGGCTGCCAGTGCGGTCACGGGTTGTGCATACATCTGGATTTCAAGAAGAATCTCTTTATCACGTACTCCGAACTTCATTATCAATAATTTTGCAGTAAGTAAATAACTCGTTTGACGTTATAAGTGAAAATAATTATAAAAAACCGGTCAAGTGCAAGTTGAACTTGCGCAATTAGTGTTCCGTACGTTGATTGCTTTTAAAATAAAAAATGTTGTTACGGTGGTACAAAATGATCAGTGACTTCACAAAACACACCCCCCCAAATGAGTTTTCAACAAAGTTTGTTTCCAATCTTTACTAAAATTTGATGACCTTGAAATTTTTTTTTATATATACCAGATAAATTATTAAAGGTAATGCACTCGTGATAATTTTCGTTCAATCTACACCCCCTGGAGAATATTCCAGAATTTTTTCAAAATTTTTTGATAAGTAGTTTTCGAGATAAGGTGGGGGGACAGCGATTTTTCGTGATTTTTTAAAAATAATACAAAGAAAAGTGTGCGCAAGTATTACATTATATATATATTTTTTACTCGAGTTTTCACAAGCTTTCATTTGACACCACACTCGATGACCTACTAAAAATGTTTTTTTTTCACTTCCGATTTCACCCCCCAAAACTAACCCCTTAAGTCAAAATTTGACTTTCGAAACTACACGGCTTTGATGAGGCCATCAATTCCTATATTATTACTAAATTTCAACTTTCTAAGACAAATAGTTTCGGAGAAAATCGGGTGTGACAGACAGACAGACAGACAGACATCGAAATGATCTTGTTAAGTGTTACGTACAGAACACTAAAAAGATGTCAGGTGAAAGTTTTTGTTGTGCGGTTAGTGCTTGTAAAAATATATATGCTATCTCCAAAGGAGTTATTTTTGAATAAAAGATAATTATCGATTTTTTTACTCTATTTTAAAACTTTAACCTAAATAATATTGATAATCGACGAGAAAAATTTTTAAAATTTTTTTACAGTTAATTATAATTAAATTAAAATTCATAAATTTTTTTTAAAAAATCACGTGACTACAAAAGCGCCACGATTGGCTGCCATGTTTGTGATGTCAGTATGTTAAAATCATAGATATAGAAAATGGACTGAGTATTAACCTCACAAAACTGACCACTCTCTAGAAAGAGACAAAGCGAATGTGCGGCCAATCCCTGTCTCTTTTCTGTAGGCCTATAATAATCAAGGGGCAGCACTCCAAGACGGAATTCAAGGTAAAAAAAAAACCCGATTTTAGTTGAGACAGGACTCTTAGAAATATTATTTTCGAAAGCGCCGTAGATCAGCGGCAAAGTGCTCGAATCCAAATCTTGCTGACTCGACTGACTTCGAGTCTTGTAGGTTTTTTTTTTAATATTATTTTTTTTTTTAAATTTATAAGTAAAATCTAGGCGATTAGAATTAATAATAATGAAAATAATTGCCTGTAACGTGGGCCAATCAGAATTCTAGAAAGAGACAGCTACTGTCCGCATATTCGCTTTGTCTCTCTTTCACTTTTGCGTCCGTATTTATTTCACGGGGGCATACGTGACGCTCAGTCCATCCTCTAGGTCTATGGATTGCAAAGTAAAACATTCATAGTATCAGCTGTCGGTGATGTTGGGGAAAATTAAATATTATGACGTCACACGCGCTCGGTTTTTTTCGGGGCGTCATTGGTAATAAGTTTAAAAATTTATTTTCAATTTGATATAACTTTTTAATTATAACAAAAAAAAAATAGTTTTATAAAAATTATGTATAATTATGACGAAAAATTTTTTTTTTCAAAACCTAAATTCTTTATTTCTATTATGCAATATATTATATAAAGATTATAATAATTGCGTTCTTCATTCTAGAGAATGTATTTGTAAAACAGTTATGTTCAGAAGAAAGCCCATCTCATTTTAAAATGATAATTATAATTATTTTCAATCACTCCAAATTACTGGGATTCGCTGAAATATAAGGAGTATGACTGTTGACATTAACGCGCAAAGCCGAAGGTATGCAGAGATATAGTAACATTCATTTTTTCTTAGATTTTAAGATCATGTTACGACACTGGTTTTCTTTCTATAATTTATTTTTTATTACATTTTTATATTTGATTAGGAAATGATTTCAATTTTTGAGCAGTGTAACTTAAAACAGTGATTTAAATTTTTGAACAGTGTAACTCAACCATGTATAACATGTTGCAGACCTAACTTATTTAGTTTGCATTGATTTTGCGTCCCAGAAGTGAGCCATTTTTAAAGACGTCACTTTGAAGAAGGGCCAAAAGATATATAAACGGCCATATGGAATTTTTAAGGGCTTTTTCCTCCGAGGAGCAGTGCAGCTTTTTTCCTCCAGCATGCCGTAGTGGCTTTATCCTTCCGTTATGCCGTAGTGCAGCAACGGCTTTTTTTCTCAGTGAGAGAATAGTAGGCTTATTCTTCCATCTCGCCGTAGTATAGTGGTCTTTTTCCATTCTAAAAATATTCTGCTCATCCTAAGACATTTCGGGTCAAATAGTGGTTGGCTACCCAAATGAGACTAGGAGAGTAGTGGCTGAGACAATATTTTGATGAGAATCTCACCAGGAGAGGCCAAGCAGCTTATGGAAAACCCACGAGGAGAAGCAAATCAGTAAGTCAGTAGTATATCAGTTAAAATATCTCACTTCCTGACAACAACGTGTGTTTCCAACGACTACTCAACACATGAAATCCATGAAGTTAATTTTGCAAACTTTTAGATCGTGTTTTTTTTAAGTTTTTTGTTTTTTTTTTTACTCTTAGGAACAGTAATTCATAGAACTCGAGTTTAAATGTGTACGCTCTCAAAGCCTAAGTGGTTTTTATTTAGTTAATGTAATTTTAAGAGTGTATTAACTGCAAGAATTGTTATTTTATTAATACATTTCTCTGTGTTAATGCAGCCTTTTACTAAATTACCTGCTTTTTCTTTCAGGATGTATAGGTCATATTATATTCAATTTTATTTTAACAACTAAATAATATTTTTTTATTTTTTAAGCTGAACTTAGGTTCCTTTTATTCTAAAATGAATGGTGCCCAAAACTGTACGACGTTTTAACCAACCATAGAGACTATTTTCAAAAGACGTACAAAAATTATCTCTTATCCATATTCTCTACCAGTAAAAAAATAACGAGCTAGTTTATATCTAATTTTTTTAGTTCTTTCAGTATTAATAGCCACTTAATCCATTCTCAGAAATTAAGATATACATGAGGGGCAAACAACAGCCCTTATTTAATAAATAAAATATTTATTAAAAATAAAGAAAGTTGAGCGCCGCAAACGTGACGCTACAAAATAGAGCCGCAACGGAGACGTTATAAAATAGTGCAAAACGAGAGGCTACAATATATTCTCAAAATGACCATTTTTCCCCCGGACAATACCTCTAATAGTTGAAAAATAAAAATTCAACAATGAGATATTGTTGAATTTATATTTGGATATTGAGTAACTTACAAAGAGCGTCGAAGCCAAATGTATTTTTTCATTGTATTTTTGCCTTTTTCTCTGTTTTTTGTATATCTGTTTTAACAAAAACTTGATAAAAAAGTGTTTCTAAAAAAAATAAACTTTTTTCTCGTTTTTTTCTTCCTTTCAATCAGCAAAATTCATTTTATTCTAGAGAATAGAATATTTCTTGAAAGAAGGAATTTGAATATATTTGAGATCTCGCGGGACATCATACTAGTAATATGGTGCCAAGTCGGACTATCGCTACTGTGTTTTATGTTTACTGTGCTGTAATTTTTTTCACCTCTCTCTCTTCTCTTGAAATATCATATCCGATACGGACGTAGGCGACCCTCTCGCCATTGCCTGTGGTTGCTACCATTTTAAGTGTGCTAAAGATTAAAGGGACCTACAATTTAATGCCCGTTCCGAACGTTAAAGTGAGGGGGCTTTACTAGGCATGATACGGTGGGTAGTTTGCCATTGCCTCCCCGGTGCACCCATAGAACAATGAAAATACTTCCTTTCTATGGTTTTGACCATATCAATAATTGGTACTTTTACAGTGTTTTAGATGCACGTAGAAAAATATTGTGCAGGGTGAGTCAACGATAGAGTAAAGTTCATTATCTCATTTGTTTCGGGGAAAGACGAAAAAATGTTAAATACAATAGTTTTAGGGAATGTTAAGGTGCACAGTTTAAAATTATTTTTGAGTATACAGAGTGCTTCAAAAAAGTATGCCCGATATAACATATGTTTTTGTAAATGGAACATTCTATTTTCTAATTTATTTTTAAATTCTGCTTAAAATTTTATAACTTTTTATTAATAATGTTATATATCTAAACCTACTAGTTTTCAGCTTTGTAAAAAATTGCCAGTAGCGCCATTGTTTCTGAAGGTGGAATACTCATGATTAGTACGAGCATTCTATAGAGATGAAAAAAAGATATATGCAAAGAAATTTAAGTTAGATGCTACAGGGTATTCAAAATAAATTTATACATTTCGACTATTTTGAATTGAAAAATCTCAATTTTTTTAAATGGCACACCCTGTACATTATTACTTTTTCTGATAGATTTTACAAAACTCTCCAACTTTTATTAAGTATATCATATGCCTATTTCTAATAGTTTTCGATTTATTTTGAATTTTTCACTTTTTACCCTTTTTTAATACACTTACGCTATTGTGAAAACATAAACAAATAGTTAATAATAATTTTAATAAAGTTCAACTTCTCTAATGATTAATTATTATGACGTAATAAATGTCCAAAACTATGCCCGTCTACTTGAATACACATGTTTAGTCATTTTACTATATTTTCCTACACTTTCCTTAGCATAAAGGGCGTTATTGTCCTGCACGCATCCCATATCCTATTTTCCATATCTACTGGTGTAGGGGGATTCACATAAACACGATCTTTAGTGTAGCCCCACAAAAAAAAAGTCTAAAGCTGTTAAGTCACATGATCGAGGGGGCCGCTGAATGAATCCATCCGTACCGATCCATTTTTGGGGTAACGATCATTTAAAAATTCCCAAACGTCCCGGTAGTAATGAACAGGAGCTCCGTCTTGTTGAATCCACATTTATTCCCTTTCAAAGTTATCAACTTCTTCAAAAAGCTGGGGTAATTCGTTTTGCAAAAAATTTAGATATTCAGGCCCGTTAAACGGTTCGCGGAAAAAATATGGACCAATAATTCAAAAATTTAATATTCCACACCATAAGCGACCATGGTTTTGGTTTTGAACTTCCCGGACCTAAAATGGATTAATTGTTTTATAATAATGCATGTTATGGCTGTTAACTGCTCCATTAGTGCGAAGACAGAAAACATTAATTTGGATAACAAATTTGGATCTGCCTCTATTGCTCCATTCATGGTGGTACAAAAGTTTACTCGTCGTTCCAAATCACGGTCTTGAATTTCTTGATGTAGTTCCATATGAAAGGGATGATACTTGTATTTTCTCGTGGTGCGATTAACCGTAGATTGGGATGTGTCAGATAACTCAGCTAGTTGACGGCTGCTGACCTGGGGATTATCTTCAACTTGAAGTAAAATCTCCATTTCTTTTTCCTCATTGGTAGCATTCTGGTTTACCACTTTCCGTTTCGCTTATACTCAACGCTACCACTACCATCAAACCGTTCCATTAAGCACTGAAAAGAGGGTTTTTCTAGATGGTATACGTCTATTAGGGTACTTCGCTCCGTAAAGCCTTACTGCCAAAAGACAATTTTGTCTCGCCTCGCCCCGTATATAAACCATATCAATTAATTCATTTTTAGGAAAATCCATAACTATTACCTTTATACGTCACTTACTACAACAAATTAAACTATTTTTACTTGCTTAACAGACATGTCAAAATATGACAATGCCTACATTTTTGCTTTGTCTTTGCAACTATGATGATAGATAGATAGATAGATAATAATTTATTTGTTTTCATGTAACAATAGGATACACTTATAAGCCAATAGGCATTAAACAATTTTAACTAATTTACAATAACCTACAATTAAATAAAAAAAAAGTAAAAAATAGTAAATAAGTAAAAACACTTTAAAAGCAAAATTACAATATAGTAACAAAGACACAATGAAATAAGAGGCACAACGCAAAAGACAAGAAACCACCTCTGCTGACAGAGCCATCAAATCCCTGTGCTAATTTCAACTGGACTTAAGAAAAACTCATTTAATGAGTAATAAGCTCCTTGAAGCATATGTTATATTTGGTTAAAAGTCTCTTTACTTCCGTTTTACATAACGCACGTACACTCTCTGGGAAACTATTATATATCTTTAATATGACATAATTAACATTTTTCTGTATGTAGCTGTAATTACACTTTTCGGGAAGCAGATTCAATTTATGTCTAGTAGCATACCTGTGATTGTTTATGTAAGTCTCAAAAATATCGCTGTTGCTGTGAGCAAACATAAAACTGTCCAAGACATACATAGAAATAATGGTTAAGATCTTTCTGTCTCTAAACACATTTCTACAGCTATCACGCAGCGTCATTCCAAATATACCTCTAATACATTTTTTCTGAAGAATTACAACTCTTTCAATTTCCGGTGAATTACCTCAAAAGATAAGACCGTATCTTATTCTTGACTGTATGAAGGCATGATGAGCTGACAGAGCAGCATCGACTCCAACATTTTCAGAAATAATTCTTAAAACATAGCAGTACCTTGAAACAATCAACGCAACATTCTCAATATACGCTCTCCAGTCCAGTCTCTGATCTATTTCCACCCCCAAGAAGGAAACACGTTCGGACGATTGGATATTAATATTTCGATATGTAAAAGATAAAGTGTTTTCTATTCTATTGTCGAAAAATAGGCATTGTGTATTTTTTGAGCGTTTATTAATAAGTTATGAGCCGAAAAGTATCCATCAAGAGCTTCGCACGCTCCTTGCACACTGGTCAACATAACGTAAGTGTATTAAAAACAAGGGTAAAAATTGAAAAATTTAAAATAAATCTAAAACTATTAGAAATAGGTATATGACATACTTATTAAAAGTTGGAGGGTTTTATAAAATCTATCAGAAAAACTAATAATGTACAAGGTGTGCCATTTAAAAAATTGAGATTTTTCAATTTAAAATAGTCGAAATGCATAAATTTATTTTGAACACCCTGTAGAATCTAACTGAAATTTCTTTGCATATATCTTTTTTTCATCTCTATAGAACGCTCGTACCAATTATGAAATAAATTAGAAAATAGAAACAAATGTTATATCGGCCACACCTTTTTGAAATACCCTGTATACTCAAAAATAGTTTTAAACTGTGCACCTTAACATCCCCTAAAATATTGTATTCAACATTTTTTCGTCATTCCCAAAACAAATGAGATAATGAACTTTACTCTATCGTTGACTCACCCTGTACATAACAATACCTTTCACCCACAAGATACCGCGAAAACGATGCTTTTTTTACGTGTAGGAACGTTTTTAAATACTAGATGCTAACATGCCATGTAACATGGGTAATTTTTTTAGAGTCATTGGCTGTAATATTTAAAGATTTATCACAGCCGACGCTAACTGATTGATTAAAGGGTCATCTTTTGAATTTTCTATATCCTCATCAAAAATAGAGTTTGTACATTCGGGCCCAATATTAAAGGAGTTATTTTCTCTTTTCACCGAAGTTTCACACGATTTCCAAAAAAAGTTTACGTAAATTTAAAGGGAATTAAAACGGCGTTTTCTGAAGTTACAAAGATTTTTTTTGAGAATTTTTTTACTTGAGAGCATTATCTGTACAGTCTGGAGGGCAGACATTGGTTCAACTTATGGTCTCCGTATTGGATGTATTTTATCTTACTATTTAGTGATTAAAGAGCTTGACAAATCGTACTATATAAAAGGTATCCGAAGGTCACTGGAATAAGTATATCGTTCTTGAAGGAAACTATGTTGAATTATAAAATCGGCAAAAATATAGTTTTTTCTTTAAAAGTTAAAAAATTATAAAAAGAAATTTTTTCAAAATAAACATTTTTGTTTGAGGTATAAATTGATCAATGACTTTATAAAACACCCCAAACGAGTTTCCCAGCAACGTTTTTTTTCCGATCTTTACTGAAAACTGACGACCTTGAAATTTTTGGTTTCTTTTATGTACCAGATGTATTATTAAAAGTAATGCACTCGTGACAATTTTCGTTCAATCTACACCCTGTAGAGAAAATTCCAGAATTTTTTCAAAATTTTTTAATCAGTTCTTTTTGAGATAAACGGACAGCGATTTTTCGCGATTTTTTTTTAAAAAAAAGTGTACACAAGTATTACATCTATATTATATATAAAATGCAACGTTCCTCTGTCTGTCCGTTAGTGAGCTTATCACTTATCCAATTTACGTACTTTTTTTTAAAAAATATACATATGTTCTCTGGCCAGGTTATAGGATATATTTTATTGGGTTAGGTGACATAAGGAATAAGCAGTGACGATAATTGTGAATCAAGTCCGAGAAAAGTTTGCTGCTAGCGCGTTCTCTTGCAATACACTGCCTAAACCGTTAAATATGGAACAATATCATGTAGCAAAAAATATGATATATATATATATAAAATGCAAAGTCTCTTTGTTTGTCTGTCTGTCCGTTAGTGTGCCTATCACTCGAGAACCACTTATCCGATTTACGTGTTTTTTTTTAGTTCATACCTTTGTTCTCTGGCCAGGTTATCTATAATCTCCTATCTAGAATATATATAAAATGCAACATCCCTCTGTCTGTCTGTCTGCCTGTCTGTCTGTCCGTTAGTGAACTTATCACTTGAGAACCACTTATCCGATTTACGTGTTTTTATAAATTTATACATATGTTCTATATAATTCAATATAAGCCTAGATAATGGGAGATAAGATGAGATAATGGGAAATAAGGAGAAATAATGGAGATAATTCGAGATAAGCCTCGATAATGGGAGATAAGGTGAGATAATTGGAGATAAGTATAAATAATGGGAGATAAGGAGAAATAATGGGAGATGGGCAGAGATAAGTCTAGATAATGGGAGTTATGGCGAGATAATGGGATATAAGGAGAAATAATGGGAGATAAGGAGAAATAATGGGAGATATTTTTTTACGTTGGATAACATAAGGAATAAGCAGTGACGATAGTAGTGAATCAAGTCCACGCGAGCGGAGCCGCGGGTCCGGCTAGTTATATATATATATTTGAACTCGTGTTTATATAAGCTTTCATTCACTCGATGACCTGAAAAAAAAAAATTTTGTACCCTTCCTATTTCACCCCCCAAAACTAACCCGTTAAGTCAAAATTTAACACTCACAACTACACGGCTCTGATGAGGCCACCAATTCTTATATTAGGGCCAAATTTCAACTTTCTGTGTCAAATAGTTTCAGAGAAAATCGGGTGTGAAAAACAAACGGACAGACAGATATCGAAGTGATCTTGTAAGTGTTCCGTATGGAACACTAAAAACGGTAATTTTAAAGGCACTCTTGCATCGTTTTGTTTTATTGTATCTATGATAAAGACACAAATTCAAGACGAGGCATAAGTGACTTCATAAAAGAAGAATTATTGACATCTCAGTATAGATAATAATATACAATTCCGCCTACTTTTTGTTGACTTAATTGCTATTTATTTCAAATACATTTTACTCAAAATATAGAGCCAACAAATGTGACCGATTTTTTTTTCAAAAAAAAAATTCAGAAGAATATAAATTTAAAGTAAAATGAGCAATTTAATTTCTTTCTTATCTGCTGTCGCTTTTGGTCGTTTTCTTGTCAAGACGAGCTCGACATAAAATTATACTTTTAAATTTAAGCGGCTGTAAAACTTGTAAAACTTTATAGTTTATTGCAAATGAAACAAACCTACCTGGAATTCACAAAAAAATTATTCATTTTTTAGATATTTTTGTAATATTTTTTTTATATGATGCTCAATGACAAGTACAGTACGTACACACTCATAATTTTGTACTCCTTACAATTCTGAAGAATTGGTAAAATAACTTACCCAGACTTTCCTTCCATTTATGCAGTCCATATACACTAAATTTAACTATCTCACACTAAACTACCAGGTGTACAAGTATGAAATGCGGATTGCAAACAACAGATGGTGCACCAATGCAGTTTGTGCTATAAAGATTTGACACTGCGCCATTTTGTTGTGTCATCAACAAGAGTCAGACGCGCACGAGTGATAAATTGGAAAAGTGTGTGCATAGTTTTGTGTTGTGTTCAATATGTCGAAATTTATACCGAACAAAGAGCATTCGCGGACAGCATTAATTTTTTTGTTTTCATTTGAAGAAAACTGCTGTTAAATCATACCGATTACTTCGAGAAGCTTATGGTGAACATGCTCCATCGCAAGATACGTGTAAACGATGGTTTCGGCGTTTCAAAAGTGGTGACTTCGATGTTGCAGACAAGGAAAATGGAAAACCGCCAAAAAAATACGGAGATGTGGAATTGCAAGCATTGTTGGACGAAGATGATTCACTAACACAAAAACAACTCGCCAAGCAATTGGGCGTTAGTCAACAAGCTATTTCCAATCGGCTTCGAGAGATAGGAAAGAATCAGAAGACCGGTAGATGGGTACCAAATGAGTTGAAAGACAGGCAAATAGAAAAGCGCAAAAACACGTGTGACATTTTGCTCGCTCGGTTACAGGGGATGAAAAGTGGATTTATTTTGAGAATCCCAAGCTCAAAAAATCATGGGTAGACCCAGGCGCACCATCCACATCGACCGCAATACCGAATCGCTTTGGCAGAAAGACGATGCTCTGTGTTTAGTGGGACCAGAGGGGCGTGGTCTATTATGAGCTGTTAAAACCTAGGGAAACGGTTAATACTAAACATTACCAACAACAATTGACCGATTTAAACCATTCGCTGCTTGAAAAAAGGCCAGAATACCGAAAGAGGCAACACAAAGTCATTTTTCTTCATGACAATGCTCCATCCCATATGGCAAAACCAGTTCGCGACACGTTGGAAGCACTCAGCTGGGAAGTTCTACCCCATGCGGCTTACTCACCAGACTTGGCTCCTTCCGATTACCACTTGTTTGCATCGATGGGTCACGCACTTGCTGAGCAGCGCTTTGGTTCGTACGAAGATATGAAAAAATGGCTCGATGAATGGTTCGCAGTAAAAGGGGAATATTTTTACTGGCGTGGTATTCACAAATTGTTCGAAACATGGGAAAAATGTATAACAAGCGATGGAGCATACATTGATAAAGCACTTTTTATCATTATTCCGAATTTAATATGTTTTTTAGAAAAAAATCCACATTTCATACTTGTATACCTGTAGGTATGTTGGGTTTGTGGAATATTTGGCACAATGACACTACTCAGTATATATCACCACTATACCGAACACTTTATTTTTACACTCTACGCGCGTTTCGCTAACCATGTTAGCTTCATCAGAGGCGATGACTGATTCACACTAAAGAATACAGTTCAGTTTACGGTGAAATATTAATAAAAATTATAAATTTAAATTGATTATATAATCAAAAATGATTAAAAAACTACATCACAACAAACAAACTACGTGCTCTCTGTCAACGTACATTAAAGAATAAAATTCAATGCGTATAAAAAATTATCAGGTATGGCAAAAAAAAAAAAACGTCTAACTAAATAAAAATAAACTTTTTTGTGGTATGTGGCTAGATTATTATTTATTATGAGACTGGTAGTTAAAAAATATGTTTTTCGTCATCTAAAAACCCTAAGACCTAAAAAAAAGGGAAATTTCGTAGGGTTAGTTTTTCACGAATACAATACTCCATGTTAGCAGGGAAAGTAAATATAATAATTTACCTGCTGTTCCATAAGTGCATTTCAACTACGGGGAGTTTGACTGGGGCGGTACATCTGTCAAAGAATAACGCAGTTTTCAGCAAGAGGTGTCAAGAAAGTTAGCACAGGGATAACTGGCTCGTGGCGGCCAAGCATTCATAGCAACGTCGCTTTTTGATCCTTCGATGTCGGCTCCTATCATTCCTATCATTTCTAAAACTTGTCCTATATTCAACTCAGCATTTTTTTAGGTTATTTTCTGGTCGGATCTCAATCCCTTCCATACAGTATTCCTGTTAAAATTGGAAACAATGGAAAAGCAAGAACACTGAAACAGAAGTATATTGCGACATACACGCAATCGCCATTTTAACCCCCTACCTTATTCGTTAATACTATTGAATTTCTTCTTCTTCTTCTATCTATAACAAAACAAATATGAAGTCCTCTTCTATCTCTCTTTTTCACCCCTGTTGGCACCTTATATGTTTTATTACAACTGATTATGCTTGAGCTTTATTCATTCTCTCATATCAAAAATTCCTGGAATATTTCTCATAATACTATTGAAACTTTACAAGATTATCTCATTTTTTTCAGCCTCTTCCCATCTTAAGACAATAAAAAAAAAAAAACTTAATTTTCACATTTTACAGTCCAAGAGCCCTGTGTGTTTGCTGAACCTAGCCCAGCTGATGAGCCGTGATACGGCGAAACGCATCTTATTCAACCCTTTCACCTCCTTCTCTTGAAGCGATAGCGTCCAAAACCTATAGGATTTAGCCCATCTTATATAGGTATTATACACGTAATATATATACTACGTTTCAAATTAATACCTCATTTCATTCTAAAGTTATCGCCCCAACAGACAGACCGACGGATATGTGTTGCGTGTTCCATAATCCTAAAACGTGAAGAAAAGCAAAAATCTTGGAGGGTGATTTTTTCCTCTAGTAAAATATTTTTCTTTAACAAGAACAATAAAAATCGTTGATTTATGCTCTCTTGCCAACACGTGGTTCCAAAATAAACAGTAAATATAACCAATTCAAGTGCCACAAGTTGACATTTTAAGTGAATTCACAAAAAAAAGTTGAGCGGAAGAAGGATCATTATTACGTATATTCCTCTTAAAACCGAAAGTATTCTAACAATAACAATTTCTGCTACTCCAAAAATCAAGAAACACCATATTCACAATATCTCCACACACATCTCTGTGTCCACCTCATTAATTCTCTGTAAATTTGACCAAAAATATGTAAAAAAATTAAAGAATAACATAATTTTTAGACTCTCCAACTCCGAAAACCCTGAAAGAACGTATATACTAAGCAACCCCTCTAATCACTCTCCTTTTCTTATATATTTCTTATATAGTCTCTGTTATATTTGACCATAAATAAGTATGTTTAAAATTTAACTCAACCGAAATTGTGATTATTTTTCCGAAAACCCCCACAAATTTTCACAATACAGTTTACTCAATGTAAAATTTAACCACTTTCACCCTCTTAACCTGAACCGATATCGTTCAAAACTATATATTCCTTTCTAACTTCAAGTATTTGATGTGTATTAAGGGTCTAGGCGGTTAAGATGGTGAAAAATGCCCCCAGCGCTTTTGAAAAACAAAAAGTATCCTCATGTAGAACATAAAAAATATGACTTTCCTGAAATTTTCAGCCCTCTAGACCTTCCCATAACCTCAAAAATCTATAAAACGTGATTTTCGGTTTTTTGGCGATATCTCCAGTTCTATTCATCGTAGAAAGCTTTTTTTTTCAAATTGTAGGATTTTTTATTGCCCACAACATGCTTTTTTTTAAAAAAAAAATTGGCGCGAAATTCAAATTGTTTTGAGCGTTTTAAATTTTTAAAATTGAATTTAAAAAAAACTAGGACTTACTCAGGCCCAAAAAAAATTTGTATTGTGTATTTTATGTCAAACTATGCCTGTGAATTTTTTCAGATTTTTAGAAGTGGAGGAAAATGGTTACAAACGCGAAAAACCGCTTTTTTCGTCGTTTTTCCCGCATTTTTACCTACTTTTGGGGCACAGAATTTTGTTGTAGATCCTCAGTTGCTTCAAAAAATTATATATATATATATATATATATATATATATATATATATATATATATATATATATATATATATATATATATATATATATATATATATATTATATATATAATACATGTTATCGAAATACTATTGAATCATTTTATGTAATATAAAGACCATATTACGCTATTTTTTTCCCTTTAAAATCACGATTAAGACAAGATTAAGGCAAGTTTAAGACAAGATTAAGGCAAGATTAACACATTTTTAAGTTTTTTTTTGTTTTGAGTAATTAGTCATACTTCATAATTCATCCAAATATATAATTTTATAGAAATTAAAACATTTCTGTTTATAAAAACATCATATAGAAAAAAGATTTTCTATATTTAATTGAATTAGCGTTAACTTGGTAAAAATCCATATTCAACAAATTAAATACACATGTAAGTATGATTTTTACTTTATAATATAAATATTTTTTTACTTTATATAAATAATATTAAGTAAAAATCACACTTACATGTGTATTTAATTTGTTGAATATGGATTTTTACCAAGTTAACGCTAATTCAATTAAATATAGAAAATCATTTTTCTATATGATGTTTTTATAAACAGAAATGTTTTAATTTCTATAAAATTATATATTTGGATGAATTATGAAGTATGACTAATTAGTCAAAACAAAAAAAAATACTTAAAAATGTGTTAATCTTGCCTTAATCTTGTCTTAATCGTGATTTTAAAGGGAAAAAAATGGCGCAATATGGTCTTTATATTACATAAAATGATTCAATAGTATTTCAATAATATATACATATATATATATATATATATATATATATATATATATATATATATATATATATATATATATATATATATATATATATATATATATATATATATATGTGTATGTATATATATATATATATATATATATATATATATATATATATATATATATATATATATATGTATATATATATATATATATATATATATATATATATATATATATATATATATATATATATACATATATATAATTTTGAAGCAACTGAGGATCTACAACGAAATTCTCTGCCCCAAAAGTAGGTAAAAATGCGGGAAAAACAACGAAAAAAGCGTTTTTTCGCGTTTGTAACCATTTTTTTCCCCCCTCTAAAAATCTGAAAAAATTCACAGGCATAATTTGACATAAAATACATAATATATATTTTTTTGGGCCTGAGTAAGTCCTAGTTTTTTTTTTTAATTCAATTTGAAAAATTTAAAACACTCAAAACAATTTGAATTTCGCGCCAAAAATTTTTTTAGAAAATAGCATGTTGTAGGCAATAAAAAATCCTATAATATATATACATATATATATATATATATATATATATATATATATATATATATATATATATATAAATTCCACTTGGTTACTGTCACCCCAAGATAGAATATATATATATTATATATATATATATATATATATATATATATATATATATATATATATATATATATATATATATATATATATATATATATATATATATATATATATATATATATATATATATATATATATACATATATATATATATATATATATATATATATATATATATATATATATATAATTTTGAAGCAACTGAGGATCTACAACGAAATTCTGTGCCCCAAAAAGAAAAAGGTAAAAATGCGGAAAAAAAACGACGAAAAAAGCGGTTTTTTTCGCGTTTGTAACCATTTTCCCCCACCTCTAAAAATCAGAAAAAATTCACAGGCATAGTTTGACACACAATATATATATATTTTTTTGGGCCTGAGTAAGTCCTAGTTTTTTTTTAAATTCAATTTTAAAAATTTAAAACGCTCAAAACAATTTGAATTTCGCGCCAAAATTTTTTTTAAAAAAATAGTATGTTGTAGGCAATAAAAAATTCTATAATATATATGTATATATAATTTTGAAGCAACTGAGGATCTACAACGAAATTCTGTGTCCCAAAAGTAGTAAAAAGGTAAAAAAAAAAACGACAAAAAAAAGCGGTTTTTTTTAGCGTTTGTAACCATTTTCCTCCACCTCTAAAAATCTGAAAAAATTCACAGGTATAGTTTGACATAAAATACACATATATATTTTTTTTGGGCCTGAGTAAGTCCTACTTTTTTTTTAATTCAATGTTAAAAATTTAAAAACCCTCAAAACAATTTGAATTTCGCGCCAAAATTTTTTTAAAAAAATAGCATGTTGTAGGCAATAAAAAATCCTACAATTTGAAAAAAAAATAGGTTTCTGCGATGAATAGAACCGGAGATATCGCCAAAAAACCGAAAATCACGTTTTATAGATTTTTGAGGTTATGGGAAGGTATAGAGCGCTGAAAATTTCAGGAAAGCCATATTTTTTTATGTTCTACATGAGGATATTTTTTTTGTTTTTCTAAAGCGCTGGGGGCATTTTTCACCATCTTAACCGCCTAGACCCTTTGAAATCAACTTAGAGAGTTATTGAGTCAACAGACATGTAGACAAGCGGAAGTACGAGATTATGTTTTCCTTAATCTGAAACATGAAGAAATACAAATATTTCAGGGGTAATTTTTTCACGAATATCACTCTTCTACAAACGAACATAAAAAAATCAGTATAAAAATTCAAACTTTCAAATAATAAAATGATTTATTGTTCATTAGTTGTTAATTTTTGTCAATCCAGAAACAATTTGGAGAAAAAAAAAAACGTACTTTTTTATAACAGTAATTTAGAACAGATTTAGTTGATGAAAAATATTCCATAGAGTTGGGTGATTTTTTTGAACAATGAATCCTACATACAAAGCAATATTGGACACGTACGTTTTTTTTAAACATTTTCAATTGCTTTATAAACTACTCTGAACCAGAAAATGCTTGACTATTCAGTTTGGTTTCACCGCTATTTAATGGGCAAAATAAATTATAAAATCCCAACATTTTAATCTAAAAATACAGCAAGAATATATGCCTCTGGGCTTCTGAAATATGTTTTTCATTTAAATGTAAATAAAGTATTCGCTATTGACATTTGATTTTTTACCTTCATTTAAGTTAATACGATATAATCGATAATAAAGGGTTAAATTGTTGAAAAAATTTAACAATAAATCGTTTACGAAATATAAAGGCAGAAAAGATGGTACTGGTGGCCACAGATTTAAAACCGCGCTTGTACTTCTTTTACGTTAGTTCTTTAGAGCCTTTTTTGCTACGACACTACACAACAGTTATCATCACTATATGAAACACTTTATTTTGTCCTCGACGCGCGATTCACTAATACTGTTAGCAGCATTGCTCCCAAATGTTTAAGGTATTTCTTACGAGTAACTGTTAAAAATAGTTTTGCTTGAAATCATAGATTTTAGCACTGCTTCACTATAAAGATGGTTTACCACGCCATATTGCCATAAAGTAAAAGTTTCAGATATTTAACATGTAAAAGATGGGAAATCATACTATTTCTTCGATAAAAAGCATGCGTTTTTTACAATTTTTATAGTCGTATGTGCATTAAAAAGTAAAAAGTCAAAAAAAAATATATATACATAAAAAAATTACTTTGCTTTCGTTTATTACAATATGAAGGCAGTTTACTTCTAGTCGTTGCAAAAATATTAGATAAATATTACTTTTTAATGTAATTTATGAAGTAAATTTTCGCTGTAGACTGCGAGTGGACGCGGGCGTTCTTTCAAATTTTGAAACACATAGGTACATTGCACTGATCTTTTCTTTAAAAAGATAGAATAAACGCGTGCCTCCAAGCGCATTTATTCATTTATCAATACTTAATAATTGATATATTTTTAATAAATAATCCAAAGTATCGTTTTAATTAATTAATATACATCGAGACTAAATAAAAATAATAACCGGTCAAGTGCAAGTTGAACTTGCACAATTAGTGTTCCGTACGTTGATTGCTTTTAAAATAAAAAATTTTGTTACGGTGGTATAAAATGATCAGTGACTTCACAAAACACACCCCAAATGAGTTTCAACAAAGTTTGTTTCCAATCTTTACTGAAAACTGATGACCTTGAAATTTTTGTTTTTTTTTTTATATTCCAGATAAATTATTAAAGGTAATGCACTCGTGATAATTTTCGTTCAATCTACACCCCGTGGAGAATATTTCAGAATTTTTTCAAAATTTTTTGATCAGTACTTTTCGAGATAAGGTGGGGGACAGGGATTTTTCGCGATTTTTTAAAAATAATACAAAAAAAAGTATGCGTAAGTATTACATTATATATATATATATATATATATATATATATATATATATATATATATATATATATTACTAGTGTTTTCACAAGCTTTCATTTGACATCACACTCGATGGCCTAGTAAATTTTTTTTTTTTCACTTCCGATTTCACCCACCAAAACTAACCCCTTAAGTCAAAATTTAACTTCCATGGCTCTGATGAGGCCATCAATTCCTATATATTTCTATATCAAATAGTTTCGCAGAAAATCGGGTGTGACAGACAGACAGACAGGACAGACGGACAGGACAGACAGACACCGAAATGATCTTATAAGTGTTCCGTACGGAACACCAATAAATAACACATGATTGCGTGCGGCGGGCAGCAAGCGAGAAGCTACGTTGCCACATTTATTATACCCTGAAAACCAAATTATTTCGCGTCTTTCTCTAATATATGCTCTGTCTGTATTCTCGTTAGAAATACATTAATAAAGTGGTGTTAATTCTTATGTAATGTGCACATCTTCTCGATGATAGCGACATTTACCTTACCAACTCAATAAAATATCAGAATTGGACGCAAAGTCTATTAAAAAAGTTCTAAGGCTGATTTTGCACAAAACATACAAGACGCGCTATTTATATTAAATTTGTGCAAACTACAAGTTTATTTTGGAAAATTTTGTATATTTTATCAAAGACCCTGCTCAGTTTTCTATTTTCATAAGTGGTTTTTGACAATGAAATGAAGAACTTTTGGATCCAGTTAGTTTCAAAAATAAACGTTAATTGCATGCACATTCATCAAAATGAATGAATAGGTGAATCTTATAGGTATCGTGACGGATAGTTCACGTCAGAGTAGTCAATCTAAATCTCTCATGTATACACCTAAGGGGTTAGATACACCTGGGCGCAGCAAGACTATGTATTATAACATTTTTTTTTTTTAAATTATGTTTTCAATGTTAACATGTACAAAACACTTACAAGATCACTTCGGTGTCCATCTGTCTATCTGTCTGTCTGTCACACTCGATTTTATCCGAAACTATTTGACATAGGAAGTTCAAATTTGGCATAATATAGAAATTGATGTCCTCATCAGAGCCATACAGTTTTGAAAGTCAAATTTTGACTTAAGGGGTTAGTTTTGGGGTATGAAATCGGAATTAAAACAATTTTTTTTTACCAGGTCATCGAGTGGGGTGTCAAATGAAAGCTTGTAAAGCGACGAGCTCAAAAATATACATAATGTAATACTTGAGCACAATTTTCTTTGTATTATTTTTAAAAAAATGCAAAAAATCGCTGTCCCCCCACCTTATCTCGAAAAGCTCCGATCAAAAAATTTTGAAAAAATTCTGGAATATTCTCTACAGGGTGTAGATTGAATGAAAATTTTCACGAGTGCATTACCTTTAATAATTTATCTAGTATATAAAAAAAACAAAGGTCATCAGTTTTCACTAAAGATCGGAAAAAAACTTTGTTGAAAACTCATTTAGAATGTGTTTTGTGAAGTCACTGTTCATTTTATACTTCAAAACGAAAATTTTTAGTTTAAAAGCAGTCAACGTACGGAACACTAATTGCGCAAGTCCGACTTGCACTTGCCCGGTTATTTTTATTGAAAGACCTTCAAGACTTTACGTCATTTTTGATATATTGATTTATATTTTATGATAACTTGCACTTGACCAGTTATTTTTGGGTTAAATGGACCACTGATGAAACCTATGGCACCTCCTTGTCTGCAGGATAACTTCACAAAGTATAAGCCAATATGCAAAAATAAAAATTCTTTTAAAATAATGTATTAGTTAAAAATTGTCAAAGGGTTTTTTTCACCAAAAAAAAATTTACAGTGTTTCAAACTTCAGTTTACAAAAAATGTACATTTAATTATTTATAAAAAATTGTCTATTAGAAAAATTAAAAAAAAACCTCTCGACATTTTGTAGAAAAAGTAATTATTAAGATTTAAAAAAAAAGTTAAAAAATATTAAAAATTGAATAATATTGCAGGCAGTCTCTAAACACAGGTAGCGGTCGCAATCCGATGCCAGGTCACATTTAACGCTATAACTTTGTAGTGGAATGGAATTAAAAAAAAAATGAATAATTCTTAAAAGTATAGAGAATAAGGAATCCGTAAAAAATCGAATTTTTGAAAATTCGAGGTGTATGTAACGCTAAACAAAATTCCAGTTGTGCTTGACATTCTTATTCGTCTTGTTTCGGCCCAATCATTGAATAGGTCACATATAGCGTCAGTCGTTGTTACTGTCGTTATTTGAATTAAAAATAATTCACTGCAATATTGGCAATTTCATAAATATCTTCGGGAACTAGAATTAGAATACCGCATTTTACTTATTTACCCCAAAATTCGATAGCCAAGTCGAATATGTCTCCAAAGGTTTTGGGATCTGAAGAGAAAGATTTCATATACGAAACTGGCAATAATATTCTTAAATTTTGTGATGATTAATGGCTCCTGGATATATACTTTTTAACTGATATAACTACGAAATTAAATAAACTCAAACAAAAGCTTCAAAGTGAGAGTAAATTGATTATGGACTCTTAAGAAATAAAATAACAAAACTTAAGCTTTAAGAAAATCAAAGAAACTCATAACATACTATTCCTTTCGCGCTCTTACATGAGTTTAACAGGAATGACAAGCATTTTATTAAATAGGCCAACGAAATTTACCACTTGTTAAGTGAATTTGAGGCCCGACGCTCCAATAGTAAAAAAAATATGAGAACTTACCTCTGTGAATTGTTTTCCACATTTAAAAGCTATTAAATACACTGACACTGACACTAAAGAGTCAATTACGTTATGCGTCTAGTAAATCAAAAACTTTACTCAAAAAACAAGTTTCGCTTCAAAATTTAATTAATCGTTTTTTATGACTCTTGGAATTAAATTATTGTTTTTTGACGAGAATAAAAAACTTACAATTTTTTGTTTATTTTTATACGTGCGGTCCAAAGGAAATTTTTTTAGCCCACCGACGGTTTCGGTAGGATATGGCTGACCTACATCTTTTTCTTCGTCTTGATATTTATCGTTTTTTTTCCAACATTTTCAATTATATACGAGGGTCATTTGAAAAGTACGGTAAACTAGGAAGAAAATATTAAAAATTCACCTGTATTTTTTAAATTTAATTTCCTTTGAGCTCGATTCATTTCGTCCAACGACATCTCCATGCCCTTAGGCCATTTTTATTAAATGATTTATGTCGATGGGCAAAATAGTAGCGAACATCACTTCGCTATTTCCATGAAATCGTTGTCCTCCAAACAATTTTTTGAGATTCGCGAACAAAAAAAAAGGCTGAAGGAGCCAAACTGGGTGTATAAGGTGGAGGGCTAAGCAATTCGAAGCAAAATTCATGAATTTTAGCCATGGCAACACGAGTGACGTGTGAGCAGGGGCATTGAAACGCGGCACCCATTGTGCTTACAGCTTTTGCATACTCAAATGTTATGCACGCATTCACTTGAGATCCCTACAATATTAGCAATCTCCCGAACCTTCAAACGGCCGTCATTCAAAATCATTTGGTGGATTTTCGTCACAATATCCGGAGTTGTCACATCGCTAGAGCGTCCACTATGATGCCCGTCATTTGGGCTTGTTCGCTCACGTTTAAACTCGGAAACCCAGTAGTTCACGGTCTTCAATGAAGGAGAAGAGTCATCGAGAACATTGTCAAGCTCCGCTTTTATTTCAGTGGCCGTTTTCTTTTTCAAAAAGTAAAATTTTATCACAGCACGACTCTTCATGATCTTGAAAATCGCGTATACACGTTTGTATTTCGACAGAACAAACAGTAACTACACTGAGATGTAAACTGTTACTCTGCATGTCATCTCCTAAGGAATGAAACTGAATGATCCAATACCGATTGCCCAACTCGTTGGCTAAACTCTTTGCTTCACATTCTAATATCGATTTCCAAGGAAAAACACCACCTACTATTTCCATAGTGCAGTCAAGGATGCCTGATATTGTCTTCAGACGGCGTATCATTAAACGGATTTTAATGAAGCTAGACACCAAAAAAGTTCCTGGCGCTGACGGAATACCTGCCATAGTTCTCAAAAATTGTGCGAGGGAACTAACACCAGTTTTCAACCTATCCTACAGAAAGGGAATATTTCCTTCCTGCTGGAAATGTGCCACAATTCAGCCGATACCTAAAAAAGGCAAGAAGACCTTGCCAAATAACTACCGACCAGTCGCACTGCTTTCAATAATATCGAAAGTCATGGAAAAGGCTATCAATCAGCATCTTCTAGAATATCTTGAAGGATTCAACATTATTAGCGATCACCAATATGGCTTTCTTAAACATAGATCAACAGGAGATCTTCTGACTTATGTAACACATGTTCGGAACAAGGCAACTGAACACTTTGGAGAATCTCGAGCGGTTGCTCTTGGCATATCCAAGGCATTCGACCGTGTTTGGCACGATGGGCTGTTGGCTAAGCCACGCTCTTATGGTGTCTCTGAAAAATTCTGTTCGTGGCTCTCATGTTTCCTCAGAGAGCGTTCTTTACGAGTGCCAGTCGACGGATTTCTTTCTAACACCTTCACTATCAACGCCGGTGTGCCCCAAGCCTATCTCCTACGCTCTTTCTCATTTACATTAACGATCTGCTCGAAATGACCGGAAACCTAATATACAGCTTGGCAGATGACAGTACACTTATCTCTTCATTCATTTTGAACGTTCGGACATCGGCTGCTCAGACGAATATCCGCAGACAACGGGAAGTCGTTCAACTTAACAAAGACCTGGAAGAAAGTTTATCTCGGGGTGACAGTAACACTACAAAAACCCAGGCGGCAGTTTTTTCTACAAAGTTAAGGTTGCTGAACCCGCCATAGTTATGGCGGGGCACTTTATTTCTCTAACATCGTCACTCAATTTGTTGGGCGTTAATTTGGGAGTAAATATGTCCTGGCATGAACGTGTCGTAGACATAGCAAGGAGAGATTCCCAAAAGTTGGGAATATTATTTCCAACCAGAAAACTTTACACTCCCCAACAACTGTTAATTCTTTACAAAGCTCAAATTCGACCAATTATGGAATACTGCTCCCATGTTTGGGGCTCCGCTCCCAAACATACATTGCATTTGTTGGATTCTATTCAGAGAAGAGCTGTTCGTCTGATTGGAGATCCGAAACTGACCGACGACCTTGATTCGCTGGAACATCGAAGAACGGTTGGCGACTTGAGCCTATTTTGCAAGTATTTTCATGGAAAGTGTTCTAAGGATATAGTCCGCTTAATTCCTCTCAGAGCGGTGGATGTTAGAAATACACGTCGCGCTAATACTTCACATCTGTATGAGGTTTACCTTGTTACTCCTCGTACAACGCTTTTCAAGCAGTCATTTATATGGAGAACATCATCCCTTTTGAATAATTTGCCCAGGACTGTGTTTCCCACCGAGTACAATTTACAGCAATTCAAGAACAACAACGTGAATCGCTTTTTCCGCACCTGTAGCGCTTTAGGGACTTCCCTGCAGCATATGTGCTAGACCCATAAAAAAAAAAATGTGGGTCATTCAAGCGACCCTTGTACTGCCAAGATTTATCACGAATTCACAAACTCTTTGAATCATTTCTGGTATTCAAATTGACGTTGGTCATGCTACATGCTAGTTTCCTCCATACAAATGACGTTTATGCCATTTCGAAACTGGTGTACTTGCATTGCTATACACCTTGTTCATATTTCTGTCATATTTATGCAAAATTTTGCCTATAATTTAATTTCAGCACAATGTTTCATATTTTAAAATTTTTTGTCTGGTAAATTAAAAACTGAAATGAAAATCGGAAAAGGATATAGCTTTAAAATTTAATATGTGATATATATATATATATATATATATATATATATATATATATATATATATATATATATATATTAATTATAGCATAATTAATCTTTTTAAATATGCCTTTTCTTCTGGTCAGTCGGTAAAATATATATCTGCAGTTCTCCTCAAATATTAGTTAGCCACTAAGAAAGGATGACAAAATCTGTGCAAAATTTTCTGAAAGGAAATAACGTATTTCTTTTTGTTTTCTTTATGGTAAAACCCATAAATTGTGACCAAACTCAGAATGATGTTGATGAAGCATAGTACGATGAAATATCGGAAAATGCTTTGAATGTTTATTTCACTGCCATTACGTTACAAATGACTAATAAAATTTAAGCCGTGGATAAAGTATAGATGTTTTTTCTCTCTCACTAATTTATACTCATATAAACATTATATCACTAAAATATAGAAGAAGATATTCCAATTTAGTTAGCCCATAAAGCACTGGTCCTTTTACTCGTACGCGTGCACCTATTTTCTTATTGTCTTAAAGTTTTTTCGAAGGGAAAAATTTTAGTCGATAAATTAATTGGTATAGCCCAGGGATGTCAAAGATACGGCCCGCGGGCCGCAACCGGCCTACGGGATGTATCAGTAAGGCCCGCGATCGCAATGTGTCACAGAAAGAAGAATCATGTTTTTTAGAGCTTTTAGACTTCACTCGATTCCTCTACGGAAGTTTTAAAATGCGCACACTACATTTATAAGTAATTTGAAGGGCAGCGCGTGCCTTGACAAGCGAGAGAGATAGACAGTAACGCCATCTCTTAGCAACAAGCGGAAATACCCTATTATTTTTGTTGAGAACAATAGAATCTTCCACGCGCTTCGAGTCTAGACTAGAATCTTCCTTATCGATATTATAAAAGGAGTGCGTCGGCACGACGTGAGTCAGTTGAGTGTGAGTCGAGTAATCGAAGCGATACGGTCGGAGAAGGATTTTAGTTGTACTGCGAAGTAGTGATTGTGAAGATATTGTGCATTTGTTTGTGTCGTGCGCGTGCGATATCCATAATTGTTGTGTCGAGTTCCATAACTGTTACGATTTTGGCATAATGTCACAAAAACGTAAAGTTGATAGTGAGTGCAGAGTTTTTCAGTCTAAATGGGAAATTGCATATTTTTTCATAGAATGAAAGGTAAACCACTGTGTTTGATTTGCAATCAAACAGTTGCTGTTTGTAAGGAGTTTAACTTGGAGAGACACTATGATACGAATCATAAATCAAAATTCGATTGTTACACTGAAAAAATAAGAATGGACACATTGTCATCTTTAAAATCTAAACTTCAAGGTCAACAATCGACGTTTACTAAAGCTAATACTGAGAGCGAAGATGCCCTGAAATCAAGTTTTATTATTGCATTAGAAATCGCGAAGAGATCAAAACCTTTCACTGATGGTGATTTTATTAAAGACTGTATGTTGAAAGTTGCCGATGTTTCATTTCCATTTCAAAAGTCAATAATTCAAAATATTTCGCTGTCAAGAAACACTGTTGCTTCAAGAATAAATGATTTATCTCAAAATCTGGTTCTTCAACTGAAGGAGAAAATTAAGGAATTTACAAACTTTTCACTGGCTGTTGACGAGAGCACTGATACTGTTGATACAGCCCAACTTGCTGTTTTTATACGAGGTATTAACAGTAACTTTGAAATAACTGAAGAACTATTAAAGTGCGTTCCATTGACAGGTACTACAACAGCAAATGATATTTATTCTGCAATTGAGCATTTGATAGCAGAATATGAACTCGACTGGAATATACTTAGCAGCACAACTACGGATGGCGCTCCTGCCATGGCTGGCAAACATTCGGGCGTTGTAACTAAATTAAAACAGAAAACATCAGGGAATTTTGTGGGATTTCACTGTATAATTCATCAGGAATCATTGGCATCCAAACATTTAAAAATGGACCATGTCATGCAACCTATAATTAAAATAGTAAATTTTCTAAGGAGCAGAGGACTAAATCACCGACAGTTCAGGCAGTTTTTACAAGATTTGGACGAAAAGTTTTCTGATGTTCCTTACTTCACCGAAGTTCGTTGGCTCAGTCGAGGAGTAGTTTTAGAAAATTTTTTTGCATTACGTGACCCTATTCACCCTATTCAAGCTTTCATGTTAGAAAAAGGCAACCCAATTGATTATGACAATGATTGGTGGGTTGATTGTGCCTTTTTGGTAGATATGAATAAACACTTGACTGATCTGAATGTAAAGTTACAGGGTAAAAATCTGATTGTCACTCAAATGTATTTATGTATTCATGTATTCAAGCCTTTGAAACAAAGTTGAGGCTGTGGGAAAATCAGGTAAAAAATCAAACTTTGGATCATTTCCCTCATTTAAAGTCATTTGGCACAGTGAACCAAAAAAAATTGGATCAATATTCTCAACTTCTGCAAAATTTGATCACGGAATTCAACAATCGTTTTGAAGACTTTCACAAAATGAATGAAATGGAATTCCCAATTTTCAACAATCCATTCAATTTTGAAGCTTCACAGGCACCAGTTCATTTGCAAATGGAGTTGATAGATCTTCAATCGGACAGTATTTTGAAAGAAAAATTTAAAGGGATTAACGCTCTTACATTTTATACACAATATTTCAAGAGTTTGGATAACTACCCGGAATTAAAAAAGCATGCAGCACGCATTCTCTGCGTGTTTGGTAGCACCTATTTATGTGAGCAGATGTTTTCCGTCATGAAAATAAATAAGAACAAACATCGCACAAGACTTTCGAATGAACATCTCCAATCAATTCTTTAAAATAACTACAACGAATATGATACCTGACATCAATGAGCTTGTCAAAAACAAGAGAAGTCAGGTATCTGGATCCTCGAGCTCAAAATAATTGCCCTCTTTGATAACTTTGATATAATTTTTAACAACCGTATATTATATACTATATAATTAAATAGATAAAATGTTATAATAATTCAGTACATTTTTTTTATTTGAATCTGGCCCGCCTACACAATCTAAATTTAATATATGGCCCTCTGCAGAATTGAGTTTGACACCTCTGGTATAGCCCCATATATATATATGACTAGTTTGTGATAATACTGCATCAGTTCTAAAATTTAATTGTCGCAATATGTATGATAGTTCCCCGTACATTTTCCCGGAGCAAATGTAAATGCGACTTGGCATTTTGCTATTTTCGGCAATATTGTATAGTTGTATAACTTTAACGGCTCTATATTAATATTTGATTACCCCCTTAATGTATCCTTAAAAGTTCTCGAACAGTTCTTGTTCAAATTTAAAAGCTCAATTGCTACTTAATTTTTATCGTATGAAATTAAATTCTTATTGGGAAAAATTTATTAGGACAAGATGTTTATTAAAACTTTAACCGCTTTAAGCACGAGAAAGATTTTATTATACTATAACATGAAAGTTAATAATAAACTCTTTTTACAAGTTATGGTAAGAGTTTTAAACATGCGGAGGTATTAAAAATGGATATCGCCAGTAAAATTCAATTACTATATTTAGAGTGCATTTTTCAAACCAAATTTTAAAAAATCGGTATCGGTGATTTGCAAACATATAGTTCTATGGTAAATAAGTACTAAAATTGACTTTCTCAAGTAAATAAAAAGTAAATTTCTGCAATTAGTGGAAGCAAATATCGTAAAATTTTTATAATTTTTAGAAATTTTTGAGTACAGCTTGGAAATCAATTCAACTTCGAAACAGTGCCAACATAATGTAGTTTTCTCAACATAGTTTTGACCACTTTTCTTCTATTTTCGACTTACCATTTCTTAAATATCTCAGCTTCTATTCGTTGTTATGCAATAAAAAAAAAATCATTTTACTTGTCATAAAATTGCCTTAAAAAAACTGCGTAGAATGCATTAGAAATAACCGGTCAAGTGCAAGTTAAACTTGCACAATTAGTGTTCCGTACGTTGATTGCTCTTAAAATAAAAAATTTTGTTACGGTGGTATAAAATAATCAGTGACTTCACAAAACACACCCCAAATGAGTTTTCAACAACGTTTGTTTCCAATCTTTACGGTAAACTAATGACCTTGAAGTTTTTGTTCTTTTTATATACCAGGTAAATTATTAAAAGTAATGCACTAATAATAATAATTTTCGTTCAATTTACACCCCGTGGAGAATACTCCAGAATTTTTTCAAAATTTTACTTTTCGAGATAAGGTGGAGGGACAGCGATTTTTCGCTATTTTTTAAAAATAATACAAAGAAAAGTGTGCACAAGTATTACATTATATACATATATATATATATATATATATATATATATATATATATATATATATATATATATATATATATATATATATATATATATATATATATATATATATATATATATATATATATATATATATATTACTCGTGTTTTCACAAGCTTTGATTTGACACCACATTTGATGACCTAGAAAAAAATTTTTTTTTTCACTTCCGATTTCACCCCCTAAACTAACCCCTTAAGTCAAAATTTAACTTTCAAAACTACACGGCTCTGATGAGGCCATCAATTCCTACATTATTACCAAATTTCAACTTTCTATGAGAAATAGTTTCGGAGAAAATCGGGGTGTGACCAAGTGTTCCGTACAGAACACTGAAATTAGCACTAAAGCAAATTGAAAAATGGGTTTTTACTGGTAACTTCCGTTCAATTCGTTATTACGGCTTTAAATTATAGGAAAATATAGCTCTTATATTAACAAAAAAGTATGCAAATTCTTATTAAAAAATGTTAAGGTATTTCTTACGAGAAGACAGAGTTAAATTTGAGATGTTAGAGAAAGACGCGAAATAATTTGGTTTTCAACGTATAATAAATGTGGCAACGTAACTTCTCGCTTGCTTCCCGCCGCACACAATCACGTGTTGTTTATAATAACCTTGATACTTTTACATGGTATATAATAAAATTATGTTTAATTAGAACGATACTTTGGATTATTTATTAAAAATATATCAATTATTAAGTACTTAAAATTAAATAAATGCGTGTGCGTGGCACGCATTTATTTTAGTGTATTTTAAAAGAAAGTCGGATCAGTACGATGCATATACTAGTCCGGGAGCTCACGACCAAAAAGCGGCATACCACTTTGTTAATTATGCTCCCCTTAGTCTCTCCAGGTAATTTGAAGCCTCAAGTCTGGTTCCTATACCTGGAAATGCATTTTAAAGCTGCAAGAAAAAGTCGGTGGACGAACTGGGTGGCAGATATTCTAGGTATAGCTTCATTTCTGTGAAATGAGACTGAAAAATGAATACCTGCCATAGATATAGGGTCAATCCAAAGTTATAAAGGTCTAAAGTTGCAGAAAAAATCGATCCACCTGAACCCATAGAGATGCGAATGAAATTTGTTTTAACATGTTCGTCTGATTCTTTATTAAAACGTGCGCGCCTGTCCTACAACGCGCACGCCCGTCCTGTAAGTCTCGAGAGACGCTCAAATCACCACTGAAACAGTTACAAGCAGATTAATATATTTATTTAATTTGTAGTGCAATTTCGCTCTATATTTTTAACCTTTAAATTGATGTTTATATTTATTGTTTAAAATTTATATTTAAAAACCTCGAAACGTCTTTTAACCTCTTCACGACCGAATTTATTTGGGAAAGTAGGACCAAAATGCCCGATTTTTTTTATGGTATGTGTTAAGTCTGCAAATAGGACTTACCAAATATGTTTTTTCAAAGTTTCAAAAAAACAAGTGTTTTCACAAAAAATAAAACATTTTAATTCTGTTCTTGACATCACCCGAATTAACTCGGGCGTTCAACGAAATGCTAATTTGAAACAAAATTTGAGCCAAATAACAAAAAAGTGGCTTATCTTATCAACTAAATAGTACTAACTGTATGATATACTCTAAAGCAGGGTGTAACACAGAGCGGTACGTCACAAATAGGGCAGTAGTAGCGTGTTTCCTTTCGAACTTTTTTGCCGCGGGCATCACGCACTCTACAGCATACACCACATTGCCGAGTTGGAAATTGTTTTTTTTTTTCGGTTGCCGGGATACACTCAGGGAAATGACGACCTGTCAGTCTAAGTGGTGTAGGTTGACTTGAAGGTCGTCCTTTTCTAGAAGAAAATTCCGTGCGGTGATATTTTTCCATGATCTGTTTGATTAGATCCAACCTATAAACTAGTGCTGACTTTGTTCCTCCAGTTTTTCGATATAACACAAAAGAGTTCCACAGTGCCAAATCTAATAAATGAAAAAATATTTTTTTGTAATACTTTTTTCCACGCTTTCTTGGAAGGTTGTAGTCTGCTAAGTGTTGATCCACCCGATCAACACCGCCCATGGTGTCGTTATAATCGATGACAACTTTCGGCTTTATTATAATCTCTCTTGGTTTTTTCTACCTCTACACAAAGCAACATCTTTCTTGTCTTTCCACTTTAGGACACAAACTTTACCTCTTTGAAAGGCTACAACTTCTCCTTTTTTCAGCTTCTTTTTTTTTAGCTCTGAAGGAACTTCTTTCCGTGTTAATTTTACTGTTCCATAAACGTCGGTTTTCTTTGTAATAAGTAAATCCGCAAGCTGGGGGGGTTATAAAAATTATCCATCGTTATGCAATAACCCTTCTCTAGCAATGACTTAGACAGCGTCATGACAACTTGCGACGAAATTGGTAGATTTTCATAGTCTTTGTCAAGGTTGGTTTGTTTTCCAGTGTAGATGATAAAATTCCATACATAACCACTTTTAGATTCACAGAGTAAATAGGTTTTTATACCAAATCGAGCTCTTTTTAGTGGAATGTATTGGATCCAACCAAGTCTACCCTTATATAAAAGGAGACTTTCGTCAATAGACAGGTTTTTTTCAGGTACGACCAGTTCTTGAAACTTGCTAACCAATTTTTCGTATACTGGCCATATTTTATTAAGTTTTGGGTTTGGATGAGTTACTTCATCAAATTCATCATTATTAGAAAAATGGATGTTTTGATGGATAGCCTCAAATCTATTTCTGCTCATACAACTGGCAAAAAAGGGCGTCACCAAAAGAGGATCGGTTGACCAGTATTGACGCAATTCTGGTTTTTTTATAACGCTCTGTAAAATTGTCAATCCTAAAAAGACTCTAATTTCTTCGCTAGTCACAGGGTACCACATTTTTCCTCTTTTTTTTTGCTCAGCATACCTATTGGTTTCTGTTACTATATGGCCAAGCAGATCGTCGTCAACGAACTGTTCAAAAAATCCAACATGTTCCAATCATTGCAGGATACACAATTTATAGACGGTACAGCCGTAAAAGGGAATGATGGTGGGGCTGGGGAATCAGGTTGCAATTCAAACCAATCACGTGCTTCAAGTAAACCCACCGAATTATCTGAATTCGAGCTACTACTTGAAATATTGCCGTAAGATGTATCAGAGCCACTTTCGTCTATTGGTTCGTCAACTTCTGACTCATCTGACAGATCATAATCGTGCCTGTCCATGATATACTAAGTACTTGGGTTTCAGCTACTAAAATGTAAATAACAGGTATAATAAATATATTTACTTATTGTAGACAAAAACTCACGTAAAATTTAATTCACAGAAGCAGCGCAACAAAACTTATCAAGTCGCAACACAAACTAAATTTACCCGCTGGCAGCTTATTTTGCCTCAAGATCAAATAAACAGTTGCAAAAATCCGACAAGACCCGAGGGGTTTGAGTTAAATGTGTAAAAATGCGTATTCCCGCTTTTCACGAGACAGTTCGGGTGATGGCGCGTAACATCCATAAAAATTAGAGATGCCCGAGTTAGGCCCGAGCATAGGAAAATCGAAACGTTGACCGTGCCCGAGTTATCTCGGGTACAGTTGTTAAGCGGTTAATATGTAATTACGAAAATTTAAAAAAAAAAAAAAAAATTCTGGCTATATTGGATAGTACCGTTGAAATTTTTGATTTTTGACATGACAGACAATAAGAGTGATCCAAAAACATCAAGAATTAAAACTGTAAACAATTTTAAAACGTAAATGCAGTAAAAACAATATTTTTTACTGTATTCTGCCACTCTGCGATGGGTTCACCTACCCTCCTTTTTTTGCCACTTCCACCCTCCATGACCACGGCAGAAACCGGAATTTGAATCTATATGTTGTATTTTTTGGTTCAGTTTGTCACATTTAATAAGTGATATATTTATCTGCCTCTCTTCGATAAGTCCAAAATCTTTGTTATGAGCTCCCGGACTATAAATGATTCAAAATTTGATAGAACGCCAGGGTCCTCGCGAGCACTCTTCTTCAAGCTACGTTGCCACAGCGAAAATTTACTTCATAAAATTCAGTAAAAAGTAATATTTATCTAACATTTTTACAACAACTAAGAGGTAAACTGCCTTCATATTTTAACAAACCAAAGCCAAGTATTTTTTTACGTATATATTGTTTTTTTGTGACTTTTTACTTTTTAATGAACATACGACAACAAAAATTGTAAAAAATGCATGTTTTTGATCGAAGAAAAAGTATGGATTCCTTACTTTCACGTGTTAAACATCTGTTACGTGTTAAATATCTGAAACTTTTACAATTAATGATGGCAATAGCAGTACGGCGTGGTAAACCATCTTTATATTGAAGCAATGAATGCATGATGCTAATATCTATTATTTCTCAAAATTTCAAGCAAAACTACTTTTAACAGTTACTCGTAAGAAATACCTTAAGAGGATTGGTCAAAATACGCATTTTAGTCCAAATCTTATTATGGATTTGTTTAATAGGCGAAAGGTCGTAGGAAACTATTTTTTAAATACGCGAAATTTTATGCTCTTTATGATAGTTAGATACACAAAAAACTATCTTATTTTTCAATTTTTTCGTTACGAAAAATTCATTTTTTTTTTCGATTTTGCTCCAGAAAAGATCTAGTTCTTTATCTTTATTTCTATTCAATATTTTATCTTAAATATAACATAAAAAAGTGATTTTAAATGAAATAATAAGTATTTTACAATAAAACTATGATTTAGATAACAGAAACTTTTATTGACAAACTATTAATACATTTACTAAAATTATCACAGATGCAATATTTATAATTTAAAAATAACCAGTCAAGTGCAAGTTCGACTTGTACAATTAGTGTTCCGTATTTTGATTGCCTTTAAAATAAAAATTTTCGGTACGGAGGTATAAAATGATCAGTGACTTCATAAAACACATTCCAAATGAGTTTTCAACAATTTTTTTTTTCAATCATTACTGAAAATTGATGACCTTGATTTTTTTTATATACCAGATAAATTATTTAAGGTAATACACGCGTGATAATTTTCATTCAATCTACACTCTGTAGAGAATATTCCAGAGGTTTTTCAAAATTTTTTGATCGTTACTTTTTGAGATAAGGTGGGGGGCCAGCGATTTTTCGCACTTTTTTAAAAATAATAGAAAGAGAATTGTGCGCAAGTATTACATTATACATTTTTTTCAACTTATCTTTTTACAAGCTTTCATCTGACACCTCACTCGATATCCTGGTAAAAAAAAATTCACTTCCGATTTCACCCTCCCAAAACTAACCCCTTAAATCAAAATTTAACTTTAAAACTACGCGGCTCTGATGAAGCCATCAATTTCTATATTACTGCCAAATTTTAACTTTTTATGTCAAATAGTTACGGAGAAAATCGAGTGTAGCCGTCAGACAGACAGACGGACAGGCAGACAGACAGACACCGAAGTGATCTTATAGATATTCTGTATGGAACACTAAAAATCATTCGTGATCTATAGCGTATGTACTCGAGCTTATTTTCCGCTATATTCAAAATTATCCGACTGATTGCACAGGCCAACAAAATAAATATTTGTAAAAACTTTTTAAACCGATATGTATTTTTGGGAAAGAAGGGGTTTTCGTTGGGCCTGATATTTGCAAGATGATGTTCGATTCCAACTTTGAAGCAAGGAAAAATATTTGTAAAAACCTTTTAAACCAATACATCTAAGTGTTATGTATTTTTGGGTGCTGAAACCATATCTGGTATCAGTTTTTTTGTATCACTCACAGTTCTCTCACAAAATGACATCGATTAAATTTCAAAATAGGGAAAATTTGATACATAAAAAAATAAAAATTAAACCGTACTTTCATTTGATTAGGCTACAAATTTTACTCACGATAACATATTTCACTTCAATGCGAATATTTTAGGTGCTTATTTTTTTGTATTTCCTTTCCCTTTTCTCTGTGAAGTTTCTTGTATAGCTTTTTCTCCGATGTTCAGCATTTTGTTGTTCTCTATGAAGTGACCAACAGTAATCACCCATCATGTTGATATTCCACCGTCCCTGGTACCATTTCTTCATCTCCTTTATGTCCTGGTGGAACTGTTCCCCCTGCTCTTTATTCACATCGCCTAAGTTTTAAGGAAAAAAGTCAAGATGATTGTGCAAGAAATGAACTTTAAGGCTAATCAGACAATCCAGATTTTTGAACTTGTCTATCATATTAGCTACGATAAGTTCATAGTTAGGGTCTTTCACATTGCCCAAAAACTTAGTCACAACTTCTTTAAATGATATCCAAGCCTCCTTTTCCTTTGTAATCATCCTTGCTTCAAAGTTGGAATCGAACATCATTTTACCAATATCAGGCCCAAAGCAAACCTCTTTTTTCACTTTGGCTTCTGATAAATGAGGAAATCTTTTACACAAATATTTAAAACATTCACCGTTTTTAGGCAAGGCTTTCATAAATTGTTTCATTAAGCCTAACTTGATGTGTAGTGGTGGTAGAAGAATCTTTTTGGGTCTACTAAAGTTTTATGCAAAATGTTCTTCTCGCCAGGTGTTAAAGTTTTTCTTATGAGTCATTGTTTTTTGAACTAATGTTGATCCCTTGCTCTGCTGTCCCACTCACATATAAAACATGGAAACTTTGTAAATACCTTTAGTTGACCAAGGATCATGGAGATAACTTTTAAATCTTCACGTAGCATCCAATCGTGAGCTGGATAGTTAATTTTCTGTAAAATCATGTTAAAATTTTCGTAAGTTTCCTTCACATGGACTGAAAGAGCAACAGGCAGTGAAGCATAAGTATTTCTGTTGTGTAACAGAACACCTTTTAAACGAGTTTTTAATGAGTCAATAAAAAGCCTCCAATCTTCCTTCTTGTACTCAATGCCAAATTCGTTCATTAGACTACCAATATCATGGCAGTAAACCAAATCCTCTTCCTGCTTGAAAAACTAAGCAAACTATTGATATATAATAAAAGTCTGTTTTTAGTCAATTTCCACTGGTTTATTTAAATTGCGATGACGCGTTTCGCTGTCGATGCAGCTTCTTCAGATCTACATTTTACACTGTCAACTTAGGTTTAATATTCACAGTTTTATATAATTTCTTAATTATAATATTACACCTAATTAAATTACATTGATAGTATTGGGAAATCCACACAGATTTGAAGTTAGGAGAATAAATTCAATAATGGTGAATTGCTTATATTTACCTAGTCGTTGAGTAAAGTACCTGTAGTCCTTAATCGATTTATTTGCATTGTATCTAAAAGGTTTAGTTTTAAACCTTTTTGTTGGGTGTGTAAAATTTTGAAGTTCTTGTTAAATGTGTGATTTTCTGTTAAAAGATGATTAGCATATGTTGAATTAGATTTTCTATAAATGAAACTTTTTTCGTGTTCTGTAATTCTTTGTCTAAATTTAGGTCCAGTTTCTCCGATGTATGTTTTAGGACATGACCCACATGTTAATTGATAAACCCCTGATTTATTGTCTTTATTGATTTGTGGTTTGTAGTTTTTAAGAAATTTCCCTATAGTATTGTTAGTCTTGTAAGCTATGTTGATATTTTTTTGATTTAAAAATTTCCCCAGTTTTTCCGTTGGTTTGCCGAAATAGGTTAAGCATTTACAGGTGGTATTTCTGTCCTTAAAACGTGGGTATATTTCTGAGATTGCCTTGTTTCTAAGTTTTTTCCTAACGATACTATTGATTAAAGTAACCGAATAACCGTTGTTAATGGCTACTTGTTTTATGTAGTTTAATTCTTTAGTAACATTTTCTTCTGTTAAGGGGATATTAGTTAGTCTATGTATAAAACTATGATAAGCTGCAAGTTTATGATGGTTAGGGTGGTGAGAACTATTGTGAATTGTGGTATCTGTATGACAAGGTTTGTGATATATTGCAAATTCATGTTTTTTCATGACTTTACTAATTGTTAAGTCTAGGAAATTGATTTTCCCTTCGACTTCTTCTTCCATTGTAAAACTGATATTTCTATGTAAAGAATTAATATACTGTAAAAAGTGAGTTAATTGTCTACTAAAAAACTAAACCTTTTAGAGACAATGCAAATAAATCGATTAAGGACTACAGGTACTTTACTCAACGACCAGGTAGATTTAAGCAATTTACCATTATTGAATTTATTCTCCTAACTCCAAATCTGTGTGGATTTCCCAATACTATCAATGTAATTTAATTAGGTGTAATATTATAATTAAAAAATTATATAAAACTGTGAATATAAATATAAACCTAAGTTGACAGTGTAAAATGTAGATCTGAAGAAGCTGCATCGACAGCGAAACGCGTCATCGCAATTTAAATAAACCAGTGGAAATTGACTAAAAACAGTCTTTTATTATATATTTATAATGAATTTCCATCAAGTAGAAGCTACAACCATCCAAAATTTCAAACTATTGATGTCTTGTTCTATAATGGTAAATAGATGTTCCAGATTCCAATAAATGTTTTTCTTTCAGCCTTGAACCAAGCAATTCTGCTTTTTCCTTAGTCAAACCCAAATCTCTCACTAAATCATTTAACTCAGCTTGTGTAAAAATCTGTGGTTTTAAATTTTCTAGAGAACATTGAAACTCATGATCATCCGGTAGACTTTCATTAATTTCGGGTCTGGACTGTAAAACGTCATCAATAGACTGAGGTGCCTCAAGAACAGGAAGTCCCGGTCCATGTCCCACCGGCCGATTAGCTGAAGTAAAGTTAGGATAGACAATTACTTTCTTATTTTTGGAGTTATATCCAGAAACATAACCGCGGCAAAAATAACAATCATTTGAATGATTTTTTTTTGCTCTCTCCATACCATGGGTACTGCAAATCTAAAAGCTTTCTTTTCTTTCCTATACCATTTCCTAAGATCCTCTACACAAACATAACATACCTTATGAGGAGCCCAACATTTTTCTTGATTACCGATTTCTACACCAAAATATACAAAGTATACTTTTTTTACAAAGTCAGTAATGTTTCTTTGATGTTTTTTAACTACAAACTTACAATATATGTAACAAAAAGTGTTGGGAGAGTTTTTACAACTACGATTAGCCATACTTTGAGTGTGAATTAAAGCACATGGGTTAAACACTGCAATGTGAGGTTATACTAACTGGAAGAAAACAAACAGCTGTGACATTTCTCGGAACTGCTAACCTAACAACATTTGATTTTACTGCCAACCTTATAAAATTCTTATTTTATTGCCAACCTAATAACATTCGAATGATAAAATATAAACTTTTCACATTTTGAATATTAAAATGTGAGAAATTAGTGGGTGACATGACTTTTCTATTATTATTTTCGAACTCAGCACACCAAAAAACATAGGAATCAGGTAAAATTATTAAAAAAGTTTTTTCATCGTTGGCCTGTGTTATCTGAATTGGATTCATATTAGCACGAGTATAACAAGTTGGAACTGTCTAGCTCATTTTCATCGATAGAATGATCTAAAATGAGTAATGAGTCATCGGAAAAATAATCTGTACATTCATTTGTCAAAGATTCTGACTGATAATAATCTTTAATCAGCTCATTCTCATCTAGATCTTGCGAGGATATTTCGGCAGTATCTTCGCAATTCAAACCATCGCAATGTTTATATAAACTAGTCCATCGAAGTCCAACTCTTTTGCAAGAACAATGCTAAAGGAAAGTAAAAACTGAAGATAATGCAAAATATATACGAGGCTGGTGCAAAGTCCGAGAGATGGCACCATCGGCGCGTATCGAGGTCATGTTTAGTTAGTAGCATCTCTTGAATGAACGCACACCAAGTTTCAGCCATATTGGTCTATTTCTTTGTGTTTGGCATTCGTGTAAATCAAGGAAGTCGAGTGATTTTCAAGAAATGGGCGAAAAAAAAAGAATTTCGTGTGGTGATTAAACATTACTTTATGAAAGGCAAAACGCCTCAGGAGACTAAAGAGAAGCTTGATAAACATTATGGCGACTTTGCACCTTCGATTAGAACAGTTTATAAGTGGTTTTAAAATTTTCGGACTGGCTATATGGGCACAAGTGACGCTGAACGTTCTGGACGGCCTGTGGAGGTTACGACTCCAGAAATCATTGATCAAATCCATGATATGGTGATGGATGACAGAAGAGTTAAGGTGCGTGAGATTGCTAGTGCTGTGGGCATCTCGACTAAACAGGTACATAATATTTTGCATAAACATTTGGACATGAGAAAGCTATCCGCAAGATGGGTGCCGCGATTGCTCACGCTTGACCAAAAACGGAATCGTGTGAAGTGTTGCAAGGATGGTTTGCAACTGTTCCAGAAGAATCCGGAGGACTTTAAGCGTCGTTTCGTCACTGTGGATGAAACATGGATACATTACTATACTCCTGAGACCAAACAACAATCTAAACAATGGGTTACCAAGGGGGAATCTGCACCAAAAAAGGCGAAGACCGTTCCTTCGGCCGGAAAGGTTATGGCGACTGTCTTTTGGGATTCGCAAGGGATAATCCTCATCGACTATCTCGAAAAGGGTAAAACTATTACAGATGAATATTATTCATCGTTATTGGACCGTTTTGAAAACCAAGCTGCAAGAAAAAACGCCCGCGATTGGCCCACAAGAAAGTCCTTTTCCATCACGACAACGCACCAGCACACACCTCAGTAGTTGTGGTCGCAAAATTAATGGAAATAGGATTCCAACTCGTTTCACATCCCCCCTATTCTCCAGACTTGGCTCCCTCGGACTACTATTTGTTCCCCAATTTGAAGAAATGGCTGGCGGGACAAAGATTTTATTCAAACGAGGAGGTGACTGCAGACACTAATGGATATTTTGCAGACTTGGACAAATCCTATTATTCGGAAGGGATCAACAAACTAGAACATCGTTGGACGAAGTGTATAAGCCTAAAAGGAGACTATGTCGAAAAATAAAAAAGGTTTACCCCAAACACATAAGTAGTTTTTATTTTTGCACGTACTTTTCAAACCAGCCTCGTACAAGTATATTAGCTTTTCTGATGAGGATCAACAATAAGTTTCGGCGCTACATTAAAAGTGCAGCAGGTCCAAAAATAATGGACAACCCGTTTCTGTTGATGCAACTTAAAAGAGTAATTTTTAAAACAGTTTTTGAAAATGCCATGTTTTGCTAGGTAATCTGATTAGTGAATCAATAAACTCAATAACATGATAAAGGTAATACTCCAACTTAAAAGTCACCCCGTATATATTTTTAATTATAACACAGTTCTAGTTATAAAACGACATAGCACTTGAGTACGTAGTGCAAAATCTGACTCTACAAGGGCCGTCTTTTAAGTGTTTACAAACGACCAATAAGGTCCGTTTGTTTGGAGTTGATAGCACACAATATGGGTTATAAACATTAAAACGTCATTAACCATAAGCGTCAAAAATTTCTCTATACCATTTTCTTAAAATATTTTGTTAAATGCCTTCTAAACTTTACAATAAGCTATATAAATCAACGCATTTCAAAGTTTATTTTAATGAGTAAATGATGAAATTAAAAATCTTATTTGTGTGATAAAGACTTAAACGAATACAATTAACAATTCTTAAGAACTAGAAATCTACAGTGTTTATAAAGCATAATGATAACACAGGGCAACAAAAAAAATATTTTTGTTTTGGTGCCTGGGATTTTAGAGCTGATTTTAACTATATTTGGGACGCTAAATCTATACATGCAATCCATTTTTCTCTATCAGCTCTACTTTTTTAGATACATCAACTTATCTACCAATGTGGTTTTTATTCAGTATATTCATTTATGAGAGTTCTAAAATTATTATATATTCATTAATGTAGGTACAATGGTTTTATTGTCAGTCTGTAATTGAGTAAATTCCAGGTAAATCTATAAATAGTGGAACCATTGCCTATCAGGTACCTGAACTGACCCTTTTAATCACCTAACTCGGGTAAGTCTCGTCAGTTTGTGCGTTCTTACTAATAAGAGTAGATCGAATTCGGCGTGTTATTTTATGTTAAGAAAAGAGTGTTTTTGTGTTATTGAACAGAATTAAAATGAGTTCAGGTTCCAGTTCAAGAAGAAGTTGTGTAAATCAACCTGATGTGTTTTGCTATATATGCGGAGAATACATGTTTCAACAAAACAGACAAACTATTACTGACTTTGTAAAGCGAGCGTATCTTGGATACTTTGGAGTTAAGCTTGGTGATCAGGACAAAACGTGGGCCCCCGCATCTCGTATGTAAAACTTGTACAGAGCATTTACGGCAGTGGACTACCGGGAAAAGAAAATGTCTAAAATTCGGCGTACCAATGGTTTGGAGAGAACCAAAAAACCACTTTAATGATTGTTATTTCTGTTTAGTAAATACTAATGGAATCAATCGAAATAACCGCAGTAAGTGGACTTATCCCAATTTAGACTCGGCAATACGCCCTATCCCGCACTCAGATGAAATACCGATTCCAACATTTCATCAGCTACCACATATCTCTGATGACGAATATTTTCCCTCTGATCGCTCTTCTGATGCTAATAAAAGTTCTGATGCTAATGAAACTAACAGTGACTATGAGGGGACGTCATCAGTTCCTCAACGCTTCAATCAAAATGAATTAAATGATCTCACCAGGGATCTCAATTTATCGAAAAAAGCTTCTGAAGTACTGGCTTCTAGGTTGAACGACAAAAATTTACTGGAACAAGGAACCAAAATTACCTTTTACCGTACAAGAGAAAAAAGATCTGCTACCATTCTTTTCTCAAGAAGACAATCTTGTATTTTGTCACGAAATTAGGGGACTCATGAAAGAAATGGGACTTTCTGAATATATTCCAGATGATTGGCGCCTATTTATTGACAGTTCAAGCGAAGTTTAAAATGTGTCCTTCTACATAATGGGAATAAATATGGTTCAATACCACTAGCTCACTCAACGAAACTGAAAGAAGAATAAAATACCATAGCTTTGGTCTTGCAGAAGATAAAGTATTACGAACATCAATGGATGATTTGTGTAGACTTAAAAATGGTAAACTTTCTTCTTGGGCAGCAAAGTGGTTACACGAAATATCCGTGTTTCTTGTGCCTCTGGGATAGTAGGGACAAAACACACCACTGGGTTAGAAAAGATTGGCCTCAGAGAGAAAACATGGACGTTGGGGAAAAGAATGTCATTAACGACGCTTTGGTTGAAAGAGAAAAAATCATACTTCCTCCGTTACATATAAAGTTGGGCTTAATGAAGCAATTTGTAAAGGCTCTTGATAAGAATGGGTCTTGTTTTGCATATATAGGGGTAAAAATGCATCAGTTGAGGACAAAAAAACTCAAAGCAGGGATATTTGACGGCCCACAAATAAGACAATTAATTAAGGATCCTGCCTTCATAAATTCAATGAATCAAGTTGAACGAGAAGCTTGGACATCATTTGTTGCAGTTGTAGAAAATTTTCTAGACAAACGTAAAGCTCAAAAGTATGTTGAAATGGTTAACAAGATGATTAATAGTTTCAAATCCTTAGGGTGCAATATGAGTATTAAAATACACTATTTACACAGCCACTTAGACCGTTTTCCAGAAAATTTAGGAGACATGAGTGAGGAACAAGGTGAAAGATTTCACCAAGATATTAAAGTTATGGAGGACCGCTACCAAGGAAGATGGGACATGCACATGATGGCAGATTACTGCTGGAGTTTAAAAAGGGACTGTTTAAAAAAACATTCAAGAATGTCGCGGAAAAGAAGCTTTCCAAGTGTTGAGTGACTATTTCATTTCTTCAATGTTCTTTTTTTGTTTGTAAGTACGACATAATATTGTATTTTGTATAACTAAAATAAAAATTTCGTATCTACTTTTGTTTACTACACTTACGGATTTGAGTTACAATAATGTAACTTATATTTCTCTAAAATTGTATATCTTAAAAAATTTGAGCTCCTAGGTACAAATGAATACGTTATTTGAATTCAGGACATCAAATTGATATAGAATCAGCTCAAAAAACCTCGACACCAAAACAGCTGTTCCCATGTGTAATAGGTACAATAAAATTATTTGGGATTTTAGCAGTTATTGGAATATAATTAACCAAAGTACTTATCGGTATTTAGGTGCCTAAGTACCTAAGTATGCAATAAAAATATTCTGTGTAAGTATAAAAATGAAGCAAAAACCTATAATATGCTTAGTTCAAATCAGAACAGCGATGGCTTCAACTTTCAGTTTTGCACCGAGCAAACTTCGCGGAGTCTGTAAATCTGCATTTTCCCTGAGAGAAAAAACAGTGAAACTTAACGTCCACGGTGTCCTAGTGCATCAACAACCAACAAGCCAAGTCCGTGAAATTGTGAAAACCTATGCCAATATGACGGAAATTGGATCAGAAACTATTCTATAGATTTCTAAAAGAAAGAAAACGCGGACCTTGCAACGGACCTCAGAATCACAAAGGAAAGAAGCTCTTAGACGTCGATGAAGACTGTAAAAACACAATAAGAAGAAAAGCACACCATTTTTTTATTAAGAAAGTTTTGCTAGAAATCAGAGAAAACCAGGACTTACCAGATTTTAAAAAATGGAAATTATGGAAAATCCTTCATAACGTGAATTTTCGTTGGGAAAAACACAGCAGAAAATCTGTTCTTATCGATAAAACAGAAATAATTTGTTGGAGAAGAGAATATCTACTAGCAATCAGAAAATTTCGAGCCGAAGAAAGAAATATTATTTATTTAGATGAGACTTGAGTTAATGAGGGACACACAGTGAAAAAAATTCTGGATGACAAAAACATTAAAAGTGCCAAACAAGCCTTCATAGAAGGTTGGTCAACTGGATTACAACCCCCTTCAGGAAAAGATCGCAGGCTAATTATAGCACATATTGGTAGTGAAAATAAATTTCTCTACGGCGGTTTGTTAGAATTTGAATCAAAGTAAACTAAAGATTACCATAAGGAGATGACCGCCGATGTTTTTGAGGAGTACTTCCAACAAATGATCGAATGTATACCAGCAGAATCAGTTATAGTATTAGACAATGCCCCATATCATTCTCGATTATTAGAACGTCTCGAGAAAAATTCATGGAAGAAAGCGGATATTCTTTAATGGATAAGAGACAAAAACCTCAAACATAAAGATGGTATGTTAAAAGTGGAACTTCTCAAAATTGCGACACAAAATAAGGCACAGTTCAAGAAATACGCAGTCGATAAGATAGCAAAGGAACGGAATATCACAGCGTTTAGATTACCTCCATATCACTGCGAATTGAATCCTATAGAGCTAATTTGGGTACAAATGAAAGATTTTGTTTCAAGGGAAAACACTACGTTCAAACTTCAAGACGTAAGGCAATTATTACTCGCCGGAATAGAGAGGATCAAAGAGGATAATTGGAAAAATGTCATTCGGCATGTTTTAGAAGACGAAAATAAAATGTGGAAACTTGACGAATACATCGAAGAAACTGTGGAAGTAGAACCCTTAATTATCAATTTAAAAGAAGTCGAATCTTCAGATTTTGAAGTTGATGATGTTTTTGATTGTAATTAAAGTAATATATCGTGAATTGTGAATTTGTATATATATATATATATATATATATATATATATATATATATATATATATATATATATATATATATATATATATAAATCTATAGATTAAAAAATTTTTGGCAATAAATCTTATATTTCTATAACTCTATTTTTAAGATAATTTTATTTATTAAGCACTAAAAGCAGGTTACGCTCAGACGGCTATGCTACCGATGAACCCTCATTTACATTTTATGTCTAACAGAGATGCTCTGTCTAAAATAGAGTGAACCCTTAAAATAATTCAAAACAGGTAGCAAAATCCAGTAAAACGCATATGAATTTTCTTTTTTTTTTGGGCGCACCCCAACATGTATTTGCATCTACAATGAAAGAATTCTGCTATCAGCTCCAAACAAATACACTTTAGATGGCACTATTGAGATATGAGATTGCCATTGTTGTAAAATTTGACATTTGTTATTGTTAAAATAGTGGCAGCTCAGAAATTGGCCGTTTGATAACAGAAAGCATTTAACAAAAAATCAGTTTGGTAAACAAATGGAAATTTCACGGGAAGGTTTTCGTTGGATGATTGTTTACGATTTTAGTAGTAAGGCCTAACTCAAGAACAACGCCTTGAATCGCTTCGTTCAACTTTTTTTAATGAATCACCATCAGAAAAGACTGTTTACAATTAGTTTATAGAATTTCGTCATGGTCGTGCTTCCGTCAGAGATGAATTTCGTGAAGGTCGACCAAAATCAGTTGTTGTTCCAAAAAACATCGATGTTGTGCATAACATGATTGAAGAGGAACGGCATGTAACTTACTGTGAGATAGAGGCATCCTTAGGCATATCGGAGACTGAAGTACATTCAATTTTACATGAACATTTAGCTGAGAAAAATATCTGCTCCCGATGGATTCCGCATAATTTGACCGAAACTCAAAAACAGGCTCATGTCAATTGGTGTAAGGAAATACTCAAAAAATTCGACCGAGGACATGTAAAATCCCTATGCAACATCGTAACAGGAGACAAAACTTGAATACATTCGTACGAGCCGGAGACTAAGCAATAATCCAAGTGCTCCAAGATGAACCGAATCCAGCAAAAGTGGTTCGTTCGCGAAGCACTTCCAAGAAAATGATCGCTTATTTCTTTAGTTACACTGGACACATTGCAACCATTGCTTTAGAGGATTCAAAAACTGTTAATGCTAAATCGTATACAACAATTTGTTTGCCAGAAGTCATCGATGAAATCAGGAAAAACAACCGCATCATTCTTCATTATGAAAACGTCAGCTCTCACACAACTCGTCAAACAATTGATTATTTGACGGAAAAAAACACCCAATTAATGTCTCGTTGCCCGTATTCACCTGATTTATCGCCTAACGACTTCTTTTGTTCCCGAATATGCGTGGTTAACTATTTTCATCACCTCAAGAAGCTGTTAAATCCTTCGAAAACCGTGTTTTTTGAGGTACCAACTTCAGAGTGGAAAAAATGTTTTGAGAATTGATTTGAACCTGAACTAAGTCTCCTCCAGGTACGAGCTCAAAACATCGAAGTCGTGCGAGCACCGAGTGGAAGCGTAAAAATTGAGTTGTTACAATCGAAAACTTTTATACAGCCATGTAGGCTAAGCTAAGGGGAAAGCGGATTTTTAATCGATCCGAGGAAAGTTAATACTGAATGGTATACAATGTAGCGTGTTAGCGTTTCACTGAATCACCCGTTTTATCTTTCAGGACGCAACGGTTGTACCATATTAAAAAATTTTTTTCAACAACTACATAACCATTCAGTATTTTTTCATTTTTTTGAGCTAAAGTCTTTTATTTTTTAAAATGAATGGTGCCTAATATCTGTACAACCTAAATTTTAAATAACTATAGAGACTATTTTCAAAAGATGTACAAAAATTATCTCCTATCCATAATCTCTCCGAACAAACCGAGCTAGTTTATGTTTAATTTATTTTGTTCTTTCAGTATTAATATCCACTCAATCCATTCTCAGAAATTAAGATATACGTAAGGGGCAAATAACGACTTCTATTTAATAAATAATATATTTATTAAAAGAAAAGAAGTTAAGACGTTTCAAAAATGCCCTCCCGTTTGAGTGCAATTTTGTACCATCAAAAAAAAACGCCCGCACGTTGAAGCGCACACGCCTGACACTTCTTCTTTTTTCCCGAATGTCAAAAAAAATGCGTGGACAGCGATTTTCATCACATCAAGAAGCCGTTTAATCCTTCCAAAACCATATTTTTGAGGTACCAACTTAGAAGTATAAAAAATGTTTCGAGAATTGGTTCGAACGAATGCAAAAGTATATAAATCTTAAAGGCGAATTTTTTGAGAAACAATAAAACGATTTGTACTAAACATTGTTTTTCTTTCATTGTTTTTGTAAAAACTTAAAAGGTAACCCTCGTACCCGACAGATTCCCAGATTCCCCTTAAATTTAAAAATCTCATAACAACGTGTATTTTCCTATGGAAAAACCCACACACTTTTTTAAATAATGAACGTCGTATGCTCGCCCACAAAAGCAACTATTTCCGACACTTTATTGTCTCTTCTATTCTTGCAACCGAAAAATTGCAAATTTCAAAGAAAACTGAGGAAATTTCACAGGTGATGTATGCATTCTCTTGAGAAGCGCTTACCGTGAACTGGGATGATCTTAAGCTTCCTTTTAGAGAATAAAATTATCTTTAGAACGTCTTAGTTAAACCCTGATGTAAGGGAGATAAATTTTCGTTGTTTCTGGTGGATTTTTAGTCGACTGCTTACACAAGGAGAGCAATATTTTTCTTTGCCATATATGTTTGTTTATGCGTCCCTAAAGGCTAAACTACTGGGTGGATTTTAACTTACGAGGGGTCAAAGAATAATGTTAATAGTTACCCTGACTGTGTCATCATCATCGTTATCATTACTAAGTTGGGAATGTGGAATCTTTGGCACAATGATACTACTCAGTATATATCACCACTACACCAAACACTTTATTTTTGCACTCGACGCGCGTTTCGCTAACCATGTTAGCTTCATCAGGAGCGATGATTGACTAAAGCTAAACTACTGAATTACTCAAGCGGAACTAATGACATAGGCAAGGCCATCAATTCCGGTCAAGTAACCAGTAGAGGGGACTATAAGAAATAGGCCCTCTGTCTTTATTTAAACTACTTTTACATTTTATGATTTCCATACTTTCGTATGCGCTTAACAATCTCCTATCAGATACATTTTTTATCAATCTTAGATTATCTAATGTTACAGTATGATCAGCTTCAAGGGCATGTTCGGCAATGCTAGACTTTTCTGTTCTATTGTATTTTAAGTGTGCTAAATGTTCTTTAAATCGTGTTTTAATGGACCTTTTAGTTTGCCCAACATACTTTTTGTCACAATCATTACAACTAATTTCATAAATTCCACTTTTCTCACAATTAGGAATCTTATCTTTGGGATTTCCTAAGATATTCCTCAGATTGTCTGATGACTTATAGAGTAAGGTGAGGCCTACCTTATTAAATACCTTATTGAGTCCCTTGCTATATTTCGGATTATATGGTATGGAGACATATTTGGTGTTATTTTCTTCGCGTGTAAAAAAGGTGGAATTCTGAATATTAAACCTAAACTTATGTTTAGGTTTAATATTCAGAACGTACATCGAAAAAAGTTAAATTTTTGAAAAAATCCGATTATTTTGCAATTTTACTACGATAGAGGGAAAAATGCCGCGCAGTTTCGTAAAAAAGTTTATGCTTTTTATGGTCACAGAATTGTATCAAGAACACGTTTACATTAATGATCTGCTGGAAAAGACCGGGATTCCAATCTACAGCTTTGCAGATGACAGTACGCTTGTCTCTTCATTCACTTTGAATGCTCGGACATCGGCTGCTCAGGCGAATATCCGCAGACAGCAGGAGGTCGTTCAACTTAACAAAGACCTAGAAGAAATTCTATCTTGGGGTGACAGTAACCCAGTCGAGTTTAACGCTACAAAAACCCAGGCGGCAGTTTTTTCTAAAAAAGTTCACGTTGCGACATAGTTATGTCGGGGCACTCCATTCCCATAGCATCGTCGCTCAATTTGTTGGACGTGAATTTGGGAGCAAATATGTCCTGGCATGAACATGTTGCAGACATAGCAAGGCGAGCTTCTCAAAAGTTGGGACTATTATTTCGAACCAGAAAGCTTTACACTCCACAAGAACTGTTACTTCTTTACAAAGCTCAAATTCGACCAACTATGAAATACTGCTCCCATGTTTAGGGCTCCGCTCCCAAACATACACTGTATTTGTTGGATTCTGTTCAGAGAAGAGCTGTTTGTCTGATTGGAGACCCGGAACTGATCGTCGGCGTTGATTCGCTGGAACATCGAAGAACGGTTGGCGATTTGAGTCTGTTCTACAAGTATTTTCATGGAGGTAGTACTCGAAGGATGTAGCCCGCTTAATTCCTCCCAAAGCGGTGCATGTTAGAAATACACGTCGCGCTGGTGCTTCACATCCGTATGAGGTTCAGCTTGTTACTCCTCGTACAACGCTTTTCAAGCAGTCTTTTATATGGAAAACATCATCCCTTTGGAATAATTTGCCCAGCGCTGTGTTTCCCACCGAGTACAACTTACAGCGATTCAAGAACAACGTGACTCGCTTTTTCCGCACACATGCCGCTCCTGGAGCGTTTTAGGGACTTCCCTGCAGCACGTGTGCTAGACCCATAAAAAAAAAAACCAAGAGATGGTTCACTAGCTTTCATTCTGGCAATTTTGATGTCAAAAATACGCGTAGTGTCGGTAAGAAACTTAACCTTCATTACTTTAGTTTTGAACTATTTGGAGACAGCTGGATACAAAAAAAAGTACGATGTTTCGATGTTATGTGATTTAATGAAAGAAAAATTTAATTCATCTGAGAAATATTGTTGAAATGAAAAGAAATCGATCCATTTTTGAAACGTTTCATTACGATGGATGAAAAATGGATCACGTACGACAATAACGTGTGAATAAGATCGCGGTCCAAGCTTGAGGAAGCTGCGCAAACTGTGGCAAAACCAGGATTAACGCCAAGAACGGGGATTCTGTGTGTTTAGTGATATTAAAAGGGAATCGTACATCATTAGGTGCTACCTACCTGGCCAAAATTTAAGTCTGTTCTCTAGTGTAAATAATTAATCAGACTGCAGCGAGCAGTTGAGTGAAAGTTGTCGGAATCGATCAACCGAAAAGTATCATGATAACGCCAGACCACAGATATTTCTGACGACCCGGCATAAATTAAGAAGCTTAGCCGGGAAGTTTTTATTCATTCATTATACAGTCCAGATCATGCCCGTCAGACCGCTATTTGGTTCGGTCTCTGCAGAGCACTCTTATTGCTGTAAAGTTGATTTCAAAAGGAGCTTGTGAAAATAACTTAGTTCTTCTCGCCTAGAAATCCCGAAAGTTGTATAGTAAGAAGATAATGGAACCACCAAAAAAACGACCATAGGTCGTCGATCAAAGCGGCATATATATAATTTAAAACACTTGTTTAAATTTTGACTTAAAAAGACCCGATATTTTCTCGCCAACCAATATTTCTAATATATAAATCAAGAACTTCTATTTATTTTATATTTTTTGCTATTTATATTAGTATCATTAGAAAAGCAGGAAGTGACTGTCAGTTATTTCTAAAATAACAAGAAGGATGAAAAGTTTTTGGTCTAACTACTTAAAACATATTTTTTTTTGCTTCGACTTTATTCATCAATATAGTCTCTTCACGAGCGATGTAATCAGCCTAATGCTTTTCTAACATTTCTATACCTTTCTAGTAGAAGGATTCGTCTTTGCCTTCCAAATAGGCCTCAGTCTCGGCGATAACTTCTTCATTCAAGTCAAATCTCTTTCCCGCGAGCATTTTTTTTAGGTCTGCGAATAGATAATAGTCACTGGGGGCCAAATCTGGAGAATACGATGGATGAAGAAGCAATTCGAACTTCAATTCATGCAATTTTGCGATCGTAACTTCTGACTTGTAACACGGTGCATTGTCTTGATAATAGAGCACTTTTTTTTTCTTCTTCTTTTGGGGCCGTTTCATTGCGATTTCTGCCTTCAAACGCACCAATAACTTTATATAATATTCGCTATTGACGGTTTTTCCCTTCTCAGTATAGTCGATGAAAATTATTCCATGCACATCCCAAAACACAAAGGCCGAAACTTTCCCAGCCGACTGTTGTGCTTTTGGTCGTTTCAGGCAGCTTTCACGGCTGCTGTCCACTCAGCTGACTACCGAATTGATCCCGGTGTGTGGTGGTGAATCCATGTTTCATCTATTGTCACATATCGCATGAAAAAATCCTTTTTATTATGCTTAAACAGGTCCAAACAGCGCTCAGAATCATCAACACGTTGTTTTGTTCATGCAAAATATGACCAAGACAAATGAACGTGTTATTTTGATGTTTTTAGAGTGTCAGCTATCTCACGCAATTTCACTTTACGGCCATTCAAAACAACTTTGTGGATTTTTTTTATGTTTTCCGGTGTAACCATCCCATTTGGGCATCCAGAGCGTTTAGCATTATTTGTATCTGTACGACCGCGTTAAAATTCAGCATACCAGTAAATAAAGAGTGATTTTCCACGGGCAGAGTCCCCGTAAGACGGTATTTTTCCCCATCAAAAAACAGTGTTTAATCAACACACGAAATTCGATTTTTTCCATTGTTTTGAAAATATCAAAAGTAGCGTCACTAAAACCACTGTAACTTGTAAACCAATGGTCGAAATGTCATGAAATTTTGACACGTATTGCTTGAAGGTTGGTACTTCCTAAAAATCATATGAATTTTTTGAAAAGGGCGCCATCTATGTGTCAGACCAAAACCTTTTCAGCTTACGTGTTAAGGTATTTAGTAGGTAATTAAGATTCTTGGTTAGAGCGTAATTTTAATTAATTGCGAAATAAATAATTTCACAATCGCGCATCATACATCGTTGAATTTTTGGTTATTTCATTTGATTTTTTCGCTTGAAGAGATTAACCCTCTTAAGTGGTTACATACATCTGGGCGCTGCAAATAGAATATATATTTAAAAAAAGTATATTTGAAGTGAATAATACCAATGAATGGCGACTATATACTTTTACTGTACTTGAAATCATAAGAATTTTTTTTTTTTTTTTAATAAGTTTTAAAGGTTAACATTATTTTTTGTCGGATTAAATGGACCACTAATAAAAATTGTGGCGCCTTCTTGTCTGCAGGATACCTTCACAAAAAATAATCCAGTATGCAAAAATAAAAATTAATCTTGTAAAATAATGTAGTAGTAAAAAATTTTCGAAGGGTTTTTTTTTAAAAATAAAAAATTTACGGTATTTCAAATTTTAATATGCAATTTTCAACCAAAAAAATTATGTTTAAGTATTTATAAAAAATTGTCTATTAGAAAAATTTAAAAAACCTCTCCACATTTTGTAGAAAAAGTAATTATTAAAATGTAAAAAAAAAGTTAAAATATAACAGAACGTCATCTATTTTCGTCAGCTTTAAACCAACACTTAAATTGGCACAATGGGACTAAATTAAAGGGTGAGTTCTAGGTATGGGTATTTATATTCCTTCGCCTTTATATTTAGCTACATTTTAAGAACATCCAAAATAAAAATGTAAATACCAAATTCGAAAATTTTGCACGAAATATAAAAAAAAAATATTCTAGCCATGTCAGTTGATATGTAGAAATTACTGATTTTTTAAAAATTGTAACTGTTTAGCTGTAGGAAAAACTATGATAATTTGAATGGAATAATATACTATTTTATGTATCTAAAACAATAATTGGTATTATTTATTGGTGTCAATTTTAACGTGGTTTGTAAGGACGTCCTTATGAAAAAATCTTTAATCGTTATTACAACTCAAAGAAAAAAACGAAAAATTTAAGTCAACATTAACTTTTAGAATTGTATTTTGTCCCTTACGTACTAACTTTAACAGTTGCATAGCTGCATTCGTTTTTTGTCCAAACAGGTTTTTTTATATTATGACGGAATAACCCCATTGATTGTATGTGACTTCTTTGTTAATTATTTTCGTACCGTACTTACATTATATATATATATATATATATATATATATATATATATATATATATATATATATATATATGTATATATAATAGACTCTTTTAGTGTCCTAGTACCTACATAACTCCATTAGTGTTACTACGAGTTACTACTTACCAAACAGTACAAGAGTGTATTACCCCAAAGCAGTAAAATAAAATATTACTTTTGGAAGAAATCAACTAGGTCAACATTTCAAAAGTAATAAAAAAAAAGTTGGATATACACATGTATGTACGCTGGAGAGTATATACTGTCGTTGCCATTTCCAAAAAAAAAAATAAGATGCATACAAGACGTAGACGAGCTCCACCATAAACTAACTACGGTAAGACATTTTTACAACATTTTTCCCAAATAAAAACGTCTCTCGGTGTATGAATGACTACTTCGTCGCATAAAACAAATTTTCTAAGAAAGCGGCGCGAAAAATTGGCCCTTCAGGACGTTCGGATAATTTACAACATAATTTTTTATGCATGCAATAACCATAAAAGACATTCTGAGGTAGAGGAACTCGATTTTGTAGAGCCTATTTTTTGTGGTAAATATTAGCTTTCTTATCATATGCATTTAAGGTTATGGTTTTTTATTCATACAGCTTATTATACAGGAAGGGTGAATTTGGGTTAAGTACTATTATCCTAAGCGTAAACCATTTTAAAAAAATAATAGTTGTTTACTCAATAAATCCTTCACGAATGTAAGTTGTAACAAAACTAAAATTATTAAAAAATTTTAATCTGCTTCAAAAAAAATTATGAAAATTTCAAAGTTAATATATCAATGCTTATAAAAGAAAATATAATTGGTAAGAGAAATCATCGTTGTTATCACTCTAAACCAACGTTTCTCAACCTTTCAGTATTTGCAACCAATTTTCAAACATAATTTTCATCACGCCTCTCCCCCCTCTCATACAATAACAATACATGCAATAATAATGTATTTTTAGTATTTCGATGCTAAAGCTACACTATGACCTTAATTACAAACTACCAAGAATAAGTAAATTTATTCATATTTGGCACACATACCTGCTGCGTTGACAAAATTAGATTCAATATTGCTCTCTGTCACGTCCACCATATCGACTGCGGCTTCGCGAGAAGTTCCGAGTTGTCTTGAACATTCGGAAAGTCTGCCCAAAAGTGTATAACTGCTGCATCTCGTTCAATTACAGCCCGTCTCACTCGAGTTGATCCTTCTACTGCTATCGGATTTATCGTGTATGTGTATGTTGTAATTTACGTGTTAATTTAAGTTCAAGGTATTAACTATTCACGGCAGTAAATTTATACAGAGTCATAGACAAATTTTTAAGTGGGAGTAAGCGAGCATTAGACGATAGTGAAGTATCAACAAGTGCACAGTCGAGCGTGGTTCCAAAAATAAAATCAAGAAAATGTTCTCAGGAATACTTAAATTTAGAGTTTACCAGTACTAAAGTAAATGAAGAAGAAAGACCTCTGTGTGTTATTTGCTCAAAAATTTTGGCAGCAGACAGCATGAAACCAAATAAACTTAAACATTTGGAAACGTTTCATAGTGAGTGCCTTAACAAACCCCGAGAATTCTTCGAATTAAAATTAAAATTATATGTAAAACAGAAATCATTTTTTAAAAAAACTTTGTGAATGAAAAAGCTTTACTGGCCTCTTCCAAAGTTTCATATAAAATAGCCAGATGTAAAAATCCTCACACCATTGGTGAAGAGCTTGTTTTGCCAGCACCAATTGAGATTGTAGAAACTATGTTTGGAGATAATTTTACCAAACAATTGCTATCCATACTGTTGCCCGTCGAATTGGTGATATAGCTGAAGATGTACAGCATCACCTTTTCGGGAAGTTGCGTGACAAACTGTTTTCAGTTCAGCTTGATGAGGCAACAGATAGCAATAAAGATGCTCATTTCATTGCCTATATTCGATTTTGTGATGGTATGTCAGCAGTAGAAGAACTATTTTTCTGCGAACCAAAGCAACATCACTCGCATTATTTGCTATCTTAAATGATTTTATGAACGAGGCAAATATGGAGTGGAAAAATTGCGTCGGAATATGTACCGATGGTACTCATTCAATGTCTGGAAGATTTCAAAGTGTACAAGCACAATTTCCACTGTGTGTGTGTGTGTGTGTGTGTGTGTGTGTGTGGACACATTGTATGATCCACAGAAACGCTCTGGCTTCCAAAGAAATGAGTCCTGCTCTGAATATTGTGCTCACTACAGTTGCAACCGTAGTAAATTATATTAAAATGAGACCCCTAAAATCTAGAATGTTTTCTGCATCTTGTAAAGACATGGGTGCCGAACATTCAGCATTACTATTTTATTACAAGGCAAGATGGTTATCACGTGGGAAATGTTTGCAACGTGTTTATGAATTAAGAAATGAAATCGTCATTTTTCTAGAGAGGAAAATAGACCGGAAGCCGAGAAGTTTCGAGATAGTTTATTTGTGATGAAAGTGAGCTACTTGGTCGATATATTCGAGAAACTAAATACCTTAAATCTTCAAATTAATGCTTTTTGTAGGGTTAGGGATCCATTTCAAAATACTCCCGAAGGGCTCTCAACTTCCGAGGAAGAAATCTTCATAGACTTCACGGTGAGTGGAGAAATTAAAAGACAATTTAATAATAAATCACTCTTTGAATTTTGGGCATGGGTGAATGATGAGTTCTCTGCACTGAAAACAAGAGCATTTCGTATACTATTACCATTTTCAACATCCTACCTTTGCGAAACCGGATTTTCTGCGGTGGCTGCTTTGAAAACAAAATATAGATCTCAACTAAATATAGAAAAAGAACTCAGAGTGTCTATTTCTAATATTAAACCATCCTTTGAAAATCTTTGCTCTGCAAAACAGGCCCAAGGGAGTCACTAATAATTATTAAACTTGTTTTTAATTTATTATTGATATGTTAATAATTAGGTAAATACGTTGTGCAGTACTAATACAATACTTTTTATAGGTGTATTATATCAGTGTAAATGTGTATTTTATTTTTTATTAAGAACCTAGAAACATATTCCGAATGATATAATATTACTAATTAAGGTTTTAGACATAGTCTATAGGATACACGATTTATATTGTGAATGGTGTAAACTACGCTTCCCATTACAAAATTATATACAGGATATAATATTGTGATATTCTTTTTTACTGTGTGCAGTTTACTTTATATTCCGGTAACTCATATTCAAGGCGTATCACAATAATGAATTAATAGAAGTAATTTCGCATTATTGTGGTACACCCTGTACACATTTTCTTGGGATAATACTTACACCTGAAAATAGAAAATTTATAAACGAAATTGCCTTGAAAACAAGCAGTTCCAAAATTAATACTTGTTCCTAGCAATAAAAATCGATATTTTAAGTCATACATGCTTTACGAGGAGATATAAATCATAAGAAAAAAATGAGTAGAAGAAATACTTCACAGATATTTACAACTGAAACCTGATAGTTCTCTCCATAATGTATGTTAAGACTGGAAATAATGAGAGAATAATATAATTTTCAGATTCCTCAAATCCAAGGACATATATTGCTATATATACAAAGAAGCTTATTTAACAGATGTGGGATATGATGCCGGAATAATTATGGACGACGAAATGCTGAAGTACGGTGAATTGCACTGCAAGACCAATTACTAAAATTCATTAACATCGTAACACAATCCCAAAGAATCCCCGAAGACATGAAAACAAGCATCATAATACCAATCTTTTAAACTAGAGAACTATAGAGGCGTCACGCTGCTAAGCCCAGTTTTAAAATTAATAACGAAATTAATGCTCAAAAAATTAGACTAACTAACTAAAAAGAGAGAAGAACAGATAGGATTCAGAACAAAGAGAGCAACTACCGACGTTATCGGCGTACGGCATATATGTGAAAAATCCATCGAATATCACAAGCCCACGTATCTGTGCTTCGTGGACATGATCAAAGCCTTTGATCGTGTACCACGGGGAGACGTGCTGGTCATACTAGAGGAAAAATGGGCAAGGCAGGGAGTGAGAGAGCTGATCAGGGACATATACCAGAAAACCAGCATACAATTAAAAACAGCGGAAACAATAACTGACGAGATAGAGATGGCATCTGGGCTACGGCAGGGAGACTTACCTAGCCCCATGCTGTTCAGTATGATACTAAACAAAATAATAAGAGAATTAAGACTACTGGAAGGATACAGAACGAATGGTAAAAACATCAATACAATTTGGTATGCCAACGATGCTATACTTATCGCGGAAATCAAGGAGCTACATCGATTTGTCGGATCGGCTAGGAATCACGACATGGAAATATCCAAGGAAAAGACAAAATGCAGAGAGTCTCAAAGATGTAAGCTAGAAAATACAGGGACACGTGGTTGAACAAATTGTAACCTTCAAATATCTAGGCGTGAACATCTCCAACGCTAGAGATGTACAAGAGGAAGTTAAAGGACAAGCTACCAGAGGTAATATAGTATCCGGACGGCTGAGAGACCTCATATGGCTCAACAAATACATGTCAAATGAGAATAAAATAAGGATATATAAAACATGTATTAGTTTTCACATACGTTACGGAAACGAGACCGGAGACTAGTAAAACAAAACAATTGCTCAGAACAACCGAAATGAAAACCCTACCGTGTATAATAGCTAGAACACTGAGAGATAGAATACCTAGCCAACAAATAAGGGAACAATGCGAGATACTGTGAAATTCATTAAAATCAGGCGAAAAGAATGGTACAACCACGTGGAAAGAATTGACTACAATAGACTCCCTAAATTCGCTAGAGACAGAAAACCAAATACTAAAAGGCCACAAGGCAGACCACCAAAATGCTGGGCACAAAGCTGGATGTCATCGCCAACAGAATACCCACCAAGACTCTAATTGGAGCTATCAAAGAACAAACAGGCATTGTACTAGAAGAAGAAAAACAACACTTTTTAACCTTCTCTCTGAACGCTTTACCTCTTTACATTTTTGACTATAAATTTGTTCATAATTGCAACCAGAAAGTGGGAAAATTCCTCGTAATACTATTAAAACTGTACAAAATTTATCAAGTTCAACTCTTCCACCTCGTTCCCCTCATACGACCTCACTCAACATAAACAGGATAGATCTTCCTACATTTCGACGCCAAATTGGAAACTATATTTTTCTTGATCTAGGGACTCCAGGAATACAACACTTTTCTGAGGAATAGGATGTAGACATGAAGGAATGAAAAAGATTTATTAATAGCCTTTTGGGAGACCAATGTTGTATGTAAATAATAATAACAAAATTCATGTAATTGAGACCTGGGATCCGTAAACTCACTTTTTCACATTCCGTTTCCTTATTTATTTAAAGAGAATGATGAGCTTATGATATTTAGCATAAGTAACAAAGATTAAAGATCCTTATTTTGTCAATCTCTGTCCTTATTTTTTTTACAGAATCTCAGTCTTGATTCCGCATATTACACACTTGAAAGAGTTCTGTATTTTGATAGTTTCTTTACATCAACTAAAAATACCTAAAGGAAAGTTTATATTCTTTACCCAGTATATGCCTTCATCATCATTTCTGCTTCCTTAAATCTTAAGGGTACAGTCGGAATTTATGCCTGGTGGAGGCACTAGCGAACAAATTCTCAACCTTTGTCGAGTCGTGTAAAAATCCAGCAGAGAATTAACTTTGGTTTGTGGACTACTCGAAGGCATTTGATACTATAAAGTGGAGCGCTATCTTAATTTGGCTTCTTCAGAATCTATACAAATACAATACAGCCACCATCCGGGTAAATAATACTTTCTCGCAAGACCTCGAGCTTGAAGGGATGTATCGAATCACGAGATGTTTGTCGATTGGCAGGGCAGCATAACAACGGGTAGTTCTAAAATAAATAATCTACGATATACCTACGACACACAGTGTGTCGCGTAGAACATGCTAGGTAGACAAAATGCATGTTATGATTTCCAGGAAATCTTATTTGCAAAACGTAAACAACACCACCAAACCCCGAATTCCGAGAAATGATTGTTTATCAAATTTGCAAGTGGCGAGTCCTAAGAGTCAGAAGTCAGGTAATGAGTTTAATGCACCTCTTTTAATCAATCAGTTGCAATTTAGCGACACTTTCGTGCACATCTTATAGTGACATACTGTAATATTGTGAAAGTTTTTGTGATGAATATTAATACTGAGGGTAAGTACTATTTTTTAATGTATTTTTTTAATCAGAATCTATTAATTTGAGTTTTTAGTATTTTTTTTAAATAGCCTATATATTTTAGCGTGTTTTTTAAAAAAAAAAAACTTTGAAAGTTCAGAATATACAGACATTCACCTCTATCCGGGCTAGTTTTTAGATATTACACAGAAATAACTTTATTCTTCGTAAAAATACACATATTGTTTAGCACACTTCAGTACAACATGTTTTTTTTTCTTTTTTTCCAGAACACGTTTACTCTATTTCAAGGGTAGCCGTTTTTGAAGAGTGGTTGAAACACACGAAGAATGAAAAAAACTCGCGTGTATATGACTTTCTTTCTTCAAAATTTCACTTTGGTGACATTACTGAAAGCAGCCAAAAAGAAATAAAGTTGAAGATATCCAACTTGTCTAATAAGTTTGGTGCCAAATGGTTGGCTTCAGGAAAGTCGAAGGAGCGTTTTTTAATTAAAAATAAGAATTGGTTGGATGAAGCAGACATACAGTTTACTGCGAGTTCTTTTGCGCCACAACCTTCAACATCAAGTGAGAATGTGACTCCTGCAGGAAGACCTCGCAAAGATTTCGAGGAATCGTCGTTTAAGACGAAGAAACGTCGGGTCGTGGATCTCGTAGAATCCCGAAGTGAATTGGTGACTGCTGCCGAAATTGCTGTGCGTTCAGCAGGGCAAAGGAAAATTGCCAATGTGATTAGAGACATTAGTGAGAGCCCAGATAATATTATTAAGTCTAAAAATACCAGTTCCGTTAATCCTAGGCAATTAAGTAGTGACGAAGCCTTAGCTTACTATATAGATTTTAAGTCAACAACGCATTCTTACAAACAAACTAGGAAGTGGTCCATGAAGGCGGGGCATAATGTGTTTCCGTCATATTTTAGTTTAAAAAAGTCCAAACAGGCCTGTTACCCTACAGACGAGCACATTGCTATAACAGAAACTCGTGCTGAAATAAATTTGCAAGCCTTAGTAAATAAAACAGTGGAACGTCTAGTATTAGCACAGAATGAAGTTATCAGCAGTGTGCTCCCAACAAGTTCATCGTTTACACTTGTTAGTAAATGGGGATGTGATGGAAGTTCTGGGCACAGCACATACAAACAGAGATTTGAGAACACTGAATATACGGACGAGTTTCTTTTCGCATTTTCTTTAGTTCCCCTTAAGTTTTATGATGGGTCCAAAATTATTTGGCAAAATCCTCGGCCTTCATCAACTTTGTATTGTCGCCCAATCAAATTTATATTTGCCAAAGAAACGAACGACTTCACGTTAGTGGAGACAAATAGATTGTTGGAAGAAGTTAATGCTCTTCTTCCAACACTTATCAACTTTGGTGATTCTCAAATCTCTGTAAAAACACGAACTTTTGCTGACAATGACAGACGGAAAGGTGTGTAACGCCTTAACGGAAACTAGTTCATCCCAAAAGTGTTTCATCTGTGGCGCCACCCCCAAGACGATGAACGATGACCCCGCGATGTTTAACAGCAATCAAGAACATTTTGGCTTTGGTTTATCTACACTTCATGCTTGGATTCGTTGCTTCGAATGTCTTTTACATATCAGTTACAAGTTGAATATTAAGAAATGGCAGGCTAGAAGCAATTTTCAAAAACAATTTTTTTTTGAACCGAACAGCAAGAAATATGTACCTTAAAAAAATCAAAAACATTTTAAAATACCAACTACTTATGTATGTATAATGCACAAGTTACCTACCTGAAAGGCAGGTATTATTTGAGTTTATCCTTTTTGTTTTTTTTTGTTTTGATTAATTGTTTTATTTTTAATTGACAAATGCAATAAATGATTTTTCATCTGGTTATTATTAAAAATAATAATACAGTGTCTTTCATTTAGTTGCACATTCAAGTTTGTAGAAAAATTCGTGCACATACGCAGAATATTTTGTTTTTGTTATACAATGTTTTGTGCAGCTGGACAAAAAATACAGGTAAGCGAAATGCAGCTAAATGAAAGACACTGTATTATAATTTTTAATTCTAATAACCATACAAAAAATACCCTTGCCCTTTAGTTCCGTTATCTACCTGCTAAGCTGATGCAATCCTACCGCGATATGCAAGGGTGGCTGTATTACACAAATTTTATCGATATTGAGTACCTGCGGTAAATTGTGAATAAAACCCACATTTATTAACCGATTTTCATGATTAATACCTTATTTTATTTTCCAGATACGCAGCTGTCAGAAAAATGTATAATATTTTGTTTTTCTTTTGTTATTGCGCTTTTTTTACCGAAAAAAATAATGAATTTTACACGAAAAAAATTTTTTTCTCTCCATTAATTTCTAAATAACTCCAAAACGATAAAAGACAGAATAAAATAATATTCAATCAACTTTAATAAAATTTTGTTACGCATTTTTTAATGTTTTATTTATAAAAATCTGACAAGTTGTTCCCGAGTTATCGTTAAATATGTCTGCGTAGCTGACTAATTTAGGGGAAAAAATTAGCCACGCCCATAAAAAAAACCAACGCGATGAATTTTTTCTTAAAATAACTTAATATGCCTAGAATATACATAAACAATTGAAATAAGTGAAAAAAAAAATAATTTTGTCCAGCTAACTTGTACTAGTCGACACACTGTGCGACACCCTGGTTTTCGCAGCCTTGAAAGAAGAACTTCAGTACCTCATGGATAGGCTTAACATCGCCAGCAAACGTATAATTACTTTTGATAGCACACTCCTTAAAATTAGAGATATAAATTTAATGTGCCCTATTTCTCCGGCAGATTACATGGTAACAACATAACCGCTACACCAATATACCTATTTCTATTACACGTTTCATAATACGAGTAGGTACGTATATATTTTGTATAAATTTAAAATTATACTTGACTCCATATAATTCAAATCGCTTAAAATGCATACGCCACGTATGCAAAACCACCTCAAATTCGGGTGCAAATGCGTTAAAATTGCCCCCTTTAAAAATTTCAGACATGCCACGCCGCATAAAACAAAACATGCCACAATCCCTCTTGAATATTTTGAGACTTCCTAGTAGGGAGTTATAGCGCGTTTGGTAAATTTATCGTTCCAGTAACGGTAAAAAAGAGAAGGATGAGAGATAGACCTTCAGTCGATGCTAAATAAACTTAACAAATGTAGTGCATAATATGGATTACGTATCAATACTGCCAAAATGATAATAATGGTGATTACTAAAGTATACTTATTAAAATCAATGGACAAATTATTGAACAACCGTAAAATTCAAATACCTCGACTTCTCTATTAAAATAAGGATGTTATGAGGAAGTGGAGGACAGAAGAGGTTATGTAAAATCATCCATGTTAAACTTAAGAATCTCCCCTCTCATAGAAATCTGCCACTATACACCCTATTTATAGGTCATTTAATAATACACAGAGTAAATTCCTTCTATATACTATCAAAACCTAGTCACAATCCTATTAACAAAAGAGGACGATTTTATTAATTTTGAATCTTCATCGTAAATTAAGGAAAGCTCTAACTTTGATATTGCCGTACTTTTATCCATGCCTTCGTGCGTTCCGCTGTTCATCCTGCCGGCTTCTTCAGAGCGTATTCAGAAAACCGACTGACTTTTTTAAAATCTAGCACAAAACTGCTAGTACTAGATTCCGAAGAAGTAATTTCTCGGAATGAATCCAGAAGATTTGTACCTATTAGTAATCACATTGTTAAGACATCAATGCTTTTCAATCAATGTCCTCCATAATATCAAACGCTCTTGTTGATTTTCATTTCCGGTCATATTGCTTATCAACTTTTCCTGTAGTATCCTTCATTTATTGTGATTTTATAAGTCATTTAAAGGCATTAAACTTTTGCAAACCCGGTAGAATATATTTCGAAAAACGACACGAAGATGTTGGTTCCAGCCCACTAGGGTTACACTTGCAGCTGGGGAATAAGTAAGTACTTAGAAAGTACATAAAATCAGGTCGGGTGACCAAAGTACATGTGACTGTTAAATTTTCACACACCTAATATTTTTTCACCTATTTCATCTCAATTAGGCGATTTCAGGAAGAAGCAAAACAAAATAATAAACAAAATTATAATTGAACAAAAGAGAAATTTTAAGTTTGATTTGATATATCATCTTCTGTCATTTCTTGTCTTCTTAATTAGGGCGGTTGACTATTATTACATTAGGCAGTGATCTACTCTGATCGCCTAGACCAGGGGTGCTCAAACTTGAACTGCTGGCGATCTACCTTAATATTGTTAGACTACGATCGATCGACTCTGAGAGGCTGCAAGTAAGTGTGATGCAGGATTGTCGTCTAGGTAGGGTGTATCGTGGCATAGATATTAGTTTTCCGCACAATATGCATTTTTTTAGTCAAGGTAAGTGTAGGTCTGCTCTAAAAAACTCATAATTATTCAAAATTGCGAGTTTATTGGTTCTTACAAAACAACCGAGTTCTAGTGTCTAAACTTAACTAAAGAGTCACTTTGGATGTTGAAGCGTGGCACTGCATGTCCTCAGCATACTTTTCATAAGATGGTACGTAATTACCGAGTGCTAATCGCAAGCATGATGACATATGTTCGTCAGTTAGTCGATTGCGATATTTTGACTTAATTATCTTCATTTCAGAAAATGCAGACTCGCACAAGTAAGTTGACCCAAACATTGCCGTCAGTTGAAGGGCGATTTGCCTTAGATTCGGATATTTATCTTCAGATATAAAACACCAGAATTTTGTATCAGATGCTGTGGCTTTGAGATGTATATCTGATATAATCTGCACTAACTCATTTTCAACAGAACATGAGTCCATGTTAAACTGACTTGCTATTTCAGTAGCTAATTCCTCAATGTTTTTACACGAAAAAGGATAACTCATAAATGATGCGATATTTGCCAATTTACTGAAATCATAAAAACGTATTTCGAATTGGCCCAAAATATTTGATAATTCTGCCTCATAAATATCATTATTCAACTGAGGAATCCTTGCTTTCAAAGACGGAAAATTTTTCAGATCCTTTCTTTTCAGTTGATCTATCATAAGTTGCAATTTACTTTTGAATGCGGTTATTGCGCTAATCATCTCAATAATAGTTTTTCCTTTACCTTGAAGCTCCAAATTAATGGTGTTTAAATGCCTTGTGAAGTCTGTCAAAAATGCCAAATCAGTCAGCCATTTTCCGTTTTTCAGCATCTGAGTGTCATCACCTCTTTCGTCCAGAAAAGCTGTTATTTCGGGCAATAATTCTTGAAACCTTTCTAGGAATTTTCCGCGACTCAACCACCTGACGTCCGTGTGAAGAACTAAATCAGTGTGTTCAGCTGACTCACTATCTTCCAACTGCAATTTAAAGAGCCGTCGTTGCAAGCTACATGCACGGATAGAATTCACAATTTTTATTACAATGCCCATAATCTCCTCCATGTTTAGAACTTTTGAACACAAAACTTATTGATGTATAATGCAATGGAAGAGAGAAAAATGAAGGGAAATCATCATTAGCTCGACACAATGCCACAAAACCGTTTTTGTTTCCAGTCATTGCTGGTGCTCCATCGGTTGTAATGATGTTGATATATTGGTAGCTTGTAGTTTGTTACAAAATTGAAGTAAACGTCATATATATCTTCGCCACGGGTCTTTCCTTTCAGAGGAATCATTGTCAAAAACTCTTCCTTAGCCGACATGTCATTGAATACAATTCGAATAAAAATACACAGCTGGGCAGTGTCTGTCATATCGGTGGATTCGTCGAACTGTAAAGAAAAGTATCTACATTCCATAATATCATGTTTTAGTTTATCTGCCATGTCCTGACTCATGACTTCAACACGCCTTGTGACAGTCGGACGAGATAACTGAAGTTCTCTAATAGCAGACATAATCTCTGTTTTATTTTTAAAATCTCCAAATAAAGTCTCGTCCGTTTCAATAAATGCTTCCTTCACAACCACCAACTTCTTTTTTCAAACAAGTTATCAAATCACGTACTTTTCGTTTTCTTAATTCACTCTGTGACGGAAAATCCTTTTCATAGTTTTTATGAACCGTTTTATGATGCCTCTCTAAGTTCCCACGCTTAGGTATTACAACTGATGCATGGCAAATGAGACAAATGCACTTATTCTTTACCATACAAAAGAAAAATTCTTCCTCCAAATCGTTATTAAAATGATAAGTTTTACTTTTTTTCGCCGCACTCATTTTGGACTATTTATTAATAAACTTTGTATCGATGTATCGCCTTCAAGTTACAACTGACTCCTATTCCTGCAGGCGCAACATTTATATCGGCGCGAACGAAGTCTCGAATGTTTCCGTCAAACACGCTGCCCGAAGTTTCTAGAAAAATCGGCGGGAATCAAAAACGCAGCTTTTCTTTGACAAGTATCGCGCGTTCCTAGTGATAAAGCCGCCTTTTGCCGCTAGCAGGGGGTTATTACGATAAAAGAAAGTGATCAGGGGGTTATTCTGGCCTAATTGTGGATCGAATGAATTTTAGTAATTTATTCATTACATTTTGTTTTAGTTACCTAAAACAAAATCTGTGAATAGTTCTATATCGGAATTTTTTTTCTCGAGATCGACTCAAAAAACACTCGCGATCGACCGTTTGAGCACCCCTGGCCTAGACTATTTGTAAGGGATTAGTAGCTTGCAGTGACCTATCGCTTGCGTTATAATCCGTCCTTGTGGTGTCTCGAATCGTTGATTTGTCATGCTGCTTTGCTCTCTGCAGGAACTGCTGATTTTACTTATTGCTACAATTCAGCACTGTCTGGATTTCCAAATTTCTGCGCAATTTGTCGTTTCTAAAGAGCGAAGAAGCATTTGCAATCATTCTTAGGACCTCACTCATCTCACCTCAACTTGCATGGAGTTTGTAAACAAAGAAATCTATATTTGGTAGCTACAGAAAAGCATTGCCTTGACAGTCTTCTTATATATTGTCAGTTTTTTCCACAGCGAATACTTATTGGAACAATTCAACGGACTCCAAGGTCATCTGGTTTTAGCTGTGGAAGCTGCAGCTTTATCTGTCATCATAATGAAGCTACAAATAGTTGACGCTAACATAAGACTGCTACATTCCGAAAAAAATTAGTTTTCGGAACAAGCTCTGAAGAAGCGGGCGGGATGATTTTCAACATCATCTTTTAGTCGATATAGGAGAATCTAGAAGAATTATACTTATAGGCTCTGTAACCTGTGGAAGGGGCCTATCAAAATTAAAAGCAATTAAGTTTGTATACCAGCTCCTTATGCTACAAGCTGTCAAACGCGATTGAAACTCCTAATGTTACTACTCCCAAAGGCCATATTCTAGAGATAATTCATGATATGTTTACCAATTTATACGAAACTTTTATCATAGTTGTCTTATTTGGGATGTCATATATTCTGCGCAAATGTAAAATAACACTCATCGTGACTATTGTTCATAATGTGGCGTAATTGATACTGCTGAACATTATTTGACTTTTTTTATCTGTATATTAAATATCTTGGATGTAATTTTCATAAACACATTACAGTATTATCCCCGATCTAGTGATTTTATTTTGTTACCAATCCCAATAAAACTTTTTCTTAATGAAATATGCTAAGTTTGTTTATAAAGTAAGTACCGTTTTGATAAAAAATACAAGGTCATTTTTGTTAATACTTTTTTTACATAAACGCCCGGACCTTAAACCACTTTTTAAAATAACTTGTCGTATCGTAAGACCAGCTTCTTTCTGTATTTCACTCTTATGAAAATCTGCCGTCTGGTTTATTCACCACTGCAGCAGGGCGCTGTGACGTCACCGTCGGTGTGGTAGCACTGACCACCAAGGTCTTGTGTGAAAGACCATATGGTAGATTAGATAATAATGAATCGTAAAGCGTCTATTTTCTTAAACTTTTCATCAACTTTCCGCACCAGGTCATCATTAATACCAGTCGCCCACTTCATGCTTCATCGTGCACGTTTGTACGACAATCTTTAAATGCTCTAACCCATTTTCTTACCATTCCATCCCTTAGAGCATTTTAGCCATACATTCACTAATCTTCAGATAAATTTTTGCCGCTTTCACGTTGCGTTTAAGAAACGAATTACAGCGCGTATTACACAATCCGCGGGATTTTCAATGGCATTTTAAACACGAACAGATAGACGTAAACTAGGATGAATGCTTCTTTAATGGCGTTTGTAACTAGCCAATAGATGCAGGTACTCAGCGCTCATGCGCGAAACGGCGACCGCAACGCTGCAACAACCATATTTCAAAACGCGCCTCGTATTAGGTTTTCTTAAAGTTGGCAATACTACAAGTTTTCGGACTAAAGAAAGTTTAAAAATTAATCACATTATAGATTGCTGAGCACACTTAATGAAATCTATAAGAATTATTCCAAATACGTACATACATAACGAGTTCGATGCAAACACGATCGTTCGTCTCGCGTTATTATGGCAAACGTGTTCACGGCTCACGGAAGGTTATTTATCGGACTCGGTCATGAAATTAACGGGAAGGGTCAGGCTTATAAACAAAACGCCGACAAATTGCCCCCTTATTAATATTAATTATAGACGGCGATAAATTTTATTCCTCTGTTACGGTTTCAGAGAGACAACAGTACAATTTGTTATGTAAAATGCTATTTGTCGGGGTTTTTAAGAAATTAATGTCAATTTTGATAATGGATGCCCTTTAAAGACCCGACGACACAGATTAAATTACTACCTTATAGACGCTTTGATGAAATAAATGAAGTCTAATAATTTACAAGACGTTCTAAAATGTCAATTACACAAGATGTAACGAAAAGAGCTTATTGTTTTAAAATAGATGAGTCCTTGAGATATATCGCAAGAGATTAATATACTATAGTGCAGGGGTCGGCAACCTTTTATCTAAGGGGTGCCAGTTTTCATCCATACAACATTTTGTGTGCCGACATAGGTACTTACTACAACTAAAATTAACAAAAATTAACTTAAATTAACCTAAAATATTGCTTTTAGAAGGTTTAATTACAAAAAATTTTTAACATTTAACAAATAATTTTATTATACTAGTCCTAGGACCTAGTGTGAACCCTGTGCTTGAAGTTCTTTAGAGAGTTTTCTTATATCCGGTTCATGTCTAGTTATTTTCAGTGTCACACATGCTTCCGAGTTGTCTGTTGTCAGCCTGCTTCGGTACGGATTTAAAATCACTCTCATATGGGAAAAAAGTTGTTCACAGATATAGGATGATCCGAAAGCTGTAAGCATGGCAAACGCTACTTTTTTCAGACAAATAAATTTCTCTGGTAAACTCATCCAACAACTCGTCGTCGAATAAAATCTCGCCAGTACTCAATAACGTTTGCTTCATAAATTCTCCGTCAGTGAACGGCCTACCCTTTTGTGCCAACGATTGTGCAATTTTGAAACTACATTCAGTTACCTGATTTTTTCCTTGAAAAACTTTGCTAAAGAATGTTGACAATTTCTCGTATTGTTTACTTGCTCTTTGTATTGCCTCCCTTTTATCAGCGTTATCTTTAAATGACGATTCATGTTTTATCTGGAAATGTCGTTGAACACTAGATGTCCGGAAAACTACGCTTTCCCGACATAGGACACAAATGGCCCGATCGTGTTGCTGTACAAAACCCTCCATGAAGTTGATCGAACGTCTACCTTCTGTTTCTTCGCGGCCATAACGCAACGTAATTTTAATTTTTAAACTTTTCAACGACTATTGACTGAAACGGATGTTACTTCTATACTAAATGATCCAAACGTGTAGCCGCTTGCTATATATAGAGAAATAATGTTTCCAGAAAATTCCAATAATTACGTTTATTAAATTTCTTAGAACAAAAATTATTATCTACAACGCGCTCATTGCAATCAAAGGGCCGCCTAGAAGTTAAATCTAACAAAAACTAAAGTTCGGCAATATAAAAAGAGTTGCCGCGCGCGTCGGAACGATTGAAGTCAATTCAAACAAAAACCGTCTTATAGCGGCTCTTTTGATCTGAATTGAGGACGTTTATTTGTGTTTTTGCCTAGGCTTATATTTTGAGGCTTGCCGTCTTTAATACTTGCCGAAATTAAAGCTAAACCAATGCATTCAGTAAAATTATAAATCACAAAATATATATTTTGTAGTTTTTGGTAATAATATCTAGTGACCTATATAATATATCGTTTTTGTTTGTATCGTTAAAGTAATACTGTCTTCGATTATATACTTAATTTCGAAACATGTCACAGATTACAGAATTAATGTGTAAACTTTGAATAGGTACGCGTGCCATTCAAAATTGCTTGGCATGCCAGAGGTAGCACGCGTGCCATAGGTTGCCGACCCCTGCTATAGTGGATTGATAAGTCTGGTAAATTTCTACAAAATGGCGAGAAATTGCTGTTGAAAAACGTGATTCTTGTAACGGTTGTGTTCAAAGTTTCAAAAAACATGCAAGGCCCAGTTGTTTCTTGGCAGCTATCATTAGTGATCAGTGTTATACGTTTCATAGAAATGGAAGCTGAATATCCTGCAGTGATAAAACATTTTTATATAAAAAAAAGTGCACTGCGGCCCAGATAGAAACTGAACTGAAGTAAGTTCATGGAGACTCTGCTCCACCGCTCAAAACCATTTATTACTGGAAAAATGAATTCAAACGTGACCGTACGACCACTGTTACTCGTTCAAGACACCCGATAGAGATTTCTTTTGAAGGAATGGTCATTATAATGCCTGGTTTCGTGATGAAAGATTGTCTTATTAAGCTTGGTGAGATGGCTGAGTTGAATCATCATCATCACCAGCTTATACCGTCTACTGCTGGATGAAAGCCTACCTCAAGCCTTGCCACCTTTTTTTGTTCTGGGCCACTTGGAGCCAATTTCCATCCACTCTCTTCAAATTATTCGTCCACGGACTTGGTGGTCTATCTCTACTTCGATAGGCTTCTTGGGCGCCACTCTATAATTTTTTTGTCCATCGTCCATCCTTAAACCTAGCAATATGTCCAGCCCAGTTCCATTTCAGATGTAGAATGAATTTGAGTGCGTCTTATATCCCGGTTCTTTTCCTGATAATGTGATTTGGGATGTGATCTCTAAGAGTAACACCTAACATTGTGTGTTAGGTGTTACTCTTAATGACTCTTTTCGCGGGGGCATTTTTATAGCCTCACGTTTGCGGCGCTATTTTGTATCGCCTCACGTTACGGCTTCATTTCGTATGCCCCCAGCTTTTTTATTTATTAAATAAAAGCTGTTATTTGCCCCTTATGTATATCTTAATTTTTGAAAATGGATTGAGTGGATATTAATACTGATTTAGATATAAGCTAGCTCCTTTTGTTTGGAGAGATTATGGATAAGAGATAATTTTTGTACGTCTTTTGAAAATAGTCTCTATAGTTCTTTTAAAATTTGGTTGTACTGTTTTTGGGCACCATTCATTTTAGAATGAAAAGAATCTAACTTCAGCTCAAAAAATGAAAAAAATACTGAAGAGTTATGTAGTTGTTGAAAAAATTTTAATATGGTACAACCGTTGCATCCTGAGAGATAAAGCGGGTAGTTCAGTGAAACGCTACATTTAAATAAAGGGTATATATATTAACAAAATAAAGATTCCTACCTTTATTTCACTCTTAAAATTACATCCACTAAATAAAAACCCCCTTAGGCTATGAGAGTGTACACATTTAAACTAGAGTTCTATGAATTACTGATCCTAAGTGTAAAAAAAAACAAAAGACTTTAAAAAAACACGATCTAAAAGTCTGTAAAATTAACTCCGCGGATTACATGTATTGAGTAGTCGTTGGAAACACACTTGTAGACAGGAAGTGAGATATTTAAACTGGTGTACTACTGTCACTGCTCTCCTATTCTTTTTTGGGTAGCTAATCACCAAATGCTTGAGGATGTGCAGGATATTTTAAGAACAGAAGAAGGCCTTAAACTTGAGAGCTAGAAGCGACACCCACTTGGTGACAAAAACCTTTACTCACTACTGCATCACGGAGAAAAATAAAAAGCCACTACGGCGTGCTGGAGAAAAAAGCCACTACGGCATACTGGCGGAAAAGCCGTTACTGCATCTTGGACGAAAAAGCCCTTAAAAATTCCATCTGGCCGTTTATATATATTTTGCCCCTTCTTCAAAGTGAAGTCTTTAAAATGGCTCACTTCCGAGAAACAAAATCAATGCAAACTAAATAAGTTAGGTCAGCAATATGTTATACACGGTTAAGTTACACTGTTCAAAAATTTAAATCACTGTTTTAAGTTACACTGCTCAAAAATTGAAATCACTCCCTAATCAAATATAAAAATGTAATAAAAAATAAATTATAAAAAGAAAAACAGTGTCGTAACATGATCTTAAAATCTAGGATAAAATGAATGTTACAACCTCTCCATTTTTCGTTGCATGACACATATTTTGTTGAAATTTTTCTTCGTCAATGTGGGAGTATCGGCTCCGTGCGTAAGAATGGGTAGTACGCATCTGTCAAAAACTTTTCTTTTTAAGCACATCAGAAGATTAGATTTAAATATATAGCCCAGCTTGCTATATGCCGGCCAGAAGAAACCTATTCTCCGCTGAATTTCATGTGTTTGGTTGTCTCGTCCTACTTTGACTTCACGTCGTAGGTATTTATATCGGTATACTTGCTCGATCTCCATGTTATTCAGTTTTATAGTGTCGTTTAATAGAAGATTTTTATAAGCTGATTCTTGAATAGATTGATTTTTAAACCAACCCTTCCTGAAGCTTCTTGAAGCATGTATAGCATAGTTTGTGCTTCGTGCATACTGTCTGTTAAGACAATGTCGCAGGCAAAACAAAGGTGATTTAACTTTTCATCGTCAACGTAAAGCCTCTTTTTTTTCCAGTTTATTAATTGTAGCATACTTTCTAGAAGTGTTACGAAAAGACTTTAACTGTAAGCAGATGGTCTTTTGTTCCATACCCTGTGCGGAAACCCACCTGGTCTTTTAAAAGAAGAAATCCAAATTTATTTGTTAGGCGTTTGGTAAGTATTTTAGTAGTAATTTGTATATATAACTCAGGAGGCTAATGGATCGATAGTTTGTAAGATCTGAAGTATCCTAGATGAATAGGTACATAATATTCTGCATGAAGTTCAAAAAATAAAAAAGTTAAGTGTGCGACTGGTGCCGTGTTCCGAACAGAACACTCCAGATAGTGTTATGAAAAATTGAGGCATACTCCGGCGGGCTTTCGGCGTCATTTTGCGACTGTAAACGAAACGTGGATCCACCAGTACACCGCGGAGACAAAACGACGATCAAAACAGTCGGTTTGGCGAAGGTAAAAGTGCACTAAAAAAAGCAAAAATAATTTTATCAGCGGGAAAAGTGATGGCAACTGTTCTTTGGGGCTCACAAGGCATCATCGTGTTTAAATATTTGGAAAAGAGTGAAACAGTGACTGGCTCTTATTAGGCAACGTTATTCAACCATTTACATAGTGAGTTAAAATAATAGCGCAAAAAAGTACTCCTTTACCAGGGCAATGCGCCTGCTCACACATCGGCCGTTGCTGTGGCAAAAGTGCACGAGCTGAACTTCGAAATGGTTCCCCACCCATCCTATTCCACAGATTTGGCCTTAAGAGACTGTTTTTGTTTCCTTACCCTGTAAAATTAGCATGGGGAAAAGAAATTTTCATCGAATAAGAGGCTATCTGTGCTGTATTATGCACAGTTGGAATCTCTGTGGACTATGCCCAGTTTGAATCTCTGTGGACCAAATATATTGAGGTCAATGAAGATTATAGGAAATAAATTTTTGTTTTTGCAAGGAAAGTTATTTACCCTTTTTTACAAGATTTTTCAATCTACGCTCGTATTTCTTAATAAAAGGCGTCGCATTAAAAGCTTAAGAAAATAGATATCTTCTATCGCGCGCATTACCCAAATACCAATTTACAGTCCCTGGCCAAATTATTAAACGCACTGTATTTTTTTTAGTAATTTTATGTTTCTTAAGAGTTTTTATGCAATAATGGTATATTTAAACTACAATATTATTGATTTTTATTTAAAAGAATTGTTGTAGACTACATATTTGTATTTATTTTTAACATATGGCAACACTGTGTTGACAAAGTGATACATGAACGTAAACAAGTACAAACCTGTATCAGTCGCGATCGGAATCGAGTCAGGTACGGACGTGTTTCTGTGGCTTTATGGACTGTGATTGTTTGTTTAACAGTTTTATACTACTCAGTTATTAGTTTATTTTGTATGCAGTGTTTTTAAAAAAAGTAATTGGACTATTTTCATTATGGGTAGAAAAGGCGATCTTTCACCACGTAAAAAAGCTGAAGTGAAGGCCCTTGTGATTGCGAAAACATTTACAAACCGAGAAATATCACGAAGATTGGAGGTTTCTGAAGCTAGTGTACGACGCATAAAAAAGAAAATTGAGTCAGGGAAGGAATTAAGCCCGAAAAAAGAAAGAAAAGATGCGGTAGAAAACCAATTTTCACTCCACGGTCAGAGAGATGTTTGAAGAAAATTTGTGTAGAAAACAGATTTGCTACCACAAAGGTAATAAAATCACAACTCCAGGATGCTAGCGTAAATGCTTCTGAGCGCACTGTTCGAAGAAAATTGAAAGAATTGGATTTTAAGGCCTGTCGCCCGCCAGGAAGCCCAAGTTAACAGCTGCAATGAAAGCAAAGCGCCTGAAGTGGGCCAAACAATGGCAAGACAAAGATGTGGACTTCTGGAGATCGGTAAGATACAGCAGTTTAATCAATAATTGATACATTATTATCATTTTCAGTTAAATAAAGCAAATAAACATGGAAGTTTATATATTTTTGACAGGTCTGCTTCAGTGACGAAAGCACATTCGAAATTTTGCAGAATAAAGCTCAGTATGTGCGTCGTCGTCATGGAGAAAAGTTTCATCCTGATTGTGTCTTCCCGACGGTTAAACATCCCACCAAAGTGATGATTTGGTCAGTCATCAGCGGCAAGGGCACTGGACGTCTGTACGTCGTCAAAGGAATAATGAGGCAAGATCAGTACAAAGAAGTATTACAAAATCGGTTGATTCCGCAGCTCAGAGAATGGTTTCCAAATGGGGAACCATTCACTTTCATGCAAGATGGAGCTCCCTGCCACACTGCTCGGTCTGTTAAAGCTTTTTTGGCAGAAAAAAAATATCCCTCTGTTGGATTGGCCCTGATATGAACCCCATTGAAAATGTGTGGGAGCTGATGAAAGTGATTACCAACAAAACCCAGCTCCTAGAAAAGATTATTCATGTGTGGAATCATCATCCTCAAATGCAGGAGATAGTACAATCTTGCATTGATAGCATGCCGCGCAGAATTAAAGCTTTGATAGCGGCTAAAGGTGGCTCAACTAACATTAATTTCACTTTTCTTTAAAACTTAATAAACTTATGCTTTTCTAAATTAATGCTGTTTTATTTATGTCAAATAAATAGGTAATTGATTGGATAATATAAAAATAAAAAACAAATCAATTTAAAATAATAAAACGGTAATTAATATTTTACATGAAATCTTGCAGTGCGTCTAATAATTTGGCCAGGGACTGTAGTTTGTTTTATGGACACAGAAGCGTTGCGCATACAAGAGTAGCAACTCGCATTGGTTTTGAATCGTAAAGGGTTATACTCTGTGGGCAACATAGCGTTGACAAGTATTTCAAAAGCGATAAGGTACTTCATATAGTGGAGCTTTGTAATAGCTTTGTAATAACATTGTCTTAAAAGTGCCGTGAAATATAACAGATATTATGTTATCCCCATCCCTCATTAGAGATATAGTCTGAAAATGTTAAAAATCCCGACGGTGGCTTGGAGGTAGATTATAAAAAGAAATTCATGACTAGACTTTTCACTGACTTCCTGTAGAGTAACAACAGCTACTGTTATGCATGGTAACACCACTAGCCCCAATATAATCTGGTAAATCGTTGTTGAATAAGAAGAATCGAATGAGCCCCAAATTAAATCCCTGAGAAACTCCCAAACCTAGACCAAATTTTTCTGACTCTTTTCCGTTACACTTCACAATTAGTGAACGATTAGTCATTCAAGATTTTACACACATTCTTACTTTTCTTCTAATACCCGCACTTTCCAATTTGTCCATTAGGATCTTTTTGTTTCCAAAGTTGAAAGCCTTAGTGAGGTCAAACAGCATGGTAACTACATAATTCCCTTTGTCAACCTGTTCATAGACGTGTTTATAGAAAAAAGCGGATGCAGTCTGTACAGAACGTCCTGAACGGAAGCCATGCTGTACATTAGAAAGAATATTGTATTTTTCAGAAAAACCCAATTATTTTCCCAAAAATTATATTTTCGAAAAATTTTTAAAAAAAAGCTAACTGGAGGTAACTACTGTTGTTTGTAGCAGATCTAAAAAAATGCCTCTTCATAAAGATTTATTAATTAGATACAGGAGTTGATCAATAAGAGTTACGGCGATTTTTTAAAATATTTTGGGAGATATACCATCAACATCACAAGAATTTTTGCTTTTAAGTTTTTTAATAACCGAAACTAACTCATCTTTTGTGATGTCAGTACAAAATATTGAGTTCCCAGGGCTTTAAGAAGTTATGTGAGGAAGTGACATGTTTGAGTCAAAAATACTTCCACATTTTCCTTACGCTACGGTGGCTAATAATTTACCATCAGAAATAGTTTTCCCCCTTATATTTAAATTTATACTGCAGAATTTATCCTTTTTCATATCTAGAATATTATTAAGGAGTTACATGCACCTCGAATTATCAAGAATTCTATTTTTTTACGGATTTTTATTCTCTATACTTCTAAGAGTTATTCAAAAAAAGTTTTTTAAGAAAATTCCTTTCCGTTACAAAGTTATAGCATTAAATGTGACCTGGCGTCGGATTGGGACCGCTACCTGTTTTCAGATACTCTCTGCAATATTACTTAGTCAATTCTTAATATTTTTGACTTTTTTTTTTAAACCTTAATAATTCCTTTTTCAACAAAATGTCGAGAGGTTTTTTTTAATTTTTCTGATCGATAATTTTTTATAAATAATTAAACATAAATTTTTTGGTCGACAGTTGCATACTAAAGTTTGAAACACCGTAATTTTTTTATTTTTGAAGAAAAAACATCTTCCACAATTTTTAACTACTACCTTAATTTAGAAGATTAATTTTTATTGTTGCAGATTGGATTATTTTTTGTGTAGTTATCCTACAGCATAGTTTTCATCAATGGTCCATTTAACCCAATAAAAAAAAATGTTAACATTTAAAACTGTTTAAAAAAAAATATTTTCTTATAATTTAAAGTACAATGAAAATATATGATTGCCATTCTTTTGTTCTATTCACTTAATAACTTTTAAAATATTTTTTTTTTAAATATACATACTTTTTGCAGCGCTCAAGTGTATGTAACACCTTAATAGTACAGTACCGGCAAAGAAAATCTTTACTCTTGTGCGACAAAAAAAACTTTACATGCAAAATTCGTGTCATGATTTCACTTGCCGTTCCCTCTATAATAACCGGTCAAGTGCAAGTTGAACTTGCGCAATTAGTGTTCCGTATTGCTTTTAAAATAAAAAATTCTGTAACGGAAGTATAAAATGACCAGTGACTTCACAAAAACACACCCCAAATGAGTTTTCAACAAAGTTTGTTTCCAATCTTTGCTGAAAATTGATGACCTTGAAATTTTTGTTTTTTTTTATATACCAGATAAATTATTAAAGGTAATGCACTCGTGATAATTTTCGTTCAATCTACACCCCTTGGAGAATATTCCAGAATTTTTTCAAAATTTTTTGATAAGTACTTTTCGAGATAAGGACAGCGCTTTTTCGCGATTTTTTAAAAATAATACAAAGAAAAGTGCGAGCAAGTATTACATTATATATATATATATATATATATATATATATATATATATATATATATATATATATATATATTTTACTCGTGTTTTAACAAGCTTTCATTTGACACCACACTCGATTACTTAGTAAAAATTTTTTTTTCACTTCCGATTTCACCCCTCAAAACTAAACCCTTAAGTCAAAATTTAACTTTCAAAACTACATGGTTCTGATGAGGCCATCAATTCCTATATTATTACCAAATTTCAACTTTCTATGACAAATAGTTTCGGAGAAAATCGGGTGTGACAGACATCGAAGTCATCTTATAAGTGTTCCGTACGGAACACTAAAAATGAAGTAGGAGCCTAGTGATGAGATGCGGTATTAGCGCGCCACAAGCGACCTTCTCCCACTCAGCCAACACTCAGTTCGTCTCATGGACTTTTACAGTGAGGTTGACCGTTCTTTGCTCCAGTCGAACAGTGTTTTTATAATTTCTTAAAAGTTAGCTCCAATGCACACATTAGTTCGGAAGAAGGTTAAAACAGAAGAGAAAACCCGTGCCTTGACTCTACTAGAGAAGGGGGATCCAGTGATTGTTGTAGCCAGAGATCTGGGCGTGTTCAGAGAGACAATTTATCAACTGAAGCGGTCAGCAGCGTTATTGCCTCCTGGGACGGTACATCAGAGAAAATCAGGCTCTGGCTCAACGAAGACGACTGATAAGCTTCTGAAGCGTGAAGTGATGACATATAATTCTATAACCGCCGTTGAACTAAAAAACAAGCACCCTACGGTCCTTCAGAACGTCACAACTAAGAAAGTTCATCACCGCCTGCAGAGGGACCTGGGCCTACAAAGTCACCCTACAGCAAAGAAGCCCCTGTTCACATCAGCAATGAAGAAGAAAAGGCTCGATTTTTGCAAAAAATGGAGATTAGACGTCTGAAAAGTGGAAGAAAGTGATGTTTAGTGATGAGAACACTTGCAGGTTAGTCAGAAGAGGCTCAAAGATTGTGCGTCGTCCAAGTACCACATCAAGGTATGACCCTAAATATACGACATTAAGACTGTTAAACACCCTGATATTGTGATAGTGTGGGGTGCATTCAATGGAAACAAGGACAGGGGAGGTTTGTACTTTCCTCCCAATAATGTAACTATGAAAGCAAGCAATTATATTAATGTTTTGGAAAAACATTTGCTTAAATTTTGGGTCATTCATCAGTGTGATTATTTTATGCATGCCCACAAGGCCAAGGTCGTGATAAAGTTTCTCAATGACCATAACATTAATATTTTAGAGTGGCCAAGTAATTCCCCTGACCTTAAGCCTATAGAAAATATTTGGAATTTCATGAAGAACAAAGTTCAAGAGATACGACCCAACAACATTAACGATCGATCTAAAAGAAGCGCTGAAGGTATGGTGGATAACCATGGATTCCACGTACTTCACCAATCTTGCTGAATTCATACCTAACGACTACAGATGTTGATGGATGGATTGAGTAGTTCATCAACACTGTTGCCGGTCCCAAGCCCGGATAAAGGAGGAGGCTTGTGGCATTAGGAGTTAGCACCCTAACACACGTAAAACCTAAGCTGGGAAATGCTAGTTGTTTTTGAAAAGTAGGATAAAAAATCACAGGATAAGCAAAAATCCTCGGGTGGCAATCCACACCTTCGAAGAAGGGAGCCCCATCGGATACGGGAGGGGCAATTCTACTTCAAAGCGAATAGTTAACCCAAGCTTAAAACTCAGCCAAACGAAGAAATCCCGAAACAGAATAGCTGCTCTCGGCACCTGGAATATACAGGGATGGAGGACAAAGAACATCGGAGTCATACAAGAGTTTAAGAAGATGAACATACACATTTTAGTAATAAGCGAGACGAAGAAAAAGGGAAGTGGAATAGAAGAAATAGATGAAGTGATGCATTGTTGGAGTGGAGTAAAGAAGAAAGAAAGAGCAAAGGCCGGAGTTGGAATATTGGTAAAAAAGAAGTGGAAAAAGAAAATAATATCTTGGGAACCCATCAATGAAAGAATCATAAAACTAAATATAACAATGCTAGGAAAAGACACGGTAATATTGGGAGTATACGGCCCAACAGAAGACAGCACTATAAGAGAAAAAGAGAATTTCATGGAAGCACTAGAAATAGAAACACAAAAAGTAAAAAGAAAAACCAAGAAGTAATAATAATGGGAGATCTGAATGGGAGAACAGGAAGGAAAACAAAGGGTAATACCGTAGGACCATTCGAAGAAGAGATTACTAACGACAACGGAGAGAGACTAATAGAGCTGTGTGAACTAAACGGCCTCAAAATAACAAATGGATTCTACAAACACAAAGACATCCACAAATATACTTGGATACAAGAAACACGAAACTGAAAATCAATAACAGACTACATTATAATTAAAAATGATACCACTATCAAAATAAAAGACGTAAGAGTAAAGAGAGGGGCAGAATGTGGAACAGACCATAGACTATTAATAGCAAATATAAAAAGTACCGTGGTACAAGACAATAAAGCCAAAAGAAACAATAGATAAAGAAAACAGAAATACTAATGAGATAACAGAAAAAGCAGACAAAGAAATAAAATACAAAATACACTTACTGCAACACGAAACGATAAGAGACCTATATAGACGACGATTAGATCAAAAATTAAATGAATTTAACTACGACAACCTCCAACAGATGTATGACCACATAAAAGAATGCATCAAACAGGCTTCCCTAGAAGCATTAGGTAAAGAAGACAACGAGAATAAGAAACATAAAATTAGAATCTGTGAAAAAAAACCAAAGCATCTATAAAGGAGAAAAAAAGACTATAAGAAAAATGGTTGAATACAAAATCAGAAGAAGATCTACAGAAATATAAAGAGAAAAACGCAGAAACGAGGAGGATGATAAACAAAGAAAAGAACGAGAGATGGGAAAAATCGTGCGAACATGTAGAACAGTATATAGGAGGAACTAGAAGTATAGAGTCATGGAGAATAATTAAAGCATTAAGGATTAACAATAGAGAGAAGACGTATATAGAGTACATCCCAGAAAGCGAGTGGGAAGAATATTATAAGAAGCTGCTAACAGAAGATAGACAAGAATTCCAAGAAGACAAACCTGAAGAAGAATAGAAATAAGGAAATAAAAGAGATAGAATTAAGCTATGAAGAAGTAAAGAAGACAATAAAAACACTCAAAAATACTAAATCTGCAGGGCCTGGGGGTGTGGTAAATGAAATGATTAAGTACGGGTTTAATAAATTACATCGAATGCTGAGAAACATGTTCCACAGAGCGATAAATGGAGAAAAAATACCAGAGGAATGGTCAAAAGCTTATATAGTATCCATATTTAAAAAGGGAGACCGCAGAAAATAGCCAAACTATAGAAGCCTAAGCATAATATAGAGTATGGGACATTTGTATGGAAAAATTATTAAAAATGTCATGGAGGAAAATATAAAAGGAAAAAATTGGAGAAGACCAAGCAGGCTTTACGGCCGGAAAATCATGTATAGACCACATATACACTATAAAACAAACAATGGAAAAAAAAAAACTGGCAAAGAATAGAGAAGTTCATCTAGCCTTCATAGACATAAGAAAGGCCTATGACTCAATACCAAGACAAAGATTATGGAACGCAATGAAAGAAATAGGCATTGACAAAGAACTAATATACGCAGTAAAAGCTCTCTACGAAAAACAACACAGTGAACATAAAAATAGGACATAAAATAGGGAAGAGACTCCAAACATCAAAAGGCCTATTACAAGGATGCTCTACATCCCCAACATTATTCAAAATATACCTCGAACAAACATTAAAAAAATGAAAGCAAAAATGTAATGGAATGGGAGTCCCAATACGAGAAGATTACTTATATACTCTAAGTTTCGCAGACGACCAAGTAATCATAGCGCAATATGGTAAGAAAACTGAAAGAAGAATACACTAAAGCGGGATTAGCAATAAAGTTTGATTAAACGGAATATCTAACAACAAAGGAGGGAAACGTGGAGAATCTAGAAGTAGATAACGAAACAATAATCAAAGGAACCGATAGATTTAAATATCTAGGAACCATCATTTCAAAAAACGCGACATCAGAAGAATAGATTAAAGCTAGATTAGGACAAACGAGAACATGCATAAGACAATTAAATTCGATCCTGTGGGACAATACATTACAAAGAGAAACAAAACACGCATATACAAATCAATAATACAAAGCATAATGACATACGGGTCAGAAACATGGACGATCAACAAAAGAAATAAATCTAAAATTAACGCGGTAGAGATGGAGTATTGGAGAAGATGTTGTAGAGTGACACGTATGGAGAGAATAACCAATGAAGAAATAAGAAGCAGAATGAACATCAAAGAGAACGCAATAAATACCATTGAAGAAAAACGATTAAAATGGTATGAACACATAAGACGAAGCGAAGATAATAGGTGGATAAAGAAAATAACGGAGTGGAGTCCTATAGGGAAAGAAAAAGAGGAAGATCCAGACGATCGTGGAGAGACGATGTGGACGAGGCTATGGAGGACAGGTGTCTAACAGATGGAGACTGGGAAGATAGAAACGGATGGAATCAAAGGCTGAGAGAAGGAAGACAGCGTCAGCTGTAGAAAATCCTTGTTATATATATACAACTACAGATGGTGATAAAATGTAAGGGTAACGTGACAAAATACTAATTGTAACAAAATATCCACAATAAAATAATTGAATGTTAAGATTTTGTGGTGTTATTGACCCTGTAAAGATTTTTTTTGCCGGCACTGCAAATACGATATTACAGGTATTTCATCAACCAGAGGGCCAATAACCTTTTTGATATCTAACTTCACGATATGTTTTATAACACGATTATAACCCATTCTGGTGTCCTTTTCTAGTTTTCCTAAAAACGTTTAGTTTGAATTTGATCAAATTGATTATTCTCATAATAAAAAAGATAATCTAGATTTCTACTTGATTTGATTTGGAAAAATTCTACGACGTAATAATGAAGTGTTTATTTATATATTTATTTATTTACTCTACCTCAAAATCCTCATTCACCAAAGTAATCCCTTCTTTTGATGCGGTGTTAAACAAGCTCTTTCAAAAAATGTGTCCTGGGGTTGTTTTCTTTTAATTTTGTATAAATTGAAAAATAAATCGAGATCTCCTTCGGGTTGCATTCGAACAAATTTGATACTGTGATCAAAGAGAAACTGATAAAAATATCTTTTTAAATGTTTTCTTATCAGAAATAGGGAGAAGTAAATAGCTAGAGAAAATTTTTAATATTATTTCGTCAATAGCGGATATTTTAGGAAAAAAATTCCTTTCTAAACGGAATGTTTACGCAGCCTTTATGATAAAGAAAGTCCTAAAAGAAATTTATATGATAACAATTTTAGTTTCCATAAATTTTATAACTGGACAATGGCTTTTCTGCTAATTTCGGGCAGAATAGACTTCAACGCTTATAATCAGTTAAACATTTTTGGAAACATCGAAGAAAAGTGGCTGGTATATCTCAGATATAATCCTAAGAAAATCAGCTATAGCTACAGTGTGCTGATTCTTTTAGTTTCCTATCGCTCTCACAAACCTCGTCTTCGATATTAATTAAAGTAACCGGCCAAATGCCTAATTATTGTTTGGTACGGCCATTGCTTTTAAAATAAAAATTTTTGTTACGATGTATTTTTAGCTTTCGTTTGAATCGATAACCTTTAAAAAATTGTTTTTTTTTTATATACTAGATAATGTACCCATGATAATTTTCAATCGATATACGTCCTATGGAGAATATTTCATTCATTGTCATTGTCTTTATTGAATTTAAGTTAGGCTATGCCTCTTACTTACATTTATGATAGATTATATTCCTATACTACTTAACCTAGGTTCTATACAGTAATCCTAATTAACTTAAGCTAGGACATTGGAATTTAAATACATTGGTTGACTAATCTAACTTAACTAGAGCTTAATTCTAAACTAATCTAGAACTTAATTCTAAACTTAATCTAGGTTACAATCTTCATGGGGGTGGGGGAGGGCCATCGTCTTCGTCGGATATGGGGTCAGAAGGTCTTGGATAGTGATGGCGGGCGTTGGCGGGCACGTGGCATGCGCTCCTTATGGTGGCGTTTGGGTGTTGTAGCGCCTTTGCGAAGAACTTGATGTTGGTAGACCTCATGTGTGCCTTGATTGTTGGCACACCGAGGTCTCTATGCAATTGACGGTTTCGGACGAACCATGGGGCTCCCGTGATCATCCTAGAGAATATTTCAGAATTTTTTCGAAATTTTCTGATTGATACTCTTAGAGAGAGGAAAGAAGACAGCGATTTTTGGCATTTTTTTTTTAATATGAAGAAAAGTTTGCGGGAGTCATCATATATAGTTTTGAACTCGTGTTTGTATAAGCTTTCATTTGACACCCCACTCGTTGAACTTAATTTTTACTCCTCGAAACTAAACCCTTAAATCAAAATTTAACTCTCAAAACTACACAACTCTCATTGGGTCATTAATTTCTATATTTGTGGCAAATTTCAACTTTCGATGTCAAATAATTTCAAATAACAGACTGTGACAAAAAAAGACGAACGGACGTACATACACCGAAGTGATCTCATAAATGCTCCCCACGAAACACTAAAAACAATAAATTTGCAATGGCACATTTCATAAATATTCCCGTATTTTTTATTAAAGGCCAGAGACGCAGATTCTGTTCTTAAACAAATCGGCCCCAAAAAATTTCTAAGAAAATATATTGTCTATTAAATTAACAAATTATTAAAAAAACTGTATACTAATTAATATATTAAATTATTTATTACTAACACTAATTAAAAAAAAAACTAAGAAATACAGGAAAGGGTGTGACAGACGAACAGACACAGAAATGATTTTATAAGTGTTCCGTATGGAACACTAAAAATGAGTCCCAAAAAAATTTTATAAATTCCCATTTCTTTTCATTTTTCAGTGATTTATAGTTTTCACATAGAAAATATTCTAAAAAACTAATTTTTATATTCTGATTGTAAAGTCGCTTTAACTATAAAAGCTAACAATAAAGTCCAAATGAATAAAAAAAATCGGAAAGATAGGAATAGAAATAAAAAAAAAATGATGCAGCTCCAGGGAAACATTAGTACTATATTTTACTTGTTTTCGTTTTACAGCAAATGATTTGATTACTGCGACTTTTCTACTTACAGAAAGTGTTTTAGCTTATATTCAGAATAAATTTAAAATTCTGGGACTGCTTCCTTTTTGATAAAATACTGACTTTATTATATTTTGGAGTTAGATATACAATGTAATGCACTTATTTTTGCAATACCTTCCCTTTATCTGTGTTTAAAATCGATATGTGGTTCCATTCGGCCGTGATACACAGAACGACGCAAAAGAAAATCATATAATTTTTGCTTAAGGCTCATTTACACTATTTCAATTTGGATGTTCATCTTGATGAATCATCCAAAGCGACAAATGTAAATTAAATTTCACTTCAATTCGCCGAAAGTGTGCGTCAAAAAGAAATGATGAAACAAATAGACCCCTTTCCTAGTTTTGGTGCAAACAACGTTCATCAAGCAGACGATTCATCTGGAGTGATTGTGTAATGACAAGTGCAAATACATCCGAGTCAACTTCAATTCATCAAATTAGTGTTTCTCGCCCGGCGCTGCGACACTGTGTTTTGTTTAATGTTAAAAATTTAAAATTTAATTTTTATAGATTATAAAACAGTTTGTTAAAAAAAATAACCTGTATAATTTATTAACAGAATGTTTTTTAAGTGGAGCAGTTCTCATATGCTACCGTCTTTCGAAGCTTATCAAAGACAGGAATGTTCGTGGAATCTAAGCGAATGCAACAAAAATTTTCGGGATAAGGGATACTCCTTAATGTTAACGGAGTTGAATTTACCTCATTTAAAGTAAAGATAAAAAGTATTCGACCGCGGTAGGTATTAGAACTTTGCCCGGAGTTGATGCCTTTTTAAGTGTTCGACAAACAAAAGGGACGTATAGTTTAATGCCGGTTCCGAGCGGCCAAAGTGAAAGAGCTTTACTAGGCATGATAGAAAACAGAAGATACCAAGATAAAAATCTCAGAAAAAAAAACGGAGCAGGTGCAGATGATATTTATGAACCCCGGTTATTCTGGTTCAAGGAAGCTGATGATTTTTTACATTCCAAAACTAAAATCTTCATATTTTTATTTCCTACCATTTTCTATTCACTGGCAATGAAAAGACGTTTATCTGATTAAAATGTGTAAACAAAAAAATCTTTCACTATTCACTTTCATTTTTGAGGATCACTTTGTCTGTTCATCAAAAGTAAAATAGTTTTCTTAGCGTGGGGAGTAAATAATATACAATTTGTAAGAGGCTCATAATTATTTTTTTTTCTTCTAGGATGACGATTTTGTTTTCAAACTGAAACAAGAAGTAGTTGATTATAGCGATGAAGACCAATCACAAACGCAGGCTTTCGATTCCATTCAAAAAGTACCTTCTATCAGTGATTTGTCTGATCCAGAAGCATCTCTTGGTAATTAAAACGAATAAAATATACCTGCCCTGCCTCAGATACCAAATACTTATAGCAAAATGCAAATAAGGTTGTTAATAAAAATGGTGCCTGTATACTAGACTTTTTATAAAAAAAAGGTTAAAGATAACTATTTTGCGCAGAAAAACAAGCGAAGCCACCGACAAATACTGGTAGATTTCCAGCCAGAGAAAAACCTATTTTTTGCATTATGGAGAAATAAGGTTACAAAAGCTGTCCAAGAGGATAACACCGAAGATCCATTTTTATTATATTATTTAAGACAAGGGTGCTCAAACGGTCGATCGCGATCGATAGTTTTAATTTGTTTTTTAGCATTTTGAAATCAAACGATTTGAAAATATTAATAAGTCTATCAGTAAAATTGTCAATATAAGGAAGAGAGAAATAAAAATTTTGATTGTTTAATTACGTAGAGCAGGGGTGCTCAAACAGTCGATCGCGATCGAGAGTGCTTTTTGAGTCGATCTCGAGAAAAAAATTCCGATATAGAACTATTCACAGATTTTGTTTTAGGTAACTAAAACAAAATGTAATGAATAAACTACTAAAATTTATTCGATCCACAATTAGGCCAGAATAACCCCCTCATCACTTTCTTTTATCATAATAACCCCCTGCTAGCGGCAAAAGGCGGCTTTATCAAAGGAACGCGCGGTACTTGTCAAAGAAAAGCCGCATTTTTGATTCCCGCCGATTTTTCTAGAAACTTCGGGCGGCGTGTTTGACGGGAACATTCGAGACTTCGTTCGCGCCGATATAAATGTTGCGTCAGTCTGAGTTGTAACTTGAAGGCGATACATCGATACAAAGTTTATTAATAAATAGTCCAAAATGAGTGCGGCGAAGAAAAGTAAAACTTATCATTTTAATAACGATTGGGAGGAAGAATTTTTCTTTTGTATGGTAAAGGATAAGTGCATTTGTCTCATTTGCCGTGCGTCAGTTGCAATACCTAAACGTAGGAACTTAGAGAGGCATCATAAAAAGGTTCATAAAAACTATGAAAAGGATTTTCCGTCACAGAGTGAATTAAGAAAACAAAAAGTACATGATTTGATAACTTGTTTGAAAAAAGAACAAACCATGTTCACAAGACCAGCCAAACAATCAAAAGCTGCAACGATCGCGTCATTTAAAATATCTCATATATTGGCGAAACACAAGAAACCATTTGATGAAGGATTGGTTGTGAAGGAAGCATTTATTGAAGCGGGCGAGACTTTATTTGGAGATTTTAAAAATAAAACAGAGATTCGGTCTGCTATTAGAGAACTTCAGTTATCTCGTCCGACTCTCACAAGGCGTGTTGAAGTCATGAGTCAGGACATGGCAGATAAACTAAAACATGATATCATGGAATGTACATACTTTTCTTTATAGTTCGACGAATCCACCGATATGACAGACACTGCCCAGTTGTGTATTTTTATTCGAATGGTATTCAATGACATGTCGGCTAAGGAAGAGTTTTTGACAATGATTCCTCTGAAAGGAAAGACCCGTGGCGAAGATATATATGACGTTTTCTTCAATTTTGTAACAAACTACAAGCTACCAATATATAAACTAGTGTGCATTACAACCGATGGAGCACCAGCAATGACTGAAAACGAAAACGGTTTTGTGGCATTGTGTCGAGCTAATGATGATTTCCCTTCATTTTTCTCCTTCCATTGCATTATACATCAACAAGTTTTGTGTTCAAAAGTTCTAAACATGGAGGAGATTATGGGCATTGCAATAAAAAATCTGAATTCTATCCATGCACGTAGCTTGCAACGACGGCTCTTTAAATTGCAGTTGGAAGATAGTCAGTCAGCTGAACACACTGATTTAGTTCTTCACACGGACGTCATGTGGTTGAGTCGGGGAAAATTCCTAGAAAGGTTTCAAGAATTATTGCCCGAAATAACAGCTTTTCTGGACAAAAGAGGTGATGACACTCAGAAGCTGAAAAACGGAAAATGGCTGACTGATTTGGCATTTTTGACAGACATCACAATGCATTTAAACACCATTAATTTGGAGGTTCAGGGTAAAGGAAAAACTATTATTGAGATGATTAGCGCAATAAACGCATTCAAAAGTAAATTGATGATAGATCAACTGAAAAGAAAGGATCTGAAAAATTTTCCGTCTTTGAAAGCAAGGATTCCTCATTTGAATTATGATATTTATGAGGCAGATTTATCAAATATTTTGGGCCAATTCGAAACACGTTTTTATGATTTCAGTAAATTGGCAAATATCGCATTATTTATGAGTTATCCTTTTTCGTGTAAAAATATTGAGGAATTAGCTACTGAAATAGCAAGTCAGTTTAACATGGACTCATGTTCTTTTGAAAATGAGTTAGTGCAGATTATATCAGATATACATCTCAAAGCCACAGCATCTGATACAAAATTCTTGTGTTTTATATCTGAAGATAAATATCCGAATCTAAGGCAAATCGCCCTTCAACTGACGGCAATGTTTGGCTCAACTTACTTGTGCGAGTTTGCGTTTTCTGAAATGAAGATAATTAAGTCAAAATATCGCAAACGACTAACTGACGAACATATGTCATCATGCTTGCGATTAGCACTCGGTAATTACGTACCATCTTATGAAAAGTATGCTGAGGACATGCAGTGCCACGCTTCAACATCCAAAGTCACTCTTTAGTTAAGTTTAGACACTAGAACTCGTTTGTTTTGTAAGAACCAATAAACTCACAATTTTGAATAATTATGAGTTTTTTCATTGACATTTTAGAGCAGACCTACACTAAAAAAATGCATATTGTGCGGAAAACTAATATCTATGCCACGATACACCCTACCTAGACGACAATCCTGCACCACACTTACTTGCAGCCTCTCAAAGTCGATCGATCGTAGTCTAACAATATTGAGGTAGATCGCCAGCAGTTCAAGTTTGAGCACCCCTGCTTTAAGATGTTTAGATACTTCCAATTCTTGAATCGCCTTACCATAAACATTGCCTCTTAACAATAGATCAAAGCTCTTACGATAGACCACTTATAGGAGATTTCATATTATTATACGTTTTGACGAATGTATGTATCAAAAAGGAAAATTGTGTTCACAGTATAGATAACTAAAATTAGCTTCTATCTCGTAGCGTTTTTTTTAAGACAATATACGTAGAAATGTATTACATATATATATATATATATATATATATATATATATATATATATATATATATATATATATATAACATCAGAAAGTATTTGTCCACCTAGTTATTTCAGTCCCAAGACAACAAAAACCCAGATAATATATATTTTTTTAATTTTAATGAATTATTATTTATTTTCACATTATTTACAGTCTAGAAAAAATGGAAAAGAGGGAAAAAAGTGATTAAAACAGTCAGGAACAAAAAGGGAAAAGATGGAGAACTACTCATTTATTCAAACTTATTATCACTAATTTAACAATTCTTTACGGTACCTTCTCTTAAAGATATGATAATAAGGAGGAAAATTTGGAATTCAAGCAAATTCAAAATTTTTAGTTAGTGCAATATTGTAAGAAATATTAAAATATGAATCATAGAGGCAAAACAGTTTTTCCTTTTCACTATTCGCTCTATTACGTTCCTATTTGTTATTGGGTCGGCTCACGATATTTTAGTATACTTCTCTATAACCACATCAGGATCATTGCTTCGCGTTCATAGAGTAGAACGAAAAGATTATCTCTCAAAATGTATTTTAATTTATCCAGAACAATCGCTATTTGAGTTGATGACGGTCCCCAAATAACAATCCTTTTCTAAATTGAGCCCGACTTTTTCACACTTAATAATAACCTTAATTCATGCAATACAATTGTTTTTAACAAGAAAGCTACTTTATAGTGCATAAAACAAATATGTCCTTTATCTCAACTAAAAAATCTACAAAAAATTCTCAGAATAATATTTAAACTATACAATAATTAAGGATCTTTCACCTATTTCAACTCTTTTCTTCATTAAAATTGAAAGTAATGAAATGAAAAGACATATTACATGATATATACGAAGTAATCCCTCTAACTTTCTCCGTCACCTATTATATATTTTACGATGTATATGCTTTAAATTTATCCAACCTCTTTCACCTTCTTCCCATGTTAAAAATGAAAGTAATAAAAAAATTACTTAATTTTCAAATTCAAATTTCTTGAGGAACTTTAGTAAAGATATATGGCATAATATATATGAAGCCACCCCTTAAACTAGTTCGTTAACCACTAAATTATTTTATTTTAAATTATATGCTTAAAATTTGTTTATTACATCAATTAAGATACCTGGAAAATTGCGGTTATACCATAGAAACTATATAATATTTAACTACCTCTACACATTCCTTCCCCGTCCCGAGTTAAAACTGAAAATTATAAAATAATAATGTAAATTTTGGATTCCTCGACTTCAAAAATCCTAACAAGGACATAACGCGACATATCTAAAAGGACCTCTCTAATTTCCTCCCTTATCGCTTCAACTTTATATATTTTCTATAAATATTTATGCACAATATTTATTTATCGTCTCAACAAAAAACCAGGAAAAATTCCCATATTACTATTATAACATTACAAAATGTATCGATACTCATCCCCATAACCTCACGCGATATCTTCTAAGGCTATAGGTTTCATTTTATCGCTAGGTGTTATACGAGGGTTGTATGATAAGTACCTGGCCTTGACAAGAAAAAGAAACATTTTTATCTGTAAAATTAATTTTATTTTTTAACAGTCTCCTTTTAGCTCGACACACTTAATCCAACGTTGTTCTATCTTTCGTAGCCCATCTAAAGAATACGATTTCTCCAACCCTTTAAAATAGGCGTTTGTTCCAACAATCACCTCACCGCTTGAGCGAAATTTTTTTCCGCCGAGCTATTTTTTTATAGTCGGTAAAATGAAATAATAGCAGGGGGTTAAATCTGACGATTGTGGTAGATGCGGAAGCATGGCATGGCAATGACACAAGTGTGCACGCGTGCATCCAATAAGTTGACCTAATACTCTCCATTAATTGTGTTTTGTTATTTTATTATTTCAAGGGAATCGACGTGGATTATGCCGCGTGCATCGCAAGTCGTCTTGGCTTTCTTTGGCGCCAGCTCGCCACGGAAAACCCACTGTTTAGACTGTTCTTGAGTCTCTGGTGTGCTGTGATGTTTCCATGAATCGACACCAAAAGTCATGCATATTGCACTTTAAGAACGCCAAACATTCTTTTGAAGTGGACACACGTGCGTGTTTATTAGCAATTGTGAGCAATCACGTCACCCATCTTGCGGAAAGCTCTCTGATATCCAAATGAGCTGTTAAAATGTTCTCCGCCATTCCATTGAGATGCCCATACTCTCAGCAATCTCATGCACTTTCACTCTCAGATCATTTATCACTATATCGTGGATTTTTTCAATCATTTCTGAGGTGGAATCACTTCGACGACCTGAACATTCTACATCAAAAATGCTTGCTCGGTTGCCAATCCGGATGGTCTTTTGCTAAATTAACTTATCGGCATTAACATTAACATTATTGTAGCGTTTTGTCTATTTCTGTAGGCAGGTCGTAGTAACCTCACCTCAAAACACTCGGGTTTAATTGAAGTGAAATAACTTCTTTAATTTTCTCTTCTGTTACCACCTCATCCATTTCCTTTAGATGGAAGATTTTTTTCCAAGATTTCTCTCTTAAAGACAGCAGCCTTATCAGCCTCGTTCTATATTGTAAAAAGGAGTTAACCATTCCTTGTCCTTCTGACACTCTTAAAATCTACCACTAGTAGAGTATTAGTAATTTGGATTCACTGTTTGCCTGACTGTTTTAAGCAATTCCGCATATGTTTTCCCTTTCATTTCGATCAGAAATGCCTAACCGTTTAGTTTGGTTGATTTTGTTGGCAAACCCTCGCCGTCGGCAGCAGTTCTGTTCAGGATATATTTTCCGGCTTCCTATTCTGTTGTTTTTCGTTTCCTGCGTTCAGTTTATACATGTAACTTGTACTTCCATATAAGAAAAAAGGTATTCCAGGATGATAATGCCCTCAACTCCCTCAATTTCAGGTACCACAAGTTTAGATTTCCCGTGCTTTAAGGCTAGACTTTTGGTTGCTTTCAGAGCTTTAAACACCATTTTGTTTTCCACTTCTCTCTTGCCACCAATGGCAATAGGCATGATGACTAATTTTGAAAAACTATTCCACGATGTTCTTCCAAAAAAAAACATATATTTCTGGAGAAATTACAGGTTTCCTAGCATAAAATTCGCCTTTTTTAAACTAATTTTGAATTTCATGCCAAAACGCTCGCAAGTGTCATGGCGTCTGCTCATGACGTCACGCATTTGTAAACTCCATGTCAATAACAGTGAAGTATACAGTGTCTATACAATAATTTGTTTCAGTTCCAAACAAGAAAACAATAAGAAATAAGTGGGTAAGTCTTGCACGGCGAGATCCAGCAGTTATTTCTCCAAATTCTTCAATTTATTTCTGTAAAGAACATTTTGATGTAAGTTTTAACTAAATATTTTATTATTATAAATAAGGTGTGTCGTAATAATCTTGTTGGGGAAATTGTTAATTATCTAAATAATACCTTTAGATAGTCACATCACTATTGAGCTTAGGTTTTATTTCTTTAATGTTATCATCCACTACTGTTTATTTAATGGATACTTTATTCTTGTTCCAGTTGCCAAATGATATGGAGAAAATGTGTTTCGTTATGTTTCAGCACAAGTTGGTGCATAGATACACTTTCTGTATCATCACAAATATAACTCAGTGGATATTTCATTATTGTATAGCTGTTAAGTTTTCTTTTTCCTCCCATTTCCAAAAACTTTTCAAGAACCCTACTACGAGGTTTAGGGACTTCCCTGTAGCACGTGTGCCAGACCGATAAAAAAAACATTTGATAATTGCTTTGTCGTTATGTATTTTAGGCTAGTGCCAACCCTAAACAGTTTGGATTTCATCCAGTAACATTCCACTGAAGTACAGAACGGGTCTTCACTCCTGCAATGGAATCACATGAGGAATACTATGGCGTGCTTGCAGCCCCCTTGAGAGGCAACACGGTCATGGCATTGCATGGAAATATCTGCTTCTTTTTCTTCATTGACTATTAATGTAACTGCATATAACTTTGCTTGGACTTTATGTTCTGCCCAAATTTTACATTTCACTATGCACATTTTTTCATCACGTTTAAGCTGTACACAGCTTACAGCGTCAACGCGATACGATAGGCATGAGGACCTAAAATGAATAAAATAAATTAGTATGTACTTACTCATACGACATATCAACATTTTCATAACAATCATAACCTAACCTAAAACTAATAAAACCATGACGTAGAAATAAAGTGCAGTTTTTATGGGTTTTTGAGTTTTAAAGTGTAGTTTTAATACAGATTACTTATATACTTACATAGAAGTTTTGATATTTCTAAATTCTGCTGAGCAAAAGTCTTTGTTTGACGCAAGAAAGTCTCCAAGCATCAACAAATCATTGCCTTGCCTATTTGCCTTGATAAATCCGTCTTCCATCGCTAACGTTTCTTGGTTCTAGTTTTTGTAACACAAAACTAGGCAACGCAATAGTTTAAAACCACAAATTAATTGATAAACGATGCAGAGATTATCGTTAACCCAAGAGAAGTTCGACCGAAATAATGTTTACTTAGGCGAGACGTCATTCGCTCTGATTGGTGTTCCACATAACGTGGCGGATTGCTGTATTTTGCAATTTTATTTTAACAAAAATAATATTAATCTCACTTTTAATATAAAAATAGAAACATTTTTTAGAAACTTTTTAAACTATTTCATTATTTAAAGTCATAATTTCGGTGATCGCCTATTATGGGATAATATACGTCCCTTGCTGTGTAGGCTATATTCCTGGCATTATCTGGAAAACCTAATGACTGCTGAATATTCAGTTTTTTTCGTTGTTGTAAAATCACAAAAGTTGTTCTATTTAAATGGCTGCCATTCCCAAACTAAATCCCGCAGCGACTTGAAAATTGGACAGAATTCTTGTAAAAGGTTATATTTACGAAAAATATAATTTTTTAAATAGTAGTTGCGCCATCTCTGCCGGGGCCAAGTCCTTATCAAATAATGCTCGTACATGCACCAAGTTTGAAATTCATATCTCATTTTGGTCGAGAGTTGTCGTGCCAATAGTTCGACAGACCATCAGATCGACAGGCTGACAAAAATCAGTGACTATGTGTTTCGTAATCTAGGAACCGTAAAATGGGAAAAAAGGCAAAAATACCAGAAGTGATTGTTTCACAAATACAAATCCTTCCTTTAGTAAGGGGAGTAAAAGGAACAACTAACTAAAATGCGGCGTGGAACATTAGGAATTTAAGATTAATGTAAGCAGATTTATATAAAGAAAAAGTATGCGGTAAACTCTTTCACCAATAACACATTTTTTATTCTAAAATTCCCTTATAACAAAACGCCAAAAAAACAGAAATCGAATACAAATCAAACCCATAAATAAACAAGAAGAAACATTTCCAATAAGCAAAGTTTTCCTGGCAGGGTGAAAATCTTAAAATTGTCAGAAAGAACAGGTTTAAGTTCAATATTTCAGACGCGTGGCACCGTTTCCATTGTCGGGGAATTTAAATAGAAAAGTACGACGGCAAACTGTGTTTAATTCCCCTCGAGATCAGTGGAAATCGAAAGAGCATCTGTCATTCGGGAAACCACTTTTACGCCAACAGAAAATTTTCTTTTAAATTTTTTTTCTTTTCACCGATTAAAAACTTTCTTGAAGTGCCAGTTATCAATATTTAATTGTTTATATAAGTACACTGAAAATGATCGGTATTTCCCCATTTTATCAGTGATCTTCTTACCTAATTATTTACTCAAATTGCGAGAGTACTTTTCACAGAACCGACAATGCAACAGTATTCACTTTGACCAAAATTTCCCCCGGAAGATGATAAATTTATTCTACACTAGCCGTGCCCGCGGCTCCGCACGCGTGGACTTAATTCGCACTATTATCGTCACTGCTTATTCCTTATGTTACCTAACGTAATAAAATATATCCTATAACCTGGCCAGAGAACATATGTATGTATTTTATCAAAATACACGTAAATCGGATAAGTGATTCTTAAATGCTAAGCGCACTATCAGACAAACAGACAGACAGACAGAGAGACGGACAGAAAGACGTTACGTTTTATACATATTATAGATTTTTTTTGATAATTATTAAGTTAAGAAATAAAAAAAAAAAACATGTAAATCGGATAAGTGGTTCTCGAATGATAAGCACACTAACAGGCAGACAGACAGACAGTCAGAGAGACGTTATGTATTATATAGATTATTATTATATAACTTGGTCAGAGAATATATGTATGAATTAAAAAAAAAAACACGGATAAGTGATTCTCGAGTGATAAGCGCACTTTTTTTTATGGGGCTAGCACATATGCTGCAGGGAAGTCCCTAAAGCGCTACAGGAGCGACACGTGTGCGGAGAAAGCGATTCACGTTGTTCTTGAATCGCTGTAAATTGTACTCGGTGGGAAACACAGTCCTGGGTAAATTATTCCAAAGCGATGATGTTCTCCATATAAAAGACTGCTTGAAAAGCGTTATACGAGGAGTAACAAGCTGAACCTCATACGGATGTGAACTATTAGCGCGACGTGTACTTCTCACATGCACCGCTCTGGGAGGAATTCAGCGGGCCACATCCTTCGAACATTTTCCATGAAAATACTTGTAGAATAAGCTCAAGTCGCCAACCGTTCTTCGATGTTCCAGCGAATAAAGTTCGCCGGTCAGTTCCGGGTCTCCAATCAGACGAATAGCTCTTCTCTGAATAGAATCCAACAAATGCAGTATTTGTTTGGGAGCAGAGCCCCAAACATGGGAGCAGTATTCCATAGTTGGTCGAATTTGAGCTTTGTAAAGAATTAACAGTTGCTGTTTAGTGTAAAGCTTTCTGGTTCGAAATAATATTCCTCCTCTCCTTGCTATACCTGCAATATGTTTATGCCAGGACATATTTTCTCCCAAATTAACGCCCAACAAATTGAGTGACGATGTTAGAGGAATGGAGTGCCCCGACATAACTATGTCGGGTTTAGCAACGTTAACTTTTTTAGAAAAAACTGCCGCCTGGGTTTTAGTAGCGTTAAATTCCACTTGGTTACTGTCACCCCAAGATAGACTTTCTTCCAGGTTTTTGTTAAGTTGAATGACTTCCTGCTGTCTGCGGATATTCGTCTGAGTAGCCGATGTTCGAGCGTTCAAAGTGAATGAAGAGATAAGCGTACTGTCATCTGCAAAGCTGTAGATTGGATTCTAGGTCTTTTCCAGCAGATCGTTAATGTAAATGAGAAAGAGAGTAGGAGATAGTATGGAGCCTTGAGGTACACTGGCGTTGATAGTGAAGGTGTTAGAAAGAAATCCGTCGACTGCCACTTGTAAAGAACGCTCTCTGAGGAAACCTGAGACCCATAAACAGAGCTTCTCAGACATACCATAAGAGCGTAGCTTAGCCAACAATCCATCGTGCCAAACACGGTCGAAAGCCTTGGATATGTCAAGAGCAACCGCTCGAGACTCTCCAAAGAATTCAATTGCGTTGTTCTAAATGTGTGTTACATAAGTCAGAAGATCTCCTGTTGATCTATTTTTACGAAAGCCATATTGGTGATCGCTAATAATGTTGAATCCTTCAAGATATTTTAGAAGATGCTGATTGATAGCCTTTTCCATATGACTTTCGATATTATTGAAAGCAGTGCGATTGGTCGGTAGTTATTTGGCAAGGTCTTCTTGCCTTTTTTAGGTATCGGCTGAACTGTGGCACATTTCGAACAGGAAGGAAATATTCCCTTTCTGTAGGATAAGTTGAAAAGTCTACAGAAAACTGCTGTTAGTTCCCTTGCACAGTTTTTGAGAACTATGGCATGGTATTCCGTCAGCGCCAGAAGCTTTTTTGGTGTCTAGCTTCATTAAAATACGCTTTATGATACGCTGTCTGAAGACAATATCGGGTATCCTTGACTGCACTATGGAAATGGTAGGTGGTGTTTTTCCTTGGAAATCGATAGTAGAATGTGAAGCAAAGAGTTCGGCCAACAAGTTCGCTCTCTCAACCGGTGTCGTTGCAATAGAACACTAACAAACAAACAGACAGACAGACAGAGAAACGTTGCATTTTATATATATATTGTGTTCTTTGTTACATGATATTGTTCCATATTTAATGGTTTAGGCAACGTATTTCAAGAGAGTGCGCTAGCGGCAAACTTTTTTCGGACTTGATTCACTATTATCGTCACTGCTTATTTCTTATGTTCCCTAACGTAATAAAATATATCCTATAAACTGACCAGAGAACATATGTGCATTTTAAAAAAAAGGTCGTAAATCGGATAAGTGGTTGTCGAATGATAAGCGCACTGACGGACAGACGGACAAGCAGACAGACACACAGACAGACAGATAGACGTTGCATTTTATATATATTATAGATTATAGATGTTTATCATATGGAAAGCAGAATCTCCTGTTATTTCATCGAAGCTCTAAAAATATATCATTACTAATTAATGATAAAAAAAAACTCCTAGTCCCAAAGTCTGGCACCAATCGCTCAACTTAACAGAAATTCTATTTCGGGGTGACAGTAGCCAAGTAGAATTTAATCCTTAAACCAGGCAGTAGTTTTTCCTAAAAAGTTTACGTTGCTGAACCCGACATAGTTATGTCAGTGCACTCCATTCCTCTAACATCGTCACTCAATTTGCTGGGAGTCAATTTAAGGACAAACGTGCCTTGGCATGAACATATTGCAAGCATGGCAAAGAAAGCTTCTCAAAAGACGGGAATACAGTCTGTCAAGTAAGAACGTGTACGCGATAATTCATTTATAGTAAATGCGATTCTAACGATTCAACAAAAAATCGCTAGAGGAAACCTTTCCCTACTACGCATTTTAATGAAAGTATCAATCGATTCCGATCGCGTGCGTGTCTCTTCAACGTAGTCTGTCTTTGTTCTCATTCAAAGGCGCCTGAAAAGACACATTCCGCGGCCCTTACCTATATTAAAAAATTGGTATCGTTTATGAAGAAGTGAGTAAATCGTTTTAACGAGATGAAAAATGTCGACGACTTACCAAAACGTGGCTCGATAGTCAAAGTCACTCCGAAGATCTAAAAACAAATTGTGTCTTTGTTTTCACGGAACCCGAAATTGACGCAATGTGAAGGAGCGGCAAAATTAAGAAAATCCGGTTGGAATGTGTCACATGTAACCATTCGACGACATCTTCGTGCTCATGATGTCAAATTCCGAAGCACGTTGGAGAAACCTTTGCTGGACGAAAATCACGTCGCAAAGTGGCTCGCTTGGGCCCACAATAAGATACTAGAGTGACCCTTACAATTGCTGGACGGCAATTCTGTTGAAAACGTTTGTTCCCATGTAAAGAGGAAGCTCAAAGGAAATACTCTGATGATTTCGACTCGAGTTGTCTCGCAAGATTCGAAAAAATTTGGAGATTATTGCCGTAGTATGCAGAAAATCTCATCGACAGCATACCTTGAAGATGTCGGGCGATTATTGATTCAGGAGGCGACTGGACCAAGGTAATTGTGACGTTGTTAGCACACCAAAAATACATTGGTGGCAAAAAATGTTCTCGAAACACATTTTTTTCAAGAATATGAGCGGTCACGTCTTACTTGACAGACTGTATTATTTCAAACTAGAAAGCTTTACACGCCACCAAACAGACACTGTATTTGTTTAATTCTATTCAAAAGAGAGATGTTCGTCTGATCGGATACCCAAAACTCACACTCCAGATTCCTTGAAACATCGACGAACGGTTGTCGACTTGAGTCTATTCTACAAGTATTTTCATGGAAAGTGTTCGATTGATGTAATCCGCTTAATTCCTCCCAAAACGGTACATGCTAGAAATATACGTTGTGCTCATACTTCACGTATGGTGTTCAGCTAGTCACTTTTCCTACAACCCTTTTCAACCAGTTTTTTATAGGGAGAATCTCATCCCTTTGGAATGATTTGCTCAGGACTTTGTTTCTCACAGAGTACAACTTACAGAGATTCAAGACCAACGTGAATCGCTTTTTTTTCCGCACCCGCGTCGCTTTTGTGCCGCTTCAGGGATTTCCTTGCAGCACGTGTGCTATACCCATAAAAAAATTTAAAAAAAACCGGTCAAGTGCAAGTTGAACTTGCGCAATTAGTGTTCCGTACGTTGATTGCTTTTGAAATAAAAAATTTTGTTACGGAGGTATAAAATGATCAGTGACATCTTAAACGAGTTTTCAACAAAGTTTGTTTCTAATCTTTACTGAAAACTGATGACCTTGAATTTTTTGTTTTTTTTTTTATATTCCAGATAAAATATTAAAGATAATGCACTCGTGATAATTTTCGTTCAATCTACACCCCGTGGAGAATATTTCAGAATTTTTTCAAAATTTTTTGTTCAGTACTTTTCGAGATAAGGGGGCGGATAGCGATTTTTTAAAAATAATACAGATATATATATATATATATATATATATATATATATATATATATATATATATATATATATATATATATATGTATATATATATATATATATATATATATATATATATATATATATATATATATATATTGTAACATTCATTTTTTCCTAGATGTTAAGATCATGTTACTGTTTTTCTCCCTATAATTTATGTTTTTTCTCCATTTTTATATTTATTGCAGTGATTTTGACTTTTAAGCAGTGTAGTTTAAAACAGTGTTTTAAATCTTTGAGCAGTCTAATTTAAATTTTACAGTGTGCGTTGCGGATTATCTACTCGACCTGTTTAATTTGCATCGAATGCGTCTGATTGGCTAAAGTTTGTATCCGGGAAGTAGCCATCTTGAAGACGTGATTTTAAGGAAAGGAGAAAAATATTTAAGGGTCCGGATAGCATGAATATAGGCTTTTTTCCAGCCGAGTTGAGTAAGGGCTTTTTTCCAATCATAAAGCCGCAGTGAGCTGTCCTTTTGATCATGTAGCCAGAGAGGGCTTTTCCTTCAGTAAGCCGCCCAGTAGGCTTTTTTTATCACGTTGCCGTACTCGTTTTTATTAGTGAAGTAGTAGTGCAGAAACGGTTTTAGTTTCAAGGCCTTTTCCTTGAAATATCCTGCTTATTCCCAGACCTTTAGGGGTCAAGAAATGTTTAGCAGCCCAAAGGGAACTGGAGTAGCCAAGGTTTCCTGCTGACAAGTGCGTTTACATCATCTATTCTGCTCGTGTAACTCGTGAAGTTAATTCCACGAACTTTTAACATCGTGTTTAGCTAAGCCTTTATTTAGAATCCTGATTTAAGGACTCTATATAATCGTACCGTCTACTAGATTAAGGGATTTTATTTAGTAGTAGTAATTTTAAAGTGTAGCGAAGTTAGAACTTTTAATTTTGTCATTAATAAACCTTTTTCTTTATTTAAATCTAGCGTTTCACTGAATCACCCGTTTTACCTTTCAGGACACAACGGTTGTACCATATTAAAATTTTTTTTCAACAACTACATAACCCTTCAGTATTTTTTCATTTTTTTGAGCTGAAGTTAGATTCTTTTTATTTTAAACTGAATGGTGCCCAAAATCTGTACAACCAAAATTTTAAACAACTATAGAGACTATTTTCAAAAGACGTACAAAAATTATCTCTTATCCATATTTCTCTACCAAAAAACTGAGCTAGTTTATGTCTAATTTCTTTAGTTCTTTCAGTATTAATATTCACTCAATCCATTCTCAGAAATTAAGATAACGTAAGAAGCAACAAAATGACGCTGTCGACGAGGGGCTTTATAAAAAGCCAAGTCTGATTACGTTACAAATTTGCGCTTCAACGCGCGGGCGAAACGAAGACCTTACAATATATATATATATATATATATATATATATATATATATATATATATATATATATATATATATATATATATATATTTATATATATATATTTTGCTAGTGTTTTCACAAGCTTTCGTTTACCACCACACTTGATGGTTTTTTTTCCTTTCCGATTTCACCCCCCCAAAACTAACACCTTAAGTCAAAATTTAACTTTCAAAACTACACGGCTCTGATGATACCATCAATTCTCATATTATTATCAAATTTAAACTTTCTATGACAAATACTTTCGCAGAAAATCCGGTTTGACAGACAGACAGACAGACAGACAGACACCGAAGTCATCTTATAAATGTTTCGGACGGAACACTAAAAATGGCAACTCTCGGTATTTTGTTAGATAGCACTTCCATCTGACTCGATTCTTCTGAAAGTCCTCGAGTAATTTAGAATATTCTTTTATTTAGTATAAAAAGGATTTTATAAAGCACAAAAATCATATTAGTTTTGCATGCGTTGTTTTGTGATCACAAGAGGAATGAAAATTCATTTGAAAACACAAAAGTATCTGGAAACGAGAGACCGAACCGGAGAGCTGCACAAAACAACTGCTTATCTGCTGCATTGTACCGATTAAACATTTATGCTCAAGGCTATGAGAGTTTAGTGTGGCTATTTTTAAGTATTTTTATATTCAACCTATTTTGCTTCAGGTAATTTCTCTTTTCTTTAGATATCAAACTCAGCGTTTGTCGGAATGTATGTATGCATGAATCTATGACGAATTTAATTTAAGAAGCTCGCAATATAACAGAGACATGCGTGAGAAACTGCGCACAATCAAGCGAGAGAGACTGATTCAATTTACATGTATTTTTCTTTCCCGTACAGATACGTTATCCTGTTAAGTTTCTATTCTGATGTCACGAGTTCTTATCCATAGATCGTCTTAAAATATCTTGAAAACTTTAGTTTGGGACTCCACCGCTTCTTTGGTAAGCACTGAAATTTTTATTCATCGATCTGACAGCAGCAAATCCTCAACAAGCTTGATAATGTTCCCTGACGTGGAGTCATCTTCTATTGAGTCTCAAGCCCATCGAAATTACTTTCGTTATTTCTTTGCTCCTAGAACATTCTTTAATGAATAACCTTTGGTTCATTTTCCTCTTTATCAAGAAAGTTTATAACTACCCGATGCCCCAAATCGTAAAAGCTGCAAAAAGCAACGAGCTTTGTGAAAGTACTTAGGATAGTAACAGTAATTTCAGAAATCAAGGACAAGTAGATAACTTAAAAAATACCGTATTATTAACAATATTTATGAAACAATATCTCAGTTAAAGCTTTCATTTTATAAGAATAACTATTACAACTGTAGTTATAAGCACGAGGGTTGTTCCAAAAACTCTCGGCCTGACAGAAAGATGGAACCGAGATTATTTGTCCAGTATTATCTACTAGATGGCGTGCTAAGAAGTTTCAGACACATGTGTTTAGTGGTATTTTTGTAACGATCGTGTAAATAAACAAGTTTTGACATTTTCTAAAAATTGGATAAAATTGAATTTATGTTTAACTCCTACGGATTAAATGATTCTTCCCCCTTCGTTGTCGAAAAGTGGGCTGCTGCATTTAAACGTGGTCGTACGTCCATTCAAGATAATAAACGCTCAGGACGCCCGAAAACCTCTACGACCGATGAGATTATGACCAAAATTCACAATAGCTTACTAAATGATCGCTGGCTGGAAGTACACGCGCTTGCTGACATTGTAAACATCTCGATAGACCATGTACACCACATTTTACACGATATTTTGGGTATGAGAATGCTTTATGCTCGGTGGGTGCCAATCAATTAAAAACGTATTCGAATGAACATTTTCTAGGAGTGTTAAGACTTGTTTACATAAAATTCCAGTTAATTTCTTCCTCATTCCGTAACAGTAGATGAAATCTGGATTCATTGGTACACGGTAGAGACGAAGGGACAGTTGAAACAGTGGGTGGGAGCAGTTAAAAGTGCGTCTAAGAAACCAAAAACGGATCCATTTGCAGGAAAATCATGTTTTTTGGAATGCTTATGGTGTTGTGCTCATACGCAATTTGGAAAAAGCCGGAACATTCACTGAAGAGTATTATGCTTCACTAATTGAAAGGTGCTATTCAGGTGAAAGTGTTTTTTCATCTCGGTAATGCTTGTTCTCACACGTCTCAGATTGTTGCTGCACAACTACATGATCTTCGCCTCGAAACGTTTCCACATCGTTGGTATCCGCAAGTACGAGGGCTATCTTTTAAGTTTTTACAAACACAATGAAAGAAAAAAAATTGTTACAAATTGTTTTATTCTTTCTCAAAATATTCGCCTTTAAAATTTATACACATCTGCGTTCGAACCAATTCTCAAAACATTTTTCCCACTTTATAGTTGGTACCTTAAAAACATGGTTTTGGGAGGATTTAACAGCTTCTTGAGGTGACGAAAATCGCTGCCCATGCATTTTTTTGACATTAAGGAATAATGAGAAGTCGTTAGGCGATAAATCAGGTGAAAACGGACAATAAGACATTAATTTGATATTTTCCTCCGTCAAATAATTAATTGTTTGACGTGTTGTATGAGAGCTGGCATTGTCATGATGAAGAATGATGTGACGTTTTCAATTGTTTTTCCTGATTTCATTGTTGGCTTCTGGCAAACAAATTATTCTGTACCATTCAGCATTAACTGTTCTTCGATCCTCTGAAGCAATGGTTGCAACCTGTCCAGTATAACCAAAGAAAAAAGCAATAATTTTCTTGGAAGTGTTTTGCGAACGAACTACTTTTATTGGATTCGATTCATCTTGGAACACCTAAACAGTTGATTGTTGGTTAGTTTCCGGCTCGTACAAATATATGGTTTCATGTCCTGTTATATACGAATTTTCCATGTCCTCGATCGAATTCTTTAGGCATTTCCTTATACCAATTGACACGAACAGATCTTTTTCACAGCTAAATATTCACGAAGCTTGAGCCCAACATTATTCACTGTATACATGGATGAAATAATCAAGAAATGCGAAATAAAAGTGAAAAGAATGATAATTGGATACTGGAAGTTAAAAAGAAGAGAAATATCTGAAGAGGCTTTTGCTGATGATATTGTGCTAGTGGCGGAAAATGAGAGACAATTACAAGGAAACCTCGATATTTGGAATAAAGTGTTTAAAGAAGAAGGCATTAAAATTAATATAGATAAAACAAAAGTAATGACAATGGAAAAACCAACGAACGAACATTTACATAGAAAAGAATAAAATACAAGTGGAACAGTATAAGTATTTGGGAGTGATAGAATGAAACCGGAAAACAAGACAAAGAAATAATGAACCTGAAACAAACCTTACTGTACAATAAATAATAAATTCATTATGAAGAAAAAAGTAACGAAGCAAACAAAAATAAAAGTCTTCAAAGCAATTTATAGGTCAATCCTAACATATGGATGTGAATCATGGACCCTAATAAACAGGCAGAAAAACAAGATAGAAGCCGTCGACATGAAATACCTGAGAGCAGTACAAGGAGTTACACGGAAAGTCAGAATAAGGAATACAGAAATAAGGAGAAGGCTGAGAGTACAAGTAATTATGGAATATATACACCAAAGACAGCTGGGATGGTGGGGACATACACAAAAAATGAAGAATGATAGACAGGTGAAACTAGTGTATGAAGCCCGACTACAGGGAAAACAGAAGCGAGGAAGACCTAGACAGACCTGGAATGGGAGCATTGGAGGTATACTTAAGGAGAAGGGAAATCCTGGAAAGAAGCAGTGAAAATGGCAAAGAATAGAGGACAGATAGAAGGAGTTTATATGTGGAGATTGAGAGGGGAAAAAAGGAGAATGTATAACTGCTCTACACCATACGGTAGAAGGGATATACGATTATATATATATATATATATATATATATATATATATATATATATATATATATATATATATATATATATTATATATATATATATATATATATATATATATATATATATATATATATATATATATATATATATATATATTTATATATATATATAATATATATATATATATATATATATATATATATATATATATAATCGTATATCCCTTCTACCGTATGGTGTAGAGCAGTTATACATTCTCCTTTTTTCCCCTCACGATCTCCACATATAAACTCCTTCTATCTGTCTCTATTCTTTGCCATTTTCACTGCTTCTTTCCAGGATTTTCCCTTCTCCTTAAGTATACCTCCAATGCTCCCATTCCAGGTCTGTCTAGGTCTTCCTCGCTTCTGTTTTCCCTGTAGTCGGGCTTCATACACTAGTTTCACCTGTCTATCATTCTTCATTTTTTGTGTATGTCCCCACCATCCCAGCTGTCTTTGGTGTATATATATATATATATATATATATATATATATATATATATATATATATATATATAAAATCCTAAGTTATGAAACTAGTTGGGGAACTCAACAGATGTTCATACTATATTCATTTAGCCAATATTTCGGTCCTAGGTTGGGACCTTCATCAGGGCACAAACTGAAAAAGAGATAACGAAGCAACCAATAAAGAAAATTAGGCATGAAGAATTAGTATTGTTGAGTCTAATTTTTAATTATTAATTTTTTAATTTATAATTTTTAATTTCAATCTTATAATTATTGATAAAAAACCTATTGTAGTTTAAAAGTATTATTGTTCTGAAGAAACTTAACTTGTTGTTATTATTATTATTATTATTATGAAGAAATGTCAAAACAAAAATGCAAGCGACTCACATGCAGTATGCAAATTAATCTAACAAAAATGACCATAAATAACAATTGCCATAACAAAGACCAACACTGAAATAAAACAGCCACTATTCACTAACATATTAATATAAAAATATGGCATTTACAGCAAGAATGCCATTAGAAACCTTGGATGCTGAAAAATCAAAATTAATTAACCACCTGCCATCTGAAAAGTGAAGTGACAAGTTTGACAAGGCGCTGACAAAGGACGACCACCTGACAGATGTAAGGGATCACTCAAAATAAAAGGGAAAAAAGGTTAGACAACCAGGAAAGAACCGGTTAAGTACAAATTAGGTACTACATCATATAAAGAAATTTTGGTATGAAAGGAAAAGTACCCAATGGGAACGCAAATTTTTTATTATTTTTTAACGGTATGGAAATTAAGTGGCATAGGGAGGAAATGATTTTTTATTCTTCTTGAGAGGAGAATAGAGGGACAGGAAAAGAAACTGGCAAGTGAAAGGGGGTGTTTTATTAATTGGGGATAGACTAAGCAATTTTATTAAAAATGGGAGTGTAATTGTAAAGAATTTCACGGGAACCAAGAGAAACCAAGAGAAACATGTACTCAAACCAGGGGGTACCTAGAGGACAAATATGTAGGAGAGAGCTATAGACTACCGAAGACGAAAAATTATGAAGAGAATGACGACCCAGAGACATTATGTGGGGAAGGCAAATCACAAGAGAGGAGAAAACTGTATATGTTGCTCAAGCCGCCAAGATCAGTTCTTTTATTAATATTATGGGGATTTTCGTGAATATAGCACATCTCAAGGAATTCTCTTTTAAGAAGGTTTTTTTTTGGATATGAAGAATCTTTCGTTCTCTGAAACTGAAGGAATGTCCATTATCGACAGAGTGGAGTGCACATTTTTGAGGATGACATCTGGTGTAGCTTTTATGTAATGCGATGCGACGATTAAGAGACTGTGATGTCTGGCCAATATACACAGCGAGGCAATTAAGACAGGAAATGGAGTAGACAATATCTGACATAGAAAGAATGAGTAGAGAGGATTTCAATTTGCTAAAAATACGCTTGTATTTATGGAAGTAATATTTGGCAATCTTAACATTGGGAATGACACGCAGAATATGAACCAATTTCGAAATAAGACCGGGTATAAAGGGCAAAGAGAGTAACGAAGGACCTGTTTCCGTATGACTGGCAGGGGGTAAGGGGGAGATGGAAGGAGGGGGGATGAAGGTATAGGAGGAGGCTCCGGTAAGATGCTATCAGAGAGGAAGATCTTGTCAACTTCGTCCTTGGTCTTGAGCAGGAACTTCTTATTGTACCCATTTTCCATGAAGAGATTGGTGAGTATTGTTTGTGCTTGAGATAGATAATCCGGGTGAGCTATATTTTTTGACTCTTCGGTAGAGACCCTTTATGACATTTACTTTCACTTTCCAATCATGGCCGGAGTTGGCATGGATATATCTGCCTGAAGAGGTTGGTTCTCTATACCAATCCAGTCTGACAACACCATCAGGACCTCTGATGACTCTTGTGTCCACGAAGGGGACAGCATTATTGGACTCTTCTTCCATGGTGAACTGTAGGTGCTGATCAAAAGAATTGAAAATATGGAGGATTTCCTCTTTACCATTTTCTGGTATGGACAGAATAAGATCATCAACATATTGAAAGAGAAAAGGGAGTCTGAAGGATAGCTTATCGATGCAATTTTTCAAAAGATAGGACATGACTGTTGCTGCAAGAAAAGGACTTAAGTTACTGCCCATGGGGCAACCAAAGGTTTGTAAATAGAAACTTTCTTTATATTTGAAAAATGTAGATTTTGAGTGATCCCTTACATCTGTCAGGTGGTCGTCCTTTGTCAGCGCCTTGTCAAACTTGTCACTTCACTTTTCAGATGGCAGGTGGTTAATTAATTTTGATTTTTCAGCATCCAAGGTTTCTAATGGCATCCTTGCTGTAAATGCCATATTTTTATATTAATATGTTAGTGAATAGTGGCTATTTTATTTCAGTGTTGGTCTTTGTTATGGCAATTGTTATTTATGGTCATTTTTGTTAGATTAATTTGCATACTGCATGTGAGTCGCTTGCATTTTTGTTTTGACATTTCTTCATAATAATAATAATAATAATAACAAATTAAGTTTCTTCAGAACAATAATACTTTTAAACTACAATAGGTTTTTTATCAATAATTATAAGATTGAAAATAAAAATTATAAATTAAAAAATTAATAATTAAAAATTAGACTCAACAATACTAATTCTTCATGCCTAATTTTCTTTATTGGTTGCTTCGTTATCTCTTTTTCAGTTTGTGCCCTGATGAAGGTCCCAACCTAGGACCGAAATATTGGCTAAATGAATATAGTATGAACATCTGTTGATGCCCTTTTTGCCGAGTTCCCCAACTAGTTTCATAACTTAGGATTTTGTTTGATTACGGCAACTTTTGCTTTCTCTCTCTTTATATAGATATTCGTTCTGAACCAGTGTAAAGTAGATGCACGTGCGGTTGTGAGCTCTGTGTTTATTGCTTTTTTATCCAGTATTTTGCTGAAACAATTGTCAAAAACATATTAGTGAAGTAAAACTGGTGCTAGTGCGTAATTGTAGAGTGGAATGATCCTAGTTCTTCGCCGTGATCGTCTTATGTCGACACGTCTTGATTGATCCGCTTGACTTTAACTTTTGGTTAATTGATAATCTGTAGTGTATATACCGGCCTTTAAGTTTTTTTTGTTTTTTTTTTCTGCTGTGTGATCGCAGTGCATTTTGTTGTTTGACTTAGTCTACAGGATCGGACTTGGACTTAAGTATGGTGAATAGACGAAGGAAACTATTGGTCTGTCCTGTATGCAGGCATAATATTACTAAACTACATCATAGGATTCAATGTGCTGGTAACTGTGGCGAGTGGTTTCACAAAGATTGTTCAGGGTTGAGCAATGAGGAATTTTCTGCATATGAACTCTGTAAAACGTCGCAAAAATGGGCCTGTTCAGAGTGCCTGATGCATGATGAAGTGAGAAGGGAGCCCAGAAACATTGCGAATATTGGCAGGGGAAGCAGTATTGGCGTAAGGAACTCCCCTGTAGCGATGGTGGAGGACAGTTCACGTCTGTTGGAGAGTCTTTTTCATACCTCCAATCCAACTAATCTAGATATAATGAAAGCAATAGAAAAAATGTTTAATGAATTGAAGCAATCAGTTACTTTTAATGGTTCCTTGATAGAACAAATGCAAGAAACCATGCAAACGCTTTCTAACGAAAATAAAACTTTGAGAAAGGAGCATGAACTACTTAAGAATAGGGTGACTGAGCTTGAAAATGAAATAGTTCATGTCAAGGGTTCGAGTAACGTGATAAATAGCGAGAAGAACAAAAATGTGGTCATTGTCGGGATTAACGGCGATGAACATAGTAAGGACGAAGTTATGAAAACCTTAGACGCTTTAAATATAAACATCCCGGAAGGCGAATTCAGCGTAAAAGTTTTACCTAGTAAAAAATCCTTGAAGCCTGTCTTGGTTCATTTCAATGACGAAAATATAAGAAACAGAATTTTACAACAGCGTAAAATAACTGCCCTTGATACTGAGCTGTGCCGTATTACTGCTGCTTCAAAACGAAACATATATATAAATCCTGACCTGCCTAAGTTCACTCGCTCTCTCTTTCTTAAGGCAAAGGAACTGAAATCTTGTGGTTTCAAATACGTTTTGGTGCAAGGACGAAAAAGTTTTGGTCAGAAGAAACGATGGCGAGCCTGTGCTTAGAATTATTACTTCCGCACAAGTCGAGAGTATAAAAAGAGATCTGTAAATAGTTCTATTCATATACATATACTTTTAAGATTTAATATTTACAAACATTGTAGCTCAATGGCCTTTCATGTAAACAAAAATAACAATTTAAAAATAGGACATATAAATATTAGGTCTATTGTTGCCAAAATAAATAGGATTAGGGATTGTATATTGTCCAACAGATTTGATATTTTAGCTGTGTCTGAGACTTGGTTAACACGTGATATTGATGACGTAGTGGTGTCTATTGATGGCTATGAATTGGTAAGAATGGATCGTGTGCGGGGACGTGGGGGAGGAGTTCTTTTATATGTACGTAATTCTATTGAATTTAATATTTTGAGTAACTTAAAATCTGATACCTCTGAGCAAGTCTGGATAGAATTTAAAATTAATGCTATAAAAAGTGTTTTAGGCGTTGTGTATAGACCTCCTGGCTTTAAGGGAATTAACGATTTTTTTGATGAATTCGAACATAATATGTCTAAATTTTTGTTGCAGTGCGAGAATTTGATTTGCCTTGGCGATTTCAATATCAATTTGCTTAATCTTGACTGTGTGTACACTCGGCAGTTTCTTGCATTACTGCATGCATACGGTTTGAAGCAGATTATCGATGAACCTACCAGGCGTGGACTTACTAACGCATCACTTATTGACCTTATAATATGTTCTAATAGTGACGTTGTGTTGAACAGTAATGTTGACACATGCTTTGACGTATCTGATCATTTCCTTGTTAGGTGCGAGCTGAGACTGCGGGTGACAAAGTCTGAACCATTTTTGGTAGCATATAGAGACTTTAAAAATTTCGATGAAGGAAAATTCTACAGCGATCTTTTGGAGATACCTTTTGATAATATACTCTATATACAAAATATAAACGAAAAACTATGCACATTTAATGCATATATACTTAACTTATTTAATGTTCATGCTCCTTTGAGAAGTGCACGTATCACTAAGAAGAAAGCCCCGTGGCTAAATCAGGGCTTAAGGCATGCCATGCGTCTTCGTAACAAAGCCTTAACAAAATATAAGAAAAATAAATCACTGGAGAATTGGGAAAGTTATAGACGACTTAGGAATTATGTTACACTAGCAACGGAAAATGAAAAGAAGTTGTATTTAGAAAGTAATTTTCGGTCTAGTAATCCAAAAAACAATTGGAAATTGTTGAGGGATTTGGATATTTCTTCTAAAGTATCTAGTTCTGTTCCTGAACATTTGGGGAATGTAGAAGATATTAACACATTTTTTGTTACTGCTGCTGGCTCTTCGGCTCCAGATCCAGAAACCTTAAATTTTTATTTACAAAATAAAAAACGGGCCACAAGTACATTTCATTTTAGAGTGGCAACAACTGGTGAGATTGAGCAGGCACTTTTTTCTATTGGCTCTAGGGCGGTGGGTACTGATGGAATTGGTATAACTATGTTGTTGAACTGTTGTCCACGCATAATTCCTTTTATTGTGCATTTAGTTAACTCATGTATAGAAACTAACTGTTTCCCCGACATTTGGAAAAGTTCCTTTATAATTCCGTTTCCGAAGGTGACCTCCCCCAAGGATCTGAAGGATCTTAGGCCCATAAGCATATTGCCAACGCTGTCGAAGGTCATTGAGAGAGTGATGGAGCGGCAAATGCGGGAGCATATTGAGCGGTACGGGCTCCTACCAGATTTCCAATCTGGTTTTCGCAAGGATCACAGTTGTGCTACTGCACTTCTCAAAGTTACAGATGATATTCTATCGGCAGCGGACCGTGGTGAGCTCACTGCCTTGGTGCTCTTGGACTACTCGAAAGCTTTTGATCGAATAAATCATACTTTGCTTTTGGCCATTCTCGGTTTTCTTGACTTTGGGGGAGATGCTTGTGGGCTTATTAAGAGCTATCTCGAGAACAGAACACAGCGTGTAAAACTTAATCGTAAACAATCAAGTCAAGTAGTCGCTAAGTGTGGTGTGCCTCAGGGGTCAATCCTTGGGCCTCTACTTTTCACATTGTACACTTCTCAACTTACTGTCAACTTGAAGAACGTCTCAACGCACCTATATGCAGATGACACGCAGATTTATATGTCATTTCGACCCGAACAAATTCTGGAGGCGAATGATAAACTTTCGAATGAGCTTGAGCATCTTCGGAAGGTTTCGCAAAACCATTGTCTTGAATTGAATCCTAAAAAAAGTCAGTTACTTTTATTTGGACGAGAGCAATGTAGGGATCAATATCGGGATCTGATACATGTCAGTATAAATAATGACACAGTACAGGTTTCCAGTGTTGCCAGGAACTTGGGATTATGGCTGGACGTTAAATTGAGATTCTCAGAACATATTAGCCACTGTATCAGGAAAGCATTTGCAAATTTAAAACTTATTTTTAACCAACGACACCTTTTGAATGCCGCTCTGAAAAAATCCTTGTGCGAATCATTGGTGCTGTCGCACTTTGCATTCTGCGACACTGTGTATGGACCCTGTCTTGCAGAGCGAGATGTCAGACGTATACAGCGTATGCAGAACTGTTGTGTGCGTCTAATTGGTGGCATAAGAAAGTATGAGAGGGGATTAAGTGCTGGAATGAAAGAGATTGGGTGGCTAATTATGAGCGAAAGAAGGCATTTACATAGTTTGGTTCTATTTAATAAGATAATTTTCAAAAAAATTCCCAATTATTTGTATCAGAAAATTAAATTTAGATATGATGCTCATGCTTTAGATTTGAGGCATAAATTTACCATCACTCCTCCTTATCATAGAACAACTTTATTTGAACGATCATTTAGCTATCAGATATCAATATCTTACAATAAGTTGCCTGCAGACTTAAAACAATTAAAACCCACCGCGTTTAAACATAGGGCACGCAACATGTTGATAACATTGCCATCCCGTGCATGATTTGCTTTCTGTTTTGATCCGGTCTCTTATGTCACCGTTGCGTCGAAATGTATTATTGTGTTTTTACCATGTCTCAGACAACATTTGTGTCACAGTTTATTTATGTATTAGTTTTTAGTTGATATATGTAAATTTAGTTATTATTATATATATGTATAGGTTAAATGAGGAAGCCTGGCTTCAATTTCGCCTTTTGTGATTTTACTCTGTAAATTACAATAAAGACATTATTATTATTACAAAAAAAGTTCTTCTTTCTCACATTTGGTCAATGTGGTTCCATGTTTGGCTGACGGGCGCAAACCAAGTCAGCACAAACGCATTACCATTGTGTATTAAGGAATGACCTGACAATGTTACATGTTTTCAAAATCACTGACTTCTGAATGTTTTTGTGTATGTTTGTGTTGAGTCCTAATTGTACTAAGTGTGGTGTGAATGTTGTTGGTGTAAGGCCTGTGGCTGATATAATGAGGGGGACAATGATGACTTTTCCTTGTTTCCATAGCCTTTTTATTTCCGTTGCAAGGTCTGTGTATTTGGAAATTTTTTCTGTGTATTTCGTTTGGATGTTTGTGTCGTTGGGGACAGCTATGTCAATTAGATAGGTGACTTTTTCTTTTTTGCACTGAAAAGTAATATCGGGTCTATTGGCGGAGACTGTTTTTATCTGTATGGATACTGATATCCCAGTAGAGTTTGTAATCTTTATTTTCAAGTACGGATGTTGGTGTGTATTTGTAGTAGGGATCTGTGTTTTCTATGAGCCTGTATGTTGTGGCTAGTGCTTGGTGAACTACTTTTGCCGCTGAGTCATGTCTGGCTGTGTATTCCGTTCCGGCTAATATTTTACATCCGCTTGTTATGTGTTCGATCGTTTCTTTCTGCTGGTGGCATTTTCTGCATCTGTCCTTCTGTAATAGTGGCGTCTTTGATGATATGCTTTTGGTAGTTTCTGGTTAATATGACTTTATCCTGGATGGCAAGTAAGAAGCCTTCTGTTTCCGGGAATAGCTGTCCATCCCGTAACCAGGTGTATGATTGTTTTTTATTTACGTGGTCTTGTTCTATGTGGTATCTGTGTTTTCCGTGGAGTGTTTTTTCTGACCACGTTTTCATCTTTTCCTGTTGTAATTGGATGTGACTGTGTGTATCTGCTGGGTGGTCCACCCGGAATAAGTCGAGTGGGGTATAGTTTTTGTCTGCTTTGACCGTTGCTGTGTGGAGGCTGGTTTGCTTGGTGTGAAAGAATTTCCTAAGTGCTTGTATTTGTTTTGTGTGTAATGATCTGATATCTATAATTCCTCTTCCTCCTGCCTTCCTCTCGATGGTAAGTCTTTCTTTGCATGCGTTGGGGTGTAATTTCCTGTATTTGGTGAATTGAGATCGTATAAGGATGTGAATATTTTCTATGTCTGTTTGTGACCATTTGATGATACCAAATGAATATGTGAGTATAGGTATAGCGAACGTGTTGATGGCTTTAGTGAGATTCTTAGAGTTGAGTTTTGTTTGTAAGAGTTTCGTCAGTCTGTTTTGGAATTCGGTTCTGAGCTCTGTTTTGATGTGAGTGTGGTTGAGTTTGGTGCTTTGTTGGAAGCCTAGATATTTGTATGTTTCTTTGTCGAACATGTTATCGAGTGTTTCATTGTTGATGGTTTCTGTCTCATGTTGGCCCTTCCACTGGCCTTTGTTGATATGGAGCACTTTGCATTTACTTATACCAAATTCCATATTGACATCTAAGGTGAATATTTCTGTGATTTTGAGGAGTTCTTTCAGCTGTGTTTTTTGTGGCAGCGTAGAGTTTTATGTCATCCATATATAGGAGGTGGTTTATTTTATGTTGATTCACTTTTTGATGTCTGATGTTGAAGCCATGCTCTGTTCTGTTTAGTATATTTGAGAGTGGATTGAGACAGAGGCAAAACCATAGAGCGCTGAGCGAGTCTCCCTGAAATATACCCGTCTGATGTACAGCTCTTCTGTTTGGATGCGTTCGGTTTGTGTTTCTAGGCGTATTTTGGTTTTCCATGTTTTCATAATTTGCGCGAGAAATTGCCTGAGGTGTTGGTTAATTTTATAGATTTCTAGGGCTTTGATTAACCAGCTGTGGGGAATGGAGTCGAAGGCTTTTTTATAGTCTATGTAACCGATGTGAAGGTTTCTGTGTTCTTTTCTGGTTTGTCCCATAATCACGCTATCTATGATCAGCTGCTCTTTGCATCCTCGACTATTTTTCCTGCATCCCTTCTGCTCTTCTGTGAGAATATTGTTGTCTGTTAGGTGTTGTTCTATTTTCTTGGAAATTGCGGCTGTGATGATCTTGTATAGGGTTGGAAGACAGGTGATAGGTCGGTAGTTTGACGGGTTTGTGGTGTCTGAACTTTTGGGTTTGATGTATGTTATTCCTTGTGTAAGAAAAGTGGGGAATGTGTGTGGTTGTAGAATGGCTTTGTTGATTTGGTGTGTGAGTGCTTCGTGTGAGGTGGTGAACTGTTTGTACCAGAAGTTTTGTATATTGTCTATCCAGGGCATTTCCAGTTGTGTGTGTGTTTGATTGTTTCTGTAATTTCTTCTGTAGTTAGTGTGGAATTTTCTTGTTCTGTCATACGTTTGTGTTTATCTTCTTCGGTTTGGATCCAGGGGGTGTTATTATTATGTAGTTTGGGTTCTGACCATACAGTTTTCCAATAATCTGCGAGTTCTTGTTTGTTTGGTGGTTCAGTTACTACTGTCTGCTCGTTGTACATAGCTTTTTTTTTCGGTAGAACTGTTTTTTCGCTTCTTCGGAAGAGGTTGTTGGTGTCTTTCCTCTCGTTTGATTCTTTGTATCTACGGAGTCTTGCAGCATATACGGATAGTTTTTGTTTTAAAGTATCAACGATTTCTGGCAGTGTTCGGTTGAGAGATTTAGATTTGATCTTGTCTACACCCTGTGTGACACGTTTGGATGCGTTCCCGTTTATAAACTGGGTAAGGTGTCCCAGATCTCTTCTGATGTTGTTGATTTTGTTTTCTAATCTTATTTGCCATTTAAATTTAGGTTTTCTGCTGTTGGGGTCTCTTTGTCGTTGCGGGAGTTTTTGATTATTTTGTGTTATAGTGGTGATTGCTGCTGCATATATTATTGTGTGAATGTCTTGGATCGTGCTTAAGTCTGTTATGTACTGTGGTATTATGTGCTTGTTTATTGTGTTGAGGATTATTTGTGTGTTCTGTTTGAAGATTAAACGAGGGATGGGATTTCTTGTTGTAGGGTCGGTGCCTGACCATCGAGCTAGATGTGACTGCATTTCTGCTTTGAGTGTTTGTATGAGGGTGATTCGGGGTGATGTTGTGTAGATGTTGTTGAGGGTGGTGAGTCATTCATTTTGTCGTCTGTGATATGGTGTCGTGTGGTGCTTGCTATTTGCATTGAAATATTATTTTGAGTTATGCTCCTGCTGGGTGGTGGGTCTTGTTGTTTTCGACTGGGTGGTTGTGTATGTGAGACTGGTTCGGTATCTGCTCTACTGTTTCTATTGTTTGGTTGGTCTGTGTTCAGTTCAGCAGCTACTGTATCTTTGATGGTTTGCAATTCGAAAGGTGTGAGGCGATTGTTCTTGGTAATAACTCTTTTTTGGTCTATTACTCTCTGTTCCGTAACAAGTAAATGCAGATGTGGATATTCGGTCAAGAAAAGTCTGTGTAGTTCCAGTCTGTAGCCTGATGTCACTGTTTCTAGTTTGGTGGCGGTGTAGTAACAGCGCATCACTGTTCTATTCATTTCATCTGTCCACTTTAACCGCTGTCTTGGTTTGCCAGCCTTGGTAGTTGCATGTTGTCCTTGCAAAACATACGCGGTTTGGCCTGGCTTTGGTGGTTGTATTTGTCCCGCATCTACGTCGGTTGCGCTTGGGATTGGTGGTGGTGGGTCCAAGCGGCGAGTGATTCTCTTGTCAGTGATTTCTTTGTCAGGTGTGATTTCATTACAGCAACGCATGGCGTGTTCATTGATTCCTGTGGTGCAACTCATGCGTTGCTGTGACTTTCCCGCCTTGGTGGGTGTCGGCTTACTCGCCGGCACAACACTTTTGGCAGGTCCATTTTCGGTTGCCTGGTCTTCATCGTTTTGGTCGAGCTGCCATTTCCCGCGACGTCCTCGACCGTTACGTCGCTCGCCCGATGCTTCTTTTATTGGTCTGGTGTTGTCTGGAATGTTCTCAATGTTTTGTGGTGTCAGAAGCTCAAAGTGTCCCGACATTGGGTTACCTGTTAGTAGAAGGTAAATAGTTTTACTGTATTTTCCCGTGCTTATTATTGTTGGTCTGTCCGTAAAAGATATTTTTGTATGTCTTGTTCTTCGTTGTTTTGAGAAGATATGAAAGTTGCTATTTTGTGTTTCCGAGAGGGCAAGTATCTCTAGGCTCGTTCCATAGGTGCCATTTTTCCTCATATAATTATAATAGTTATTGAAGTCTTTTATATCGTCGACTTCAATTAATGAAAATGTGTGAAGTTCCGACCAGTTTTTTGTTGTAAATATCTTAGAGCAACCTCTCGGAGTTTCTCATGATGGTTTTGGTGGCCATATAAGTGTAAGCTAACTGCACGGAAAAGGCAATTTCCATCACCCACAATGTCGGATCTGGTAAAACTATCGGGGAGTAGTTTCGACTGAGGCGGTTGTTTGGTTCGTCTGTAGTTGTTGTTGTTGTGGTGTTGCTGTAGCTGTTTGTACGACACGGGTTCGCCTCCGCAACACCCTTCCATTTTCATTATTATAATTATTATTATTTAACATAGTATTCCCACGAGTATCCTAGGAAAGAACGGTCGACTGCGGCAGAGCCTGGATGCCACAGCAAGGCTACTTACTCCCGGAGGGCGCCCGGTATCCGGGGGAACCGTTCGCGACTCATAAACGCTGAGCCATTCATCTTCTCGGCACGGTAAACACCTTAAGATTGCGTTTTTATTACACATAATCTGGACAACACAAGACAGCACAACATGACTCAGGTACCTCGGGATCGTCAATCCCGTACTAGGAGAATCCTGGGATTCCCCTAGCCCCTGAGGGCTTATTATTATTATTATTATTATTATTATTATATATATATATATATATATATATATATATATATATATATATATATATATATATATATATAAATATATATAATTCTATTTCGCATGAGTATATATATATATATATATATATATATATATATATATATATATATATATATATATATATATATACTCATGCAAAATAGAATTTACTGCAGTCCTCGATTTGTTTAAGGATGCCTCTATCTTACAGTAAATCACCGATCCTCTTCAATCATGTTGCGCACAGAATCGAAGTTTTTTAGAACAACAACCGATTTTGGTCAACCTTTACGAAATTCATCTCTGGCGGAAGCACGATTATGATGAAATTCTGCAAACCAATTGTAAACAATCTGGTGGTTAATTACCAAAAGTTGAACGAAGCGATTCGAAGCATTGTTGTTGAATTAGTTTATGTTCACAAAACAGTTTTTTTTTTTAAACGTTCGCTGCAAACAAACTACTCGGCCAATTTCTGAGCTGCCACGGTTTTTAACAGTAGCAAATGTCAAATTTCACAACACTGGTAATGTCACATCTGAATAGAGCCATCTAGTGGTCGCTTGTAAAACTTAAAAGGCGGCCTTGGCTCTCAGCGTTTTTTCGAAGATGCATTTCGAATGATGAAGTCAAAGCTGAGACGCAGACTTATTTTGCAGAGTTGGTTAAATTTTATTATAATGATAGTTTAAAAAGTTGGAAAGTCGTTGGACTAAATGTATTAATTTGCAAGGTGACTATGTAAAAAAATCTCTTTAATCTTACGTTTTCTTTATTAAGCTAGGAACTTTTAGAACGACATTTTTTTTGTTAGCGTATAGATTGATATTTTTTTTAATTAATAGTTTCTTCTTTCAAGTACTCGTAATATTTAACTTGCTGAAATAGAATTCGGAGCTATGAAATCGTACTGAAAAATGGAACGATAACATCGCATATAGGCAATGGAATTAAGAACAGCTATAACCGTTTGAAGGAAAATTCTTTAGGACTACCATTCATAGACAAAATATAGTAAAATATTGTATATACTCCAATTTTTGGTCGTTAACAAATAACATTAAATATCTTTCGACCCTTCGCATGCAATATATGTTTTTCAAAAACTTAATATATGCGGTATTTTAAGTACTTAGTCGGGTTTTAAGAGCGGAAGGAAGAAATGGATCCAAAATTTTATTAAGGGGTAAAATAAAACATTAAAGAATACAATAATTGGAGGCGACATATAAAGAGAGAGATCAATAAGTGAGTGAAACGAATTATATGTTCCCCTCACCGTTCCGCTCTCTGGCTACAACGCTGGTGCCTGGTCAAAATATAAAAAAATTAGCAAATAAGGTTTTTTTCTTTTAGTCCATATTTCCCGAACTAAAATTTAAAATAGAATAGCAAAAGAAAAGCTTTTAATTTTCTGCAAAAATGAACATTTTTTTGTTATCTCAGAACGGTCCTCAGTCAGAATAAAGATAAAAGCGTGATTTTAACAAAAGGTCGACAAAGGATGAGGTGGCCTGATATTAAAAATACAGAACTAATTCTTTACTTTTGTTTAATATCTTGTTTTGTGCAGTCGAAATTAGGTCTTGTAGATTTTTATTAGTCTTGGAGAAACAACAATGATTCTTTGTGATATATTTTTATATATATTTTTTAAAATTATTAACTTAAATATATATATATATATATATATATATATATATATATATATATATATATATATATATATATTATGGCGTTGGTGAAACAACTAAAGGCGAATCGAAAGATCAACACTTCAGAAGTTCCCCAAAGTGTTCTTTGTATTTGCCGGTCCGTCCCAAGATGCGTTTCGCCGTATCGCGGCTCATCAGTTGGGCTAGGTTCAGCAAATACAAGAACACAATTTTTAATGCTTATCCAGGTACTAACGAAAAACAATTACAACATAAATGCTTATACTGCACTCTGTCGATAACTTATTTAAAGTCTTTTTAAACAAAGCAGCATGGCTGACACTCGAAGGCACCTTTGGATGGTCCGGCAAATACAAAGAACACTTTGGGGAACTTCTAAAGTAAGGATCTTTCCATTCGCTTTTAGTTGCTTCACCAACGCTATCTATGCCTTCGAGCAGAAAGCTCGAGAAGATGCGCTTCTGCAACTAAATGTCAGCAGTGCTGGCCGCTTTGTTTGGAAAGACTTTAAATAAGTCACCGACAGAGTGCAATATAAGCATCTATGTTGTCATTGTTTTCTGTTAGTATCTGGATAAGAACTCCAAATTGTGTTCTTGTATTTGCTGAACCTAGCCCAGCTGACGGCGAAACG